>CANSZD010002459.1:0-450000 GCA_947648045.1 Beta corolliflora
AATGGGTCCCACTTGTAAAGGCCGACCTAATCACCAGGATTGGGAGATCCCTAAAAAGGATGAAATGACCTTTGTCGGAAAAAGGCAGCATGCCCATGGCTACCAAAAAGGCCCATCTCGAATAATGTTTCCTGTCCTAAATCCCCAACACTATAAAAACCAACTGTCCCATCAATGAACGGTATTGAATTCTCACCTAACAAACTAGAGCATCTCTCTCTCTAGACTTCACTTCTCTCTACCTCAATCACGTCCGACTTGAGCGTCGGAGGGGGCGATCCCTTTAAACACCCCCGGGTAGTCTAACTTTGTTTTGCGGTGATTCGAGCATACGGATATCGAAGCTCAGGCGAACGTTCTTGGGGGCCCACATCAAATCTCACAACACATTACTATCCTTAATTTCTTAGCAGAAACAATGATCATATGATTATGTTTTAGTAAATTGAAGTAAAACTCTTACTAAGTCTTGTGGGTCAATTTTTGGGTTTGTAAGAAATAATTTTAGATTAGCTCTAGAAATGAAAGTTTAATAATTTTTACTTTCAAATTGGATTCGAAGTAATACGCTTTAATTTGGTTTGGATCCAACTGGACTTACACTAGTGGAAAAAAAATCATCGTATCCGGTCAAAACAGGCCAACTGATCCGTTATTGCGCCGGATCGGATGGGCTAGGAGTAGTAAAACAAAATGAATTGATCCGTGTCACAACCGGGTCAATTTTCAATTAACTGATCCTGTTGGTGGAAGAAACCGGACCAGTTAGTATGTTTATTGATCCGGTTTCTTCCACTAATTGGATCAGTTGGTGGAGTAAGCACTGAAAAAACGAGAAAGATAGTCTGTGGCAGACTCTGCTTTCCTCTTTAAAAAACACAAAATCTCGTTTTATTTGTTATTTATCAGAGAATCTCGTTTTATAACCAGCAAATTTACATTACAGAATTAACAACATACATATCAAATAAAAATCAAAATTACAGTAAATAATAATCTTTAAATTACATCTGAACTAAAAAAATAACAAATTACAACCCTAAAAGCACGAAAAAACGAAAAAAAACTCAAGAACTAAAACACGAAAATAAATTAAATAAAAAACAAAAACAAATTAAATGATATCATATCTAAACAAAAAACTACAAATTAAAAAGCCTAATTACAAATTACAAATAAACAAAACGAGATCTAAACACTTAAATGATATCAGATCTAAAACACGAAAAAATTACAAAGCCTAGATTTGAACAAATAAACGAAAAACGAAATTACAAATTTAAATTACAAGAAAACATAAATCTAACAAAATAAAAAGGAAATTACAAGAATATCGAACAGAGAAGACCAAGGCGATGGCGAATCAATGACGAGCGTGAGAGAGGACCGCGAGCGAGTGTGAGCAACGACGAGCAATGATGACGGCGAGCGAGGTGCGCAACGAGCAACCGAGGACAGTGGCAGCGAGTGTGAGAGAGGACGGCGAGCGACGACGGCGTGAAAGAGAACGACAAGCAACGACGACGTGAGAGAGGACGACGAAGGCGTGAGAGAGGAGGAAAAATTTCAGCGACGGCGTGAGAGAGAAGGAGAAGTTTCAGCGACGAGTGTGAGAGAGGGTTCGTGGCTTGTGAGAGGGGGTGAGGAGAGGGGCTGGAAACCCTAACTACGAGAGGAGGAGTGAGGAGAAGTTTAAGAGAGGGAAGGTGAGATTAAGAGGGGAGGGTTTGGGTCATGGGGAATATTGGGCCGCGTATAATATAAGACAATTGGGCCAAACTGATCTGGTCCACCCTTACCAACCGGATCAGTTTGGCTCTTGTAAATTGCGCGCAAAAAATTCTAATTATCGGATCCGGTTTCTCAAAACTCGGATGCATTATGTTGTGTCATTTAGCGTTTTTCCACTAAGTGTTAGGGGAAATTGCAAATGGATCCAGACTCTAAATTCAAAACCAAATTAACTTCAAATTGAATTAGATCTCGACTAATCTATACTAATATATTAAAAGGCGTTCATAAACAAAAAATGGTAACACGTGACGCTCTCCCTAAAGACATTTTAATATATAATATTAATAAATGGAAATTTTTCCTTACTCGGGACATTACCTGGGCCTAAATAACTAGTTTCATACCAAATGCTGAACTAACATCCCTACTAGACGCTCCGGGGTTAGTAGAAGGATGGAGCTATTTATTTATTGTTCTTTCAATCTTTATGGAGATTTTTTTGTTTGGCAGTGACCTTTGCAAATTAAAGTTATTCCTATAGCTCTTGCAAAGTGGTAATATGAGGGTTATGAGGTGGCATCGTAATCTCAAATCAATATTACGTCATCAGCAACAGGAAAAAGGCTCTTTGGAATTGGAAGGAGTTACAATTCTATCACACGCATTATTATAAAGCTGTATATTATAGGAGTAGTAAGTCGAGATAAACTCGAGTGCAAACAAACAAATCTAGAGATAGGTAAAGATAAACTCATGCTTTTTGGCTTTTGAGCCATAATTGCAATTAAGCACTACTAAACTGTTAACGAATGCTTCCAAAAAAAAGGCTGCTATATTTTATCATTTACTTGTGTTGTTAAACGGTGGAACAACACGTCAAAAAAATAAAATTCGAATATACTTTTTTAGTTTTTGAAAGTGACATCACAACCACTCAAATTTAGTTGAGAGACTTTGAAAGGTACATATCATATGTGGATTAGAGATAAAGGGTTTCCAACTCTTAGTGCTAGAAACAGGCCACATTAAGCTCTAGCAATTAACTGGATAATGATGATTAAGTGTTATTAGAGTATTGAATATAATGGCCCATTCGTATGCGTATGAAATAGTGATAAGGGCTATAGATATGTAGTCTCAACTCATTTTCATAGTAATGTAGTCTCAATTACAAACGTATTATTTTCTTCTTAAATTTTCATTCCTATCCAATACCATCTTTAAAATGGTAATAAATAGTAATGCATATCTTAAAAATAAAAATACATATACACTGATGAGTCTATATTATATAACAGGTACTTCGGGAGTGATAAGGTTACCCTCCAAAATAAAAGTATGGTAATTGTTAAGGGTTTTGTTGATTTGAATAAAAGATATGAGCTACATCATATTGTATCTTTTGATATACCTATGATTTAATGCAATATTCATAAATCACATCATGAGGTTGCAACTTTTGGTTGATTTATTTTATGCCAAGGGTCACTCTATCTTTTTTGGCTTTAGAAATTAGAATATGATTACAATTCGTTTTAATTAGCATGTTATTAACTATTTATTACAAAGTCATAGCTCAAAATATCGCCTCACCCAAAAACTAGTTCCTACTTTCAAGGATGATCTGACTTCATACCCTAGTTAGACAATTTTTCAAATGTCAAAGGATGAATTATTATAAGTCTACATAATTTAAATCATCAATTAATGAAATTGGTTTAGTGTTGAATAAATAAGTGATACACTTGGATAGGTAGGGTAGATACAATCTAAAGTGATAATTATATGTATAGCACAAAAGTAACGATGGCTTAGTTTTTTTCTTAAAAAAAAAGTGATTTAGCACCAAAAGCTACATGACATAAGATATTAAGAGATCCAATGTGTATTAATGACTTAGTGTTGATATATGAAATCCAGTAGATAATGACTCATATAGTAAAAGCCATCTAATTAATATAATGTTAAGGGTACTAGCCAACTATTAATGTTTTCTAGAAAAACTAAAAAACCAGTCAGGAATTAGGTGGCTTAAACCAAATGATGCTAGATCCGGAAAGTACAATAACCAATGTTATCAGGATCGGGATCCTACTTTGGATCGTAGGGGTTGGTAGAATCGAATCGGTGGGATCGGATTGTAAGATCCTATAATTCGGTAAGATAGAGATAATTATGCTAGAATATGGTGAAAATCTCATGTTAAAAATTTACACATATTAATAAGGACTTATTTCATTAGCAAATGGTGATAGTTTTCGGATACTATAAGATTGAAATTACATGCAACCAAAATCTAATAGGAGAAATATAATATGTGAAATTTCTTTGTGATTTTTTTTTACGATAGGATCAGATCCTATGGTCGTAGGATCGTAGAATTGTATTAAGATCCTACCATGTGATTTTTTGTGTTTGGGTAGGATCGAAAGATCCTACAAAATTAAGATCCTACGTAGGATCAGGATCGGTGAGGTCTTTCCAGATCGTATAATCGTAGCATCGTAAGATCCGGATCGAGATTTTAACAACAATGATAATAACAATGGTGATTGGTGAGGTTCATAGTGATCTTGGTAATAGTCTAATAGATAGGTGCGCCCGGGTTTGACGTAGTGCTCAAAGTGCGCCTCACATTTGGGGAATTCCCGTATCCCCCGAACTTTGACCTTGTGCTCAAAATACCCTTACTAATGACGGAGACCCAACACCGTTAGTTTTTTCCTTTCTCTCCTCTATTTTCTCCCTCTCTTCCTACCATCCTCCACAACCTCTAAGCTTTTTCTCTCCCCTCACCTCCATGCTTTCTCTTTCCTCCCAATCTTCATTATTGTTATTTGTAAAATTGAAAACCCATAATCATGCTCGAAATTAAACTAATCATTAAAACTACATACAAAATAATCACCTAAGTTTAAAATTCGCAATATCCAAGAAATAGAAAATCGAAAATGAGTTATCTTGAAGGCGACATGTTGATCAGTTTTGTTGGACAATTGAAGCGAACACGAGATCTGCTTCTTGAGCTCAACTAATTATAAATAAATCGAAACAAAATCACATCAGAAAACAAAAAAGAAACCTACAAAAGAAATCAAATCAAAGAAAACAAAGGAACAAATCTGAAAGAAAGAAAAGCGTAATTTACAGGGAAATTTGAGCTCTAAAGGTTCGATGTTGAGAAGTTCTTCAGTGCTCACCTCGAAACTGTAATTCGTTCGAACAAAACCAGATTTACGAGCAAGATCTGACGAACTTATAATTGAATAAAAAGACGCAAATTGCAAAGAGAAAAATGGTGAGAATTATTTAGCTTTCTTTTTCCAGAGGACGGAGGCTTCGAGAATTGAGAATCAAGAAAGAGGGGAAGAGAGTGTGAGAGGCCTTTTTTTAGGTGGGAAGAGGAATTTGATTCTTGATTTTTGACGAGGGTGGTAATTGGTATTGGTTGTTGGATTAGAAGTGACTTTACTTTCTTGATGGTTTTTAAAGACTAGCATTATAGAAGTAAAATTGAAGCATGGAGATTGGAGGAGAGGAGAGAGAAGATAAAGATGAAGATTAGGAGGAGAGAGAAAGCTTGGAAGCTTAAAGATTCATCAATGGAGGATGGTGAGAGAACAGAGAGAAAATGGAGGAGAGAAAGAGAAAAAGTAACAGCGTTAGGTTTCCGTCATTGGTAAGGGTATTTTGAGCATAAAGTCAAAGTTCAGGGTGATCTGAGGAATAATTCATCAAATGTGAGGGATAATTTGAGAATTACGTTCGGCACCCAGAATGCTTAATTTTCCCTTTTGGAAAATGTAGTCCTTCAATGTACCCAATTTGTTAATTAATGTTTTTGCATTCTAAAATTATCAATAATCACGGCTTAAAATGTATTCAAAAACTTGTGAATTGACACCCAAATCCAATTTTCGGCCGGATCGACCGAAGAATGACATCATGTCCCAATTTCTCGCCTCTTTTTCCCGCTCCTCTGCCCTTAATTATTCTTTTTCATCTTGTTTTTTTTTATCTTCTCTCTATTTTCCCTCTCCTCTTCCTCTTGCTTGATTCATACTTTTTCTCTCTCTTCTTCCCCTCTTTTCCTTAAATCATGAAAAAGGGACACGAGCTAAAACCTTAATCCTTGATAAATGGAACATGCTGACCAATCAAACACAATACTATTTCTTGGATGAACAAAGGCTCGGTAAGAATAATGTTGAAGAAGGGAATCTAAGACACGAGCCTAAGCCGCAGGCGATTTTGCCCTAATAATAGACACCCAATGCTAGTAACATCTAAAGCACCACAAGACTTCGAAGAAGAAGCCCAATGAACAGATAGATAAATAATTAAACTCTTGCCAACTTCTCAGATGTTCAAATAATTTCTTATAAAAGATTTAAAATGTTTACTACTACCAACTATGTCAAACACTTGAAAATAATATAAACTTAATCCTTAAGATACTCAATCCATAGGTTGAACTCGTCAAAACATATAAGCAAAAGAAAATATAGCAGAAAATAGAAATTAGAGGGAAAAGAAGCTAAAGTGTTCTTGATTAATGACATTGCAAAAATTATTACTTCAGTTTATTTGAAAAATAAAACAAATCATAAACTGTTTCCTCATTTGCTTGAGAATCCTCCAAAAATAATATGAAGAAATTCATGATCTTAAATCATTAGAAAGGGAAAGAGAGGAAGAAGATAGAGAAAAGATTAACTAAGGAACGAAGAGGAAGAAGAAAGAGAGAAAAGAGACATGAACAAAGAATTAAGAGGGAAGATAGAATAGTGAGAAGAAAGAGGTGAAAGAATGGATTAAATGAACATCACATGAAAGATGGCGTGATTCTCTGATCGATTTGGCCAAAAATTGGGCTTGAGTGTCAATTAAATTTTTTTAATACTTTTTAGGCTGCAATTATTAATAATTATAAAATGAAAAGTTATTTAAATCGCAGGTTGGGTTAAGTTCTTCATCAAAGGGTTACATTTGGCAAATTTTCCTTCCACGCTTGTATTTTGGGTTCAAATTTAAGTTGCATTGTCAAGTTTGTATTTTGGTCAACATAAACATAATAGAAGATCTAGACCAAAATTTAATCCATGGATCGAAAAATTTAACGGATCATGCGTCGATTAGTGAGTTTTATATTCACTTTAAGAGGTCACTGGACTACAACTGGACCATACATCTTAGGAAAAATTGATGGGAATAATCCCACCTTTGGGTTGCCTTCTTAAAACAATTCCAGCTTTGGACTAACTCAATAAAATCCCACCTTTTGTCTTCTCTTCTTAAAATGGTGCATTACTGCGTTGTGACTTACAATTACAAGGGGTAAACCCACGTGCTCTATTTTCAGCAAAAAGAATCCCCACCCCCCTATCTCTCCTCATCCCTGAAAGTCAACCCCACCCCCCCTCTCTCTCCTCATCCATGGCAATCGAAATAAGTGGGAAACCAAACCCAATTCCATGTCTTCTTCTCATTTTCTTTCTCCTACCTCCCTTTTTTTCTGTTTTATCCCTCGCTTTAGAGGGCTTTTTTTTTCCTTTTCTCCTTTTTTATTTTTCATTTTCCATTTTTTTTTGGCCACTTCTTCTATTTCACTCTTGAATTTCTCTCTGTTATTTTGGGAAAATCCCCACTTTCTTTGCTATTTTACTGAACCTAAAATCCGGTTTTGGAAGGGCTAAAAAATTATAAAATAAAAGATGCATCAAAGAATGAAGCAACAATAACAACAAGCTCTGATGCAACTATCGATCCTTCAACAACAAGCTTCACTTTATCATCCGGGTGTTTTACTTGATTTTTCGCATAATTATATCTTCAATTTTGATTTTTTATATATTTTTTTGGTATTTACAGCTATTAGATTAGATGATTATTGGATAATATGGGTTAAATTTGATGGAGTTTTTTCAAGTTGAAAAATTGGGTCATTGCCCTTTTTCGAATTTGTAGTATTTACACCTGAAATTGATGGTTTTTGGGGAAACTGAATGATGGGTAATGTGGTTTTGGCATTATAATGTATCGGATCAAGTACTTGTTTGTTCTTTGTGGATATGTTGAGTAATAAGTTTCAATGTCTGAATATATAGTGGTGTGTTTGAGTGCCAAGGTGTGATTTTGCATTGATGTGGGGGTTTAATTTCATGGGAAGATAATTTTCCATTGAAAAGAAGACATATTTGAGAATTTAGCAATTTTGGCTTAATCTCTCGCTGCTCGTCGGAGCGTCAGCGTTCCGACGATTGTTTGACGGAGGAGAGGACGTTGAAGTAGATGCCGGAGCAGAAATGATCTCCGGCGCCCGCGAGGACGATTGCATTGACGTTAGAGTTTTGGCCGAGTGACCTCCTACTGATCTCTCTCCTCCATATCTGCTGTTAAGAATAACTTAAAAAAAAAGGTTATCCGGTTTCCAGCAGGTAACAAGTGAAACAGGACCATTTTAAGAAGATATGGTAAAAGGTGGGATTTTATTGAGTTAGTCCAAAGCTGGGACTGTTTTAAGAAGGCAGCCCAAAGGTAGGATTATTCCCATCAATTTTTCCTACATCTTACTACATCATTTTGGTTGCAATCCTAAGACATTCTTGTATATTTATATGTGTTTTGATTTATTTGTTGCGTTTTGGAGGAACATTCCTCATGTTGGGTTGTGGAGCTTAAGCAAAGAAGCGACGACAAGGTGGCAAAGGAAGTGTATAGATACGCTCGTATCTATAAGCCTAGTTATAGATATGGACGGGTCAATAAGCCTGGTCATAGATATGCATGTATCTATTCACCCGGTCGGGCGGCCTTCAGCCCGATTGGGAGCCTGGCCTTTGTGAGAATTTTGCTTGCGAGCCTGATCTGGCGGTTAGGGGCCCGACCCGGCGGTCCTACTGCATCGTGATTTGATTCCCGATTGAGATTAATCTCAACCCTTGGATTGTATTTATGTCCCTACATTATATATTCCTCCTTTTTCTGGGATTTAGGTTACTATTCACACAAAGTGAGATCTTCCTAGGGTTTAGTGAAAGAGAAGAGAGAAAAGAGCATTAACTCAGAATTAGTACTTGTAATTTCATCATTCATTGATTTCATCTACTTCCTCCGTAACACAAAGATTGCAACATTTGGGGTGGACACGAACTCCTAGTCAAAATTTGATAAGTGTAAATAGATGGGTGAATTAGTAAAAAGTAGGAGAGAGAAAAAAGGAGGGGACCATTTAGTTAGTTGGCCATGTGGGGCATATAGGAGGGAATTTTGGGGGGAATTTTTTTGCTTTTTTCGTTTTTAGGAGAGAGAAATAAAGGGCCCATACATGCCCCTTATTTCCCCCCCATTTCTGATCAGTTTTAGGAGGGAAGAGGTAGCAGCCTCTTCCCCCATTTAGGCGCCAATAATTATTGGCTTTTGATAGTTAGGCGCAATTTTTTGGAGCCAAAACATGGAAAGTGATGCAAGGCAAAAATGTAAACTTAGTCATTAAGTAACAATTCAAAGTTTCCCACCAAATGCCATTGTTTGATCCCTAATTACACATCCCTCTATATAAAGAGAGGAACCCATAAGAAAATAATTGTTTCATTACAAAAAATATCAGCCCTCATGGCTTAAGCTAAATGTCCAACTAATCACTGCACACACTGTACATCTTCTTCATCTTCTTGCAACCCAAAAAAAAACCAGCAGCATTAGTAGCACCTTCATCCTAGCAACACAAAAAACAGCCAAAATGGATGAAGCAGATGCATTCTTTGGAATAGATCAGCTACTTGATGAAGAAGGGTTAGGAGCACCTACACCTACAGAAGAAGAAATGTGGGTCAATGCATTTATAAGGAAGAAATTTAGTAATCTAACAAACAGTCAAAGAGGTTACATCAGTTTTCAACTCCTAGGTATGATGGAAAATGGAAAGTTACCATGGGGGAAAATTTCATGGGTTGCTAAACAAATTGGTGTGCATAAAAGTACAATATCCAGAATTTTCAAAGAAGCAGAAAAACAAAGAGCAAGAAGAAGCCATTGATGTCAGTTCAAAAAAAAAGGGCAAGTCAGGGAGGAAAGCACAACAAGTTTTTGAGGATTGGCTACAATCAGCCCCCCTTCATCTGACGTGTACTTACAGAGCATACGCAGGGTACTTAAAGTGCTCACACATGAAGATTTTAGGCTGCTGAAGGCAGGAAAGCTAATGGTCCACACAAGCAACAACCATCCAAAGCGGATGAGACAAGCATACGATAGAGAGAATGCGGTGGGTACTCAAGCACATTGACTATGCAACAAGAGGGTACCAAGCCATGCTTCATCCCTATGAACAACATTGTTCATATTGATGAAAAATGGTTTTACTTAAACCCCGACAAGAGAAGGTTTTATCTCGCTACCATCGTAAATTGATCCATACGAGTATGCATGTCAAAAAGGTACAGAATCAAGGCAATGTTCATGGGTGTTACATCAAGGCCCTTGTTTAATGAACATGGTGTGATGGTACATGATGGGAAATTTGGAATTTTCCCATTTGTGTTTAGGCAAAGAGCAAAGAAGAGAAGCAAAAACGAAGCAATTTGGAACACTTGAGACCAAGGCAATACAAAATGTTACTAAGGTACATGTCAGAGATATGCTCATCAGGAATGTGCTACCAAGCATCATGAATATATGGCCAGAAGGGATGTGCAGGGACATCTTCATTCAACAGGACAATGCAAGGCCATACCTAAGTGATGATGATGTAGAATTTAGAAATGCAGCAAGCCAAAATGGGTTTAACATTCACCTTATTTTCCAACCACCACAGTCTCTTGATTTCAACATCCTAGATTTAGCTCTTTTTAGGGCTTTCCAAAGTTTGCAATACCAATCCTTTCCTAAAAATGTGGATGAGTTGATTGAGCAAGTCAACCTAGCCTTTGTAAACTTTGATCCCAATCTGATTAGGTACACATGGATTCATTTACAATATGTAATGCTAGAAGCTCTCAAGGTCAAGGGAGGGAACAACTACAAGAATCCACATGTGGGGAAGGCTAGGGTGGAAAGGTTGGGGTTACTAAAGGAGACTGTTGAAGTTGAACAAGAAGTCATTGATGAGGCTGTTGCATATCTTAATGTTGTGACAACTGAATTTTCAGAAGCAATGGAAGAAGACATAGAAGTTGATGCAGATTAAATGAAGCATGAACATGACTGCCCCTTTTAACCACTTATGATGAAGGTTAAGCTAAAATGTGTAAGCCCCTTTTTGTTCACTTACCTAGATTTTAAGCCTTCTAGTTAAACATTCCTTTTTGTTAAGTTAACTGTAGTGGTTAGAAGGTCCTTTTTGTATTTATGTGATGGCAGTCAATAGTTGCACTTATTTTGGTGATCCTAAATGTATAAATTTAACTTAAATGGAAGCTATCTTATGTCAATGTTTGCCACTTCATATTGGGACTCAATGGTTGGAAAATAATGTGTTGTTATAATCATATTACATGCAAGCTTTCTGTTTTCATAAGTCTTATCATTTGACAGCCTTAGGTCCATCAGGTTTAGGGTTGTCACAAATAAGTTTATGATGTTTGTTACCTCAACGTTGAAAACAAGGACTAATGTCAATGGTGTAACACCAGCATAGGTCCATTGTCTTAAACAGAGTAATTCAAACATCATAACCCATTGTGTTGAGTCCCTTCATCACTTGGACATTAACACATAAATGACTCAAACCAACAAAAGGGACAGGGACACCCTAGTGCAAAACCTCTCCCTATGGTCATTGAGGTTGTATTCTTACATGCACACACAGACAACATCATCCAACAATGGCTTATCCAAGTCAAAGGGCAGGGACTCATTCAAATGGGCAGGGATATATGCAAAACTCAGAACATTCAATCAAACCCCAGCAGCAACAGATGACAAACAGATTCAACACACTAATAGAAACCAACAGTCACAACAAAAAGGCAACAACAAGAACCAATAATAATCCAACAGGAACCCAAATGAATCCAATAGCCAACGAAGTCCATCCTCCAATCCTATCCAACACATACACAAGTTTATCCAACAATATCACCACTACAAATCCAACACCCACACACAAATCCAACACCAACAAATATGTATCCAACACCATCACTAATAACAATCCAACAGCCACACAAATCATCCCAACATCATAACACATAATAATCCAACAGGAATTTAAAAGTAAGCAGACAACAACCCAAACATAATTCCCACAGCAACGCAAACATAATTCCCGCAGCAAGGCAACATATGACAACCAGCATGCAAATATTTGAAACAAGAATTCACAAAAAAAACCAACAAAAACAACAAAAAAACAGGACAAAAATTAGAGATCAGCCTTAAACTTAGCTGGGTTCCTCTGCCAAAGTAAATCAGATGGTCTCTGATTTGTTAGGGGACTCAGAATCAGATGACAGAATATACACAGGAACATGACCTCCATAACCATCAGAATCAGAAGCCACAGAATCAGATGTTCCCGTAGAACCCAAAATTTGAATGGAGGAATCGTCACTTGATTCCAACATTTTGGTCTTTTCCTTCTCCTTAACCGGTGAAGACGGTTCAGCAATTTTCACCCCAACCCCTCTTGTTTTCCTCAAGTATGAATACTTAGAAAACCTAGTTTGCGGCGGTTTTGGGGACTCAACTTTCGGTTTCTTGCCTTTTCCTCTAGATCTGCGTTCCCTAAACTCAAATTCAGACTTACCCACCGCAGGTAAACCGCAAACCACACTCCACTCAAACGACTTCGCCTCTTTAACGCTTTCAACGACAACACCCAAAGCCGCAACCGCTTCGGGACTCAAACGTTCTGCAGCCTCGCCACTTTCGTACAGGCGAGTGAAGTGCGCATAATGCGATGCTTCAAAAAGTTGAATACAGAGATTCAACAGATGCTTCCTCTCAGGATCTGTTTCCAGTGCATGCACTGTTCGAAGCGGTTGAAGGTTCACCATTTTTGGCGAGAATTTTTTAGAAACAACAAATTTGTTCGATGGAAAGGAGAAGGAGATAGAGAATTCGCCTACTGAGGGAGAAGAGAAGACGAAAGTTTTAGGGTTCCCCATTTTCCAGAATTTGGGGGGTTAAAAAGGGGGAAAGATTTTAGGGTTCTGATATGGGAAGTTGGGGGAATTTAATTGAAGATCTTAAATGTGGGATGAGGGTAGTTGAAGGGAGGGGGTTTGATTTCTGATTTTAGGAGGGGTTGGTAGGTTAGATGATTAATTTTGGTGGGAATCATTAAGGGGTGGGTGTATTTAGATTAGAAATGTACGTGAAAAGACTCAAGAGAGGAGTAGTTACTCCCTCTTAACATTTTAAACCCCCCATGGTATATTGACCTCCATACGGTGGCTCCATACGGTATCAAAAAAATCCCATGAGCATGAGAAGAAAAGAAAAAAAATTAAAAATTTTCGCCGATTTTTCGAAACGTGTAATGTGGGTTAGGGAGTGGTAATGATAATTTAGGATTTTTTAGTAATGGCATTGTTGTAAATAAATTGAATTTTTTTTACTAAATTTAGTAAGTTTTAAATTGTTGCATTTTTTGTGAAACGGCCCAAAATGGCAAATGTTGCATTTTTTTTGTTACGGAGGAAGTATCAAACTTGGTGGGTTTTTTCTCCACGTGCTTGGGTTTCCCCATGTTAATGGTGTGTTCTTCTTTGTGCTTTCATAATTTCTTGTTTTTTTCCAAGCTATTCTCATTAATTGTTGATTAGTGTTAATTATAAGTAATTAGTTTTTGCTTCATCTAATTCCCAACAATTGGTATCAGGCCCAATGTTTAATTTTGGAAAGGTTGAGTAGAATTTGATATGCAAACTAGTTTCTTGTTGTTGAAATTCAAAAAATTTGCTTTGTGGTTGGAAAATTTGTTTTTTTTAAATTTTTTTTGGTGATATCTAACAATAATGGAGGATGGGAAGGTAAGGCTTGAGAAGTTTAATGAAAAGGATTTTGGCTTTTGGAAGATGCAAATAGAGAATTACTTGTATAAAAAGAACGTCTACTTGCTTCTCGAAGGCAAAAGACCAAGTGTAATGAAGGAGGAAAAATGGGGAGTGCTTGATCGTCAAGCTCTTGGTGTGATTGATATTGGCCCAGAGTGTGGCTTTTAATGTCAAAGAGAAGAAAACAATGGCCGAGTTGATGCAAACTCTATTAAATATGTATGAGAAATCCTCGACAAGTAAAAATAAATGATTTTGATGCATCGGTTGTTTAATCCTGAGACAGTTGATGGAAGTTTCGTCGCTGAACACATAAATGAGTTTACTTCGATTATTAGCCACTTGTCTTCGGTTGATGTAAAGTTTGAAGATGAAGTGTGGGCACTAAGTTTGATGTCTTCTTTGCCTTTATCATAGGACATGGTTGTATCCGCCATTAGCAACTCTTCTGGAAAAGAAAAGTTGGTATGTGATGATGTGAGGGACTTCATCTTCAGTGAGAGCATTCGAAGAAGGGAGTCGGGGGAATCATCTTGTGGAGCCTATCATAGTGGCAATAGAGGAAAGGAAAACAACAAAAGGGGAATACAAAGCATGGGAGATAGAAGTCAAAGGGGAGGAGTAAATCTAAAGGTGGAGCTCATCTTGTGTGTTGGGTTGTGGTGTGAAGGGGAACACTAAAAGAGAGTGTCCCAATCCCAAGAAGAAGGGAGGTGTCAATCATCAGAATCGTGATGATGCAAGTTCATCTGTTAGTGTTGCATTCGATGAACTTAGTGATATTTTGATCTTGAGTGTTGATAGTTGTAGGCTTGTTTTTATTTCGCCTACGCGGTGTGAACGCGTATTAGATTTGACTACCCTACTGTTAAGGTTTTATTGAAAATTATTTTGTATTGAAAGAAGTCGCCAACAATTCTTTTTAGGAAGAATCATAAACCTAATTGGATATGGGAAAAACATAAGGACAGATTATCCAATGTAGATTTCCCCGTCTTGACTCCATAGATGGTCAAAATGAACCGAAGATTGAGTTCGGGGGTGAGGGTACGAATATAGTCATAATGAACCACATTCGCCCATTGCTGGCCTCTACTAAATATCGATTCATTGCAGATTTTATGCCAAAGAATAATCAAACAATGTTTTAATACACCCTACAAATATTTAGTCTAGATTGGTTCAGGAAACACATAAAAAGACTATTTTTAGTGACATGTTATTTAGGCAATCAATTAACAGGGAACCTAGCAGGTTGTCCAAATTAATCTGATTAATATTAGAATATTTTTTTAGGTCTTTGATTAACAAGAATAACATGTGGGTGATAAAAGAATTGAAACAGGACAATCATATAACATGCATATAATGATCAGGCAAGTATGATAATAATGTATGAAAAATAAATAAAAAGAAGGAGGAGGTTTAGAATGTACTGTAGAGCGATATTATATTAAAGATCTACATCATGAAATAAATGGTTAGTAACTTCAATATAAAAATAGAATTTATTCAAGGATCCTCAGGATTATACCTATGCGGCTTAGATTGAGGAGCGCAACGATCTTTAGGCGGAGCAATCGTGAAACCAAGAACGCAGTGATTAAGAATTGATTGAAAATATTGAAAGTATTTGAGTGTTTGAAGTATTCGAAGTGTATTGTAGAGGTATTCGTAAGTTTTTTGTATTCGTGAAAATAATAATCTGAAAAAAGCCGTCCGTAATTCGGGAAAATACGGGTATTCATAGGAAAAAGGAAACGTGCGCTCCACGCAAGCCTTGCGCCAGGCGCAAGCCTACGTGGCAGGCGCAGTGCCACGCGTCAGGCGCACATTGATGTGCTTGACGCAGCCAGCCCAATCAGAGATGCACATGTGTAAACGCGTTTTGAAAAGATAGAAAAGTATGTTGCGTCTCACACAAGACTTGCGTCTGACGCAGGACTCTGTGTGAGTCACAAAATCTACGTGTCAGGCGCTCATTGGCTCGCCTGACGCGATATGGCCAATGTGCTGGACGTACGTGGTGCGCTGAGCGCAGCCCCCGCGTCCGGCGCATATTCTGGAATATTCGAGCATATTCCATTGCGCGTCTTTCAAAGATACTTTTTTATCCCTAAAATTCCGGAGATGGAATTTTACGGATTAAAAATCTGATTTATTTATCAAAGATAATAAAATATTTATGAAAAATATCTATTAAAATAATAAATATTTGATTGGGCTTTTAAAATGGATTTAAAACATTTTATGGGCTTGAAATACAATTAATCATCATGAACAATTAATTGGGCTTTAGAATATCATTTCGAAACACATTTTAGAATGATTCTTTAGATTGCTCTTCCGTTGAGTCGCGCCAACTAATGCCGCGGTATGTTTCATCATCGGATCCTTAAATGGGGAGACACGATTATGTGTCTACAATAGTCCATTTGAGTCTTGAATCCTTGATTCGAGAGCCTCATTTCATTCCTCTCCATGCAAGGAGTTATTCCGGAACTTCAAGAGTGAGATGCTAGGAAAGGTTTATCTAGCCGATGATGACCTTTTGGATACCTAATTTGAAAAATAATTTGATTTTGGGTCAATTAGACTCAGGTGGTTATAGAACCATGTTTGGTGACGGTGTTTAGAAGATACCCTAAGGAGCTATGGTGGTGGCTCGTGGCTCAAAAACTAGCACATTGTACATTACCATAGGGTGTACAAACATGATTGCTATAACCACGGGATGTGACTCAAAACTTCAAATTAAAGGGTAAGTTGTCGGGTTTTAAATTAATCGACATGAAATTTTGTGAAAATTGTGTCTTTGGGAAGCAAAAGAAGGTGTCATGCACATAAACCAAGAAGTATTTGAAAGATGCGGAATTATAGCTAGTGCTCACTGATGTAAGGGGTCCTTGTTCCCCCCATCAATTCCGTTGGAGCGTCACGATATTTAGTTACCTTCATTGATGACTTTATCGAAAATTATGGATTTATTTCATGAAGCAAAAGTCTGAGGTGTATGAAACCATCAAGGTTTAGAAGGCGGAAGTTGAGAATCAATCGGGCAAGAAGACCAAGAGCATCAAATTCCATAATGGAGGTGAGTATGAGTTAGAAGCTTACAAGAAACCTTGTCAAAAGCATGACATTATTTTGGTAAGGACCATTCCGGTGAAACCTCGCCAAAATGGGGTAGCGGAGAGAATGAATACAACACTTCTTGAGAGGGCAAGGAGCATGAGGATCCATGCGGGTCTTCCTAAGTGCTTTTGGGCCGATGTCGCGAACACCGCGACATACTTGCATTGATAAATCGGGGACTTCGTGTTCCCTTGGAGTTCAAGATGATGGAAGAAGTTTGGAGTGGTAAAGAGGTATGTCTTTCACAATTGAGAGTTTTTGGTTGTGGTGTCTATGTTCAATTCCACAAGCATGATAAGCTTGACCCAAAAGCCATTAAATGCTTCTTCATAAGGTATGGTTGTGAAAAATATGGGTATCGCATTTGGGATCCTAAGAACTGTGTGGTTATTTGGCATTATGAAATGACCTTTGATGAGAACTCCTTGTATAAGGATAATTTTGGCGGAAAGTCCGTTGGAAGAGGGTTGGTTGGGGAAGAACGTTAAGTTATGATGGAGGATGTTGAAACTCCACAACAGCAAGAAGTTGAAGCTCCTAATGTTCTGGAATCTAGTGATTCGAATTATGATCTGCTTGATGACATGGATAATGAGGTTTAAGGTGAACTAAGACTCCACAAGCTAGCTCCACTCCTAAATTAAGGAGATCTTCAAGGTCCATGATGCTAACAAAACGATACTCTCCCTCATTGTATTTTTTGATTTCGGACGGGTTTTGGGCAAGCCGAAAATGACTTTTTAGTGTAAATTTCGGCCGACCCGATCCTGGCCCGAATTTTGGCCCGACCCGACTCTGGCCCGAATTTTGGTCCGACCCGACTAAGGGCTAATTTTTTTTAGGGGAGGCCCGGCCCGACCCACTATTTGATCACCTCTACATTGTACTACTCCCTCCGTCCCAAAATACTCTTAACACTTATCAGGGCACGTAGTTTTAGATGATAAGTTGTTGTTTGGTTATCAATTGTTATTTTATTGAAAAAGTAGATGTGATAGGAGTTAGTAGGTAGTAAAAGTAGTATTATTTTATTTGGTGGAGAGAGTGTGTGGGCCAATGGTTAGAGTTGGTAGGTAGTAGGAGTGGTATTATTTTATTTGGAGGAGAGAGAGTGTGGGCCAATTGTTGAAAGGTAGAAGGATTAAAATAACGGTTTTTTCACCATATACCCCCGATAAATTGGAAAATTCACCATATACCCTTAATGTTTCAAATATTCACCATATACCCCTGAGTTTCAAAAAACGTTCACAAAATGCCCTTTTCCTAAACGCCGTTAACTCACCGTTAGCTTTATTTACAAATTTGCCACAATTAACCCCTAAACCTAAAATCTAAACCCTAATCCTAAACAATAACCCTAACCCAACCCCTACCCTAAACCCCACCCCACCCTTAACCCTAACCCCCATGCCACCCTATCCCCCCACCCCCGCGCAGCCCCCCACCCCCTCCCTTCCCCCCGTCGCAGCCCCCATCCCCTCCCCCCCGCCGCAGCCTCCGCCCCTCCCCGCCGGTGATTTCCCCCCCCCCGTTGCGCCCCCATCCCTCCCTCCCCGCCGCAGCCCGCCCGATTTCCCCCGCCGGCGATTTCCCCCCTTCCCCCGTCGCAACGATTTCCCCGTCGCACCCCCCCGAATGGGGTAAAGTCGAAACAACCCCCACCCCTCCCCGTAGAATTCGAAAACCCCTCCGCCGATTTGAATTGGGCTCGATTTCTAGGGTGGCCCGATTTCTAGCCGTAATGAATTCTAGGTTGCTCGATTTCTCGGGCGTGGGTTGGTTCGAATGGTGGTCTAGCCGGGCGCGGGGGGAGGCGGGCTGCGGTGGAGGGAGGGGAGGGAGGGGGCTGCGACAGGGGGAGAGGGAGGGGTTGGGGGGTGGGGCTGGGGGAGGGGGGGGGGGGGGGTGGGGGCTGGTGGAGGGGGGGGGAGGGGGTGGGGGCTGGGCTTAGGGTTTGGGGGAGGGGTGGGCTTAGGGTTAAGGATTAGGTTTTAGATTTTAGGGTTAGAATTTTGATTAGGGTTAAAGTTAGGATTAGGGGATAATGCTGGCAAAATCGTAAATAAAACTAACGGCGAGTTAACATCCGTTAGCAAAAAGGGTACATGGTGCAAAGTTTTGAAAACTCAGGGGTATATGGTGAATTTCTGAAACATTGAGGGTATATGGTGAATTTTTCAATTTGTCGGGTGTATATGGTGAAAAAACCGTTAAAATAATAGTGGGTCATATCCAAAAATAGAAGTGCAAAAAGAGTATTTTGGGACAGATGAAAAAGAAAAGTGTAAAGAGTATTTTGAGACAGAGGGAGTATCAATTTGTTGATAGATGCTGGTGAACTGGAGTACTATGATGAAGCAATGAAATCTAATGAATCGTCTAAGTGGGAGCAAGCCATGAAAGACGAAATGGACTCATTGGTGAAGAAACAAGACTTGGGTATTGGGTGAGTTACCCAAGAGAAAGAGAACACTATTGAACAAGTGGGTCTTTTAGAAGAAAGATGAACCAGATGATATATCTGGTTCAAGGCAAGACTTGTAGTTAATGGGTTTTCACAAAAAATAATTGGTTAAATATCAAGAGATATTTCCTCTGGTTGTGAAGCCAACCACTATTTGAATCTTGTTAACAATAGTGGTTTTTGAAAAAAAAAATCTTGAGCAAATGGATGTGAAAACGACATTATTACATAAGGATTTGGAAGAGGATTTCTACATGAAGCAACCGAAAGGGTTTCAATTTTATGAAAAAAAGAACTTGGTGCAAGCTTATGAGGAGCTTATATGGGTTGAAGCAACCTCCAAGGCAATGGTACAAAAAGTTTGACATGTTCATGCTAGGAAATGTGTTCATGATATCAGATGGAGACCATTGTTGCTACCACTAGTAGAATTTTTTTCTTATTCTTTGCGGTGGTATTACTTCTGCATTCCGTACGCAAAGAATAAACTACAAAAAAAGGAAAAATCGGAATAAACATATTGCTGCGGTTGTGGCTGGAAACCGCAGAATATATGTCAACGGGAAATTTTCCAAAATTTGTTGATTATTTTGACCAGATCTATTGCTGCGGTTTCTAACAATAGATTAAAATATTATTTTTTTAATAATATTTTAATCTATTGCTGCGGTTTCTAGAAGAAACCGCAGCAATAGAGTCATCAGGGTTTTTTTTTTTTTCTTTTAGCAATAGGGTCGTTAGGGCGCAGTTTCCCTCACTATTCTCCCCTCATTCTATCTCTCCTCACTCTCACAGTATCTCCCTCTTCCTCTATCTCTCCTCTCCCTCTCTAGATCTCCTTCCTCTCACACTTCGCAAATCGTCCAGATCTACTTTCTAACTCCCTTCAGATCGTCGGCCTTTCTTCCTCCTCGTCGTTCTTCTCCTTCGTCGGACTTTCTTCCTCCTCGTCGTTCTTCTCCTCACTCTCACACTTCGCTCTTCTTCGAGATAATGGCGACGGAAGAGACAAACTGTCCGAGATGATGCCGGGAATGGGGTTCAACTTCGGCGGAATGAGCGGCGCAGGAGGCGGCGCAGCTGCGACTGCTCCAGTGGAGGAGGAAAAAAAGGAGAAATGGGCGTTTGATTTGAAATTGGAGGCGGGGTTCGATACCGGGTCGAAGATTAAGGTGATAAAGGAGGTGACGAGTTTTACTGAGCTTGGTTTGAAGGAGCTGGTGGAGAAGGCTCCTGTAGTGTTGAAGACTGGGGTATCGAAGGACGAGGCGGAGAAGATAATTGAAAAGATGATGGCCATTGGTGCTAAGGTGATCATGGAATGAGGTAAGTTTTGGTTTTATTTAATCTGTTTTTTTGTTTAAAGTTCATTTCATTTGGTAAATGTAAAATATTTGTTGTTGATGATGGAATCTAATGCGCAGTGAAGAAGAATGATGGTGGATGATGCGTCGTTGCGTTGGGTCTGATGTTTAGTGTTTTGGGAGGTTTTTCATTTTCTATTTTTATTTTCCTTTTTTCTTTTCTTTCCTTCTTTTCTCACTTTCTTTATTGTACTTTCCTTTTTTCATTTTTGTTTTGTTTTCTTTTCTTTTTGGGATCTTTCTTTGCTGTAATTTTTGGTTATTTTGTTTATATTTTTCTTTTGAATCTCTTTTCTTATATGTGTTGGATTTTTTTGTATCTTTTATGTTTTTGAATTTTACATAAGCCTTCTTTGTCATTAGTTTCAATCAGTATTGTATTATTTTGTTCCTATATTATTTTCTTTAAAATTTGATGGAAAAGAGAAAAAAAAGAATTTTTTTACGCATCGAAGTACATATTCTTTGCGGTTTTGGCGGGAACCACAGCAAATAGATGTTACATATTGTTGCGATTTTGGCCTTAAAGGAAGCGTAATAGGTGTTACATATTGCTGCGGTTTTGGCTAGGAACCGCAGCAATAGCTTGGCCTATTGCTGCGGTCAAAAACCGTAGCAATAGGTTAATTACCTATTGCTGCACCCTTAATTGCTGCGCGGCCAAAACCGCCGCAATATGCCACTTAATGACCGCAGCAATAAGCAATTATTCTATTAGTGTACTTTTAAAGGTATGATGTAGATCGTTATATCTATTTGCTTCTTTACGTTAATGATATGCTTATTGCGGGTACTAGCATGAATCTTTTTAACAAGTTGAAGGAGATATTGTTAAAGAAGTTTGAGATGAAAGACTTAAGAGAAGCAAAGCAAATACTTGGCATGAGAATTTTGAGAGACAAATCGTCGGGTGTGTTGAGGTTGTCTCAAGAAGAGTATGTCAAGAAGGTGCCAAAGAGATTCAACATGGTTGATGTGAAGCCTCGAAAGGAGATGGAGTAGTTGAAGAACTTCCTTGATGAAATGGGCATGAAGTAACAACAATGTGTGTTAATTGTATGGTGGCTACATATTCCACCTCCTTTGTTAAAAAAGGATTAACTCCACATAAAAATATTCCCTTCCACTACCTTAAACCCAGACTCAAACTATAAAACACAAGAAACACTTCGACAATTATCAGAAAAAGATGGTGGAGCAGATGTAATAGAAATCATAGCACAGAAGGTTGAAGAAAGTGTTATACAACACATGATCAGCCTCCAGAAGAAGTTAGTAGGAATACACTTTGGAGAACCAATTAATGAGAGAAAAATCCAAGGTGTAGAGGTCGAGCAAGAAATCTTGACAATAATGAGTCAAGAAGTAAATTCAAAAGAAATAGTTTATACAGGTCTCTTCAAGACAAATATTAAACTATACAGCACCAACTTAAGCAGAGCAGAGATAGTTGACCTGTTAGATCATGGGATGATCAACCTTCTCTATTACAAAAATAATAGTGATATTCCAGCAGGAATAGGTGAACGACTCACCTATTGCCTACAGTACTGTAACATAGGTGAACCTAATATGACAATCGGATCAAGCGTAGTCCAAGTTATTAGCACCTTACCCAAGGTAGAAGGTCTACACCAACGACCAGCTTACCAGCAGTATCATATTGATCCAATGTTTATAGTATACAATAGTACTCCTCAAAATTTCCAGTATATTAATAAGCCAGAATTATACAAATGGCTTATGCAACAAAAAACCATCAAAAAACTATAGTCCAAGTGTGGTTCAATTGGCTAAGAATCTTATATTTAACTACTGAACCAAACACATCAAAAGACATTATCATTACACAAGGTGTTTATGGATGATGATGTCGTGGTTTTTAGGAAGATTGTCGGTTGTGAGAATTTAGCGGACATGCTCACTAAGGTGGTGTCTATTGAGCAATTGAGTTTGTGTAGAACCTCAATTGGTCTCCATTATTAGGAGGACGAAAAAAGCTTCGTTGGTGAGATGGTTATGGATGAAAGTGTCTTGAAGTTATATAGCTGGTTGTCGTGGTGTTGATCAGCTCTAGTTTGCCCAAACTCCATGTGGGAGATTGTTGGATTGTGGAGCTTGAGCAAAGAAGCGATGGCAAGGCGGCAGAGGAAGTCTATAGATATACTCAAATCTATAAGCCCAGTTATAGATACGCACGGGTCTATAAGCCAGGGAGATTCGAGAAGAATGTACAGAATAACATTAATCCCTTTAAGATCTATGTCATAAAAGTATATTGTTAGTAAAATAAAGGAATTAAATTGAAACTGGCCCTCAGGAATAATACATTTGTCGCCTGGGTCATATATAACGGTCTGTAGGAGAAACTATCTTGAAGCTTCAATGCAAATTAATGGAATTTGAATATATTTTGAATATGTTTTAATGTGTGTGAATGTGTGTAAGTGTATTGTAAAGTGTATTATGAAGTGTTGTAATCATAGGAGTAAAGTATTAAATAGTAGGCAAAAACGTAGAAACTAAGCTATTTATGGACAAAGGAAATTGAAAACGACGGGAAAAGATAAAAAGAAGATGTGCGCCTCGTGCGCTAGGTACACAGGCTATGCGCTAGGCGCACGGCCTGTGCGTCTCGCGCACTGACTTCGCGTTTTTTTTGTTTTTAAGTATGACATCGACGTTGCACGCGCGCAATATGTTGCACTGCGTCATACGCAACATCGATCTGGCCAATTTTTTAATTGTTTTAAGATTCTTTTTGATCCTTTGATGAAATCCGTCCTTTGAAATCCGAAATCAGCTATATTTAAGGATAAAAATCACAATTTCGAAATATCCTTTAAAAATTAATTATTGAGAATAATTAATATTAAAATATTAAAAATTAAATTAATTATCAGGAATAATTAATTGAGCCTAAAAATTGGGTTTGGATTTAATAAATAGACTTTATATTTTCAAAAGGCTTTTGGGTTTAGCTCGTTCGACTGCTCTTCCTTTGGACCAGACCAATTAGGACGACGGTATGTTTCATCATTGGGTACTACATGGAGAGACACAATTTTGTGTCTACAGCGGCGCATCGTGATGCGTACCGCGCAACAAATATTTTATCTTATTTTCCTGGTTTTCCCTATAAATAGATCCCGTTCCATTCGGTTTTGGTACACGCTTTCCTAAGCCCTCATATTACGAATACTTCTCAAAAACTCTCTGTAATAGCCTGACTTTTTAAGCTAAGATTACTTCGATAAACAGAGTTTATTAGCATAACAATTAGTACGTAATCTGTAATTTGTTACGTTTTTAGAAATGATAATTTATGAATAACTCTTATATGAACATTGTTTGCAAATATAAATGTTGTATGTTATTATATGATAAGTAATATGAGCTATATAATAGTATAAGTTATTTGTGAAATTACGTCAGGAACGTAACGTTGAGGATCATTCCGAAATTTTGAGATTTGGAGTTATTATCGGTATTGTATGTAAGTTACTTTGGAAATTAAGATGAAGGACTAATTAAGCCAAAATATTTTCATCAAGTTATGAAATATGTTTTTTGGGGATTTAGTCAAGAATAATTAAGGATTAGAAAGTGATTGAGAGGGAGTATTAGGAGCAATAAAATTCTGAATTGTTCCTAAGTAAATGAAAGACGATTTTGCCCTTATTATGAACCTAAAATTATGAGCTTGCCATTGCCTATCCTCTATATATATGGGCCCAAGGTCCCCAAATCATTTCATGTGATTCTCATTTCACAAAACACTAAAACACACCTCATTTTCATCCTCTCCTCCTCACGTGATTCTGGCGTGAATCACTGTGGGTTTTGGCAGCTGATTTCTTGTGTAATTTTACTTTGAATCTTGCATGCAAGCCTTTTCCTACATTTCCCAAGTCGTTGTCTATATTGGGAAAGCATTACAATTGAGGTTCTACATCAGTAGCATCAAAGAAAATCAAGAAAGGTAAGTTGTGGTTAAGCTGTTGCAACTGTGAGTTTTTTAGGATAAAAGCTTGGTTATTTTGGGTTAATTACTGAATTATTATGCCAAGCAAGTTGTGTTTAAGGTACTTAGAGGGTGCTGTAGGAAAGCTAAGTGTGGGTAAAGAAGGTTTAGTTTATAAATATCGAATTAAGGTACACAAGGACCACCCCTTAAAACTCTACTTTTCTAGCTTATGAGTTTAACAAATGATTTGTGTAACTTATGTGAATTTTCGAGTATACTATGTGATATAAACATAATGATTTATACATGGATTTTAACTGATGGTTTTAGAACTGTTGTATGTGCATTTTGGTGAAGATTTTCGACTTATAAAGTGTTGCATGTCAAGTTCCCCTAAGGGGGCGTTTGGTTTACAAAGGGGAAAGGGAAAGGGTTTAAGAAAGGGAAATAAGGAGAATGGAAACATAAACTCTTAGATTTACCATGTTGTTTGTTTTAATATATCTAAGAAAACCCTAACATTTCACCACCACAACTTTTGAACTCTACAACCACCACCACCACCCTTTCTCTTTCAATCACCCCTCTCCCTCTACAACCGCTGCCCCCCTGGCCATCCCACCTCCCTGCTTCCGGCCGTCGCACCCCTTCCCCCTTCTGGCCGCAGCCCCCTCATTTCGGCCGCCGCTCCCTACACCTTCGGTCGCCCTCTTCTCCTCTTCTTTTGCAGTTGTTGCTTTTGCCCAAGATATTTTCTCTCTCATCTCTTGTAGATCTATTGGTGGTATTTGTAAGTGGATGAGGAGGTTTTGTATGTGGCGATGGTTGGTTTCGTGCTCGGGTGATGAAGTTTCTCGGGGGTGGTGGGTTATGGGTTGTGTGTTTTTCGAGGATGGTGGTTTTTCGAGGTTGGTGGTGGGTTATGGGTGGGTGGGGGTGGTTTTTCGAGGGTGGTGGAAGGTTTTGGGATGGATGGCATTGGTTTTTCGGGGTTGGGGGAGGTTTTTCGGCAGGTGGTTGGCGGTGACGGTGGTTGAGGTATGGCAGTTCGGTGGTTAGAGTGGAGGGGTGATGGTGGGTGGTGTTGGTGTAGGGTCAAGTAGTGGTGGGTGGTAAAGGAGGTGGTCAATGGTTGGTCAATGGTAGGTCAATGGTTGGTCAAAGAAAGGGTAAGTGAAACCTTAGGGGAGGGTGGAGAATGGATGTAGAGGACTTTGGGGGGTAAGGATGGGGTAAAGGGAATGATAGAATAATACAAACAAACATCAAGTAAGGGAATCAGCTTACTTGATTCCCTTACCCTTTCTTAAATACCTCAAACCAAACGCCCCCTAAATTGATTAAACCTTGTTGTTACCATGTTTGTACCTTAGATATTGACTTCATTTTTTGTTGAATTCCTATGCATTGAATATGAAATATTCATAGTTTAAAACTTAAGACCAAACCTTACTTTGTTGCACCTTTATATGCCACGCATAGCCTAAGTTATGACATATAAAGACCCCCTAAGAAACCGGTTTGCTAGCCACCTTTCCAAACCAATAAAACGTTGTTTCCTTGGATCGTTATGCTCATTTGAATATCAACTATATACTTTATATATCCATCCACTTATTGACTTATTGCATGTAACACTCCGTAATTTCACTCCTAATTTTTCGCAAATATTTTCCCTAAACTACTGTAATATTTTTGAGTAACGATTTTAATTTAAGTATTAATTAGGTGTCGAAATATTATTTTTATTTATTAAATGTGATTGTTGTGTGATATATATATATATATATATATATATATATATATATATATATATATATATATATATATATATATATATATATATATATATATATATATATATATATATATATATATATATATATATATATATATATATATATATATATATACACTTGTTAATGTTATTTTCCGTTAATAATTATTTTTAAGTGTAGTTGCGAATTAGGAATTTATCGTTTATCGCTTAACAGACCTTTTATCATTTCAAATGTTTGTGAAGATGGTTCGAAAATTTGTGGGCTTTGCCATGATGGCAGCCGACCATGTAGTAGATGGAAGGGAGGAGCTTTGCTTCCAATAGTTGCTTTGTCTCTTCATTTCTTTAACCCCCATAACCCCCTCATTAAACCACTCCTATTACACTTTAATTAATTCTTTTAATCACCAAAAATTCTGAATTTTATATCAGAAAAATGCTGTCATTTTCTCCTTCATTTCACACGCCCAAACCAGATTTTTCTCTCCATTTTCTACTTCTTCAATTGTTCACATAAAATTGTTCTTGTTATTTTCTATTTCTCTTCACTTATACAACTATCGTTCGCGTGGTGCTTTTGGGGTATTAGAAGAGGTCGTGGATCGTGCTCCTAGCTCTTGAATCACTCGTTAGACTCATCTCTCTTCCCGACGTTCCAGGCATTGTTGTTAAAATCCCGATCCACATCTTACGATCCTACGATTCTACGATCCGGAAGGACCTCACGATCCCGATCCTACGTAGGATCTTAATTTTGTAGGATCTTTCGATCCTACCCAACCATAAAAAATCACATGGTAGGATCTTAATACGATTCTAGGATCCCACGACTCCACGATCCGATCCTATCGTAAAAAAATCATAAAGTAATTTCGCATATTATATTTCTCCTATTAGATTTTGGTTAATTACATGTTATTTCAATCTTATAGTATTAAAAAATTATCACATTTGCTAATGAAATAAGTCATTATTAATATGTATAAATTTTTAAGCTGAGGTTCTCACCATATTCTAACATAACTATCTCTATTTTACCGAATTGTAGGATCTTACGATCCTACGATCCGATTTCACCGATTCGATCCTACCAACCCCTACGATCCAAAGTAAGATCCCGATCCTGATAACATTGGTTCCAGGTAACTAGTAGTTATCTTAGAACGCTAGAAATTAGAGTAGTTTTAGTAATAGATTAATTCGTTTAGGAAATTGTCTTAATAATATTTTTACACGAAAATATTGTAGAAAATTTATCTAAATGTTCATTGTGTGTGTCGTGTATGTATAATGTGTAGAGTGGTGATGTTTGCTTGAGTTTTCTTATTTAATTAATTAAATTAGTTTATTAGTAATTATGGTAATATTATTAAATAATTAGTGAATGTAATTTATAATGACCGAAATTATTTTTGTGAAGGCAGATTATACGTGTTGTGTGTATATTGTGCCTTAAAATAATTTTTGCTTGATGTTTTCATGCTAAATAATAAAAATTGGTGAATATGCATTTTTGTGATTAATGGTAAATAATTCGTGATTAATATCAAGGAAGGCTGAAAAATTTACATTTCTGGGTAACTAGATGAACCATGAGTTTATGTATGTTGTGTGAAAATTTGGTGATTTTTGCGTGATTATTTTAATTTATAGGTGTTTTATTGGACTCATTGTGAAATCTGGAAATTTCTGTTTAAAATATTTGTGAGGACCGAAAATTAAAAATAAAATAATTACTGTGACAGTAGATTCATGGAGGTGATGTGTAAATTTTTGTAAGAATTTAGGAGGTGGTTTAACTTGTTAAATGATTTTTATTGTCGAAATCGTTAAAAATTAAAGTTACTTGTTTTATTGTTATAAAAATGATAATCTGGATTGAGTGAGGACTTTCTGGATTCTTATGTTGGCTGATTGAGTTATGTTGGTTACTCTATGTTTTTATCCTTAACTTGGGTTTAATTTATCGTATTAAAATGATGATGTGTTCTCGTCTTATGAATTAAATAGTTTTGGGTTAATTTCCGGTTATTCTGGGACTTTTCGTCCTGTTCATGAGGATCTAGATCTTCATAGAAAGTGGTCTCCTCCCCCTATTAGGGATGATTGTTCTTTTTTATACTGTCTTTCAAATTTAAAGAACCAAGCTGTGTATACGCAAATTGATATTTTAGCTATTTCTTGGTGGTTTATTTGGTATGTCCGAAACAATATTATTTTCCGTCAAGAAGCTTTCTCTCCTGCTAAAGTTGGGGCTATGATTAGACCTTTTGTGGACAATTTGGATCTTTTTGGGGATAGGAGTTCCAATGTTCATAAAGCTCAGAGTATTGCTAGCTCTGGTAAAAGGATTCTCCGTAGGTCTGTTTTTTAGACTCCCCCTCCGTTGAACTTCTTTAAGCTCAACTTCGATGAGTCTAAGATGCAAGATGGTATTGCGTCTTATGGTTTTGTCGTACGGGATGCTGAGGGAAAAGGTTGTTCTCTGTGTGGCAAACTCTATTAGTTCCTCTTACTCTATTTTAGTAGCGGAAGCCTGGAGTCTTAGAGAAGGTATTAGAGGGGCTCTTTCTTTAGGCATTAAAAAGTCAATTATTGAAGGAGACAATTTGACTGTTATTCAGTCAATTAAAAAAATTGTGGAAAATTCCTTGTACGATTAACTCTCTTATTCAAGATGCATGTGAGGATTTGAAGCAGTTTTAGTAGGTCCACATTAGTCACGTTTTCCGAGAAACGAATCACGCTGTGGATTGGATGGCTCAACGAGAACATACTACGTCTAATCTCTCCTATTGGTTTGATTCTCCGGATACTTCTTTTTCCATTATCATCCGTAAGGATGCTTTAAGGTGGGTCGGTGGCCCATAGCTTGAGACCCTCCCTAGTTTAATTTTTTCTTTCCTTTAGAAAAAAAGACAATGTTGAATATAATATTTACCATTGTAAGATGAGAAAAAAACTTCCCATGGAAATGTGTATACTGGTTAATCACATGATAGCTGTGGAATATTTAATCTTTATTAATATTCCCCCCCCCAAAAAAATTATCAGGCTCACATGGTCACCTCTACAAAAGGGTAGAACTTAGAAGCAATTCCCACTTGTAGGGAAATATATGTAATAAATACCCAACACAGTCAAGATTATACAACGAAAAACCGTACCTTTATACCAATATTGTACGTGGATCTCTTAAATAAACTTTATAAAAATAATTGTAAATAATTGTTATTGACAAAACGTGACAACAGTTTATATTCAGCCAATAGGAAAGAGAAAATAAAGGAATCATAGCAGGTTTTATTCACATTATGAGGCCAAAACCAGTGACCAATTAGCACAACAGTTTTTACTCAACCCGTTGTCCTCCAATCTTAAAGCGCGTGGTATTGTCAAGTTGCATGGAGGGCATGGGGACCTATGTTTACGTTCATCTCTATCGACATTCAAGGACCCGCTCCGTACACTTCCATATACATCTTTGATGCAAAATGATATTCTAGAGAGGACAATTTTTTAAAAAGCAAGGATGCATGGATTTTTAGCCCCTGCAATTTTGTTTTCTTTGCTTTTTTTTTTTGGTTAGTTTTACTAATAGAAGATCCTTCCTGTCTACAAAATAACTAATTGTTTTATCTTCACTGTGTTCAATACACTACTTCAACCTTTTATTTTATTTGATAACACATCTGTAAAATTTATTGAACATTAGTGGAAAAAACATCATATAACACAACTAAATTGATCCGGTTTAGGAAATATTAGATCAGCTATAGTTAACTGATCCGGTTTTACCCATGCCTGGATCAGTTTAGTTGGTGGTCTGGCCTAAATTTCGTAAACTCATCTCTTTTCTCACTCAACTGATCAGGTGGGCTCATGTCTGGATCAGTTGGTGGGCTGACCCAAGTTATATATTGCATATCACGCCCTCACCCACCTCTCATTTCACGCTCTAGCCCCCTCATTTCACCCTTCTCTCATTCAACCCCCTTCTCTCATCTCCCCTCAGCCCTCTCTCACGCCTTCCTCTCTCACGCCACCCTCTCTGATGTTAACCATCTCTCACACTGTCGCTGCTCCGTTCGTCGTCAATACCCACGAACACACGAACATTGTTGCTCCATTCGTCGTCAACACCCACAAAGGCACGAACACCAACCACTCCTCTCTCATCCTCTCTCATCAACCACCATCCACGAAGGCACGAACACCACCAACCAACCAATAATATCGTCGCTCCTCTCTGAAGTCACGGATCTAGGGTTCTCAACATCAACCAACCACCAACCTATCGCTCCTCACTCGACGCAGATTAGGGTTGTTCAACATCAACCAACCACCACCCACGAACATAAGTCGCTCCTCACTTTTGCAGGTTTCAAATTTTTTTAGTTCAAAGATTGGTTTTTTGGTCCCTTAATTTTTCGTAATTTTTCGTTTCATTTTTTCGTTCTTAATCTAGGGTTTTTTAATTTATCGAGTAGTTGTTTGTATTTTTTGTATTTTTTTTCATTTCAATTTAATTTTATTCATTTCAATTTAATTAGTCATTTCGTATCAATTTCTTTGTAATTTATTTTGTAATTCATGTTGTTGAATTCATAATTTCGTAATTTTTGTAAGTTATGTTGTTAATGTTGTAATTGTAATTAATTTTGTAATTTCGTAATTGTTGAAATTTATATCTTTCATTTCGTATTTCTAACTTTTTTCGTTCTTATTATTTATGTTGCAATTTTATGTTCGTATTTTTTTAGAATTTTGCTCGTGTTTTAGCTTTGTTGGTTGCTGGCATGGCTAGGAATGTCCCTTGCTTCATTTATGTTTTAGCTTTGTTGGTTGCTGGTTGGGAACGTTAAATTTTTATATATATTAAGAATAGCCTAACTGATTCGGTTTTCACAAAAAAAACGGATCAGTAAGTTTTTAACTGATCCGGTTTTGAACCAGATTAGTTGATTTTTACTAACAGATCCGCCCCACCCGCTGCGGTCTAAAACCGGATCTGTAACCCCTATTTCGACCGAATCCTTTGATGTTTTTTCCACTAGTGGAATTTTGATATACTAATGTTATACATTGAGATAAATTTAGTTATAGATAAAGTATGATATTTTGTTAATTACATTGGTTTGAAAAATAAAAATTGATGATTAAAGATTTATAAGTTTGACCCTAGAAAGTGAAACGTAATGCTTATTTATGGACGGAGAGGATATTGAACATGATAAAGTGGGATGCTATGTAATTGGATTTTTCCTGCCTTTCGGATTCTAGCTATTATGCTGGTTTGGGATCGACTCATATTTAAGATAGGTAAATCTCGTCTACTTCTAATATACTCCCTTCATCCCTCAATAGATCTATAATTTTGGCTCTATTCATAAGTAAATAAATTCTTCCAATTTTTTTTTCCAATATAGAAGAAAAAACATAGTTATGTACGGTCTTGTTTGATTCGTCTCATTGTGTACGTTACGAAAATCAAACTTTATAATTTTTACTAATATGTAATTAAAGATACTAATGATATAAAATGTGCATTGTCAAACGTAAAAAGGAGAAATGGAAAGTCGATTAAGTGACAGAGGGAGTATGATTGTTCTAGAAAAAAAATCAACAACTGTATAGACAGTATTCAAATTGTATTTTTTCTATCACATACTCCACAGTGCATTCACTCTGTTTAAATAATTTTACGTTGATAAGATATACTACTTATTTTGTTCTTAATATTACAAGATCTAACTTTCATACTTGTCGATGTACAACTTTGACCAACATTATTTCTGACTATCCCATCCATCTTAAAATACATTACCTTTTGAATCAAAACATAATCAAATAACAACTTCCATATTGAAATATTTTATACTATTGATAGCAATATTCTGACGTTTTTGCACTATTAATATACTCATTTTTAATGCACCATACATATACCCTTCCGTATCAAAATATAAGGTACATACAATTTTTGAGGTTAAATTTTAACCATTAGTTACTCTCAGTCCATGTTGATAAAAATTACAAGAAAATAATGTTTATCATAGTATTTTTCAAGACAAATCTAATGATACAATTCTTATAGTTTTATTTAACATATTATAAGAGAAATTTGTGGCCAAATTAAAATAAATTTTCGTAAAGCATGCTTACCTTATTAATTTATATACTACCTTTAGTTTCTTATAATTAATGAATTTCTATTTATTTCTAGTGTGTAATTTTTAATGCACAATTTTAATCATTAATAAACAAAAATCATGTTGATATGATATTTTTTCTATGCAACAACCATATGAAACTTGTAATAGTATTATTTACCTTCATTCTAGAATTGGGAAACTCATATATATATATATATATATATATATATATATATATATATATATATATATATATATATATAAATACATTTTCATTTCCACCACAACAATAAGGGGGGAGATGAATAGTACTAACCAACACTGACAGATACAAACATTATATTAAAAAAATACCCTACAATTGACGTTGAACAAAGCATTAATTTGGATATACTCACCAATGCTTGATTTGATTCATGCATGAGGGAGTGATGGACAAAGAGATATAATTGCCCACTTGTAACTAGTTTGGGGACCTTGTTGAAGCAAGCATCTAACAACAACAAACAACAACAACAATAATAATAATAATAATAATAATAATAATAATAATAATAATAATAATAATAAGGGTAAAATTGGCATTTCGCATTGAGGAATATCCAGAAAGGCATTTCTTGCAACTAGATAGGCATTAGAGGGGAGAAAAACTAAGTGCAAACAATAAAGACATTGGCCAATGAGATCTCTTCCTTACCCATGAATTTCCCTTCAATCCTTGTTTAAAGCCTATCCTATCTGTCCTCAGTATTCTATTGGCTAATTGGCCCACTACCCATCGTTAGTTTTTGAGAGCCCCCCCTTCCAACAGTCTGATTGGTTCAAAAATACATTTACCTCTCCTCACTCTCACTTTCATGTTAATCTGGCCTGCTGCGGGAGCTAGTGAATAATGTATAAATTATTAAAATTATTAGTCAGTCCTCCTATAGTGGGAACTGGGAAATTCATTATAAGGTAATGCACCAAATAATAGAGGAGGTTTTATTTGATGTTGTGGCCTGTGGGGGTATCAATATCAGATAAGATAGGGGGAAGCGAAATACGTTAAGATAGATAATATATATAATATAAATGATTTAATTTAGCATCTTATTCTACAGTACTTTAGTTTTCAACTTAACATATTGTTTCGGTGTTGAAACGATTGGCGGTCTTGAGAGAAGTCCACCAAAGATTTGGGTAGACTCCGCTAGTGAATAGCTGAGAAATGACGTGAACGCCAACAGGGGGATGCGAGAAAGCCTCCGACGCTCCAGCCAAGACGTCTTGAAATAGGGTTTAGAGAGAGAAAGTAGAGAGAGAGATAAAATTACTCGAGTGTGAGAGAATGTGCAGCGAGAATAGTGCTAGTGGGGTATTTATAGAATCTTATTCACCCGAGTGCGTAATCCTTTTACACGTGTACGGTCGCGGTCTTTTGACACTTGGGAAGATTCCCTTATTTTGTCTTGTTTGACGACCGCCAACGTTATCGGGCCAGTATTGATGATGCATCGACTTGTTAGAGCTATAGGCAACATTTACAACGTTAGCGTCCGTTTTGGCGTTCGCGGACTTATCACGGGGATCCGCTAACGTACTTGGGTTATACCCATACAACTAGCCCCCCAACATCATTTGGGGTCTTGGCCAGTTAATGATGTTCTTTGGTGACGCGGATCATTGTTGCCGCGCTCAAATTTTGAAGAAATTAATTTGTTGGGTGCCGCGTGTCGTCGTAGGGAGTTGAAAAATTTCGAAAAGTTAATGATTACTTTTTCGAAAATCCCGCCCATTACTTTATTAGGGTTTACCATGTTTTGACACTTGGCATTGAATCCGGAGAGGGAGTTGAGAGGTCTTTCAATCTCGGTAGTTCATTCGTGCCTTATATTGAAGTGGTTGTCCTTTTTGGATTTCTTCACCTTTATTCTCAAAGCTTTCTCTTTCCTTCTCCATTTTTTTCTGACGAAACCTCCATACCCGAAGCTTGAGTTGCTTAGATACCACCTTTCCTGTGCTCAAATCACTTCGAAAAGTTACCAAACCTCTTAATTTTCACTTTAGGTCTTACGGTACTAAAAATTTCGTCATTTTTTGATGAAGGTTTTTTCGGGTTTCTTTGTTTGGAGCTTCGTATTCTTCCAGGCGTTCTTTTTACGTTTCTCGGGGTTCTTTTGCTTCAAGTTCGAGTCTTGTGGGTGCAATTTCACTGCCTGGAAACTTTGCTCACCTTTTCCGGCGTCTCTACTTTACTTTTTTCCGGCGACCTTTCGTTTCCAGGTATTTCTTCAATTTTTCTCCTCGTTTTCTTAAGTTTCTTTGCGTATTCATCATGTCGGTCCAGTCTGATAGCCAGAATGCCCTTAGTGAGGCGTTCCGACCGAGAGTGACCCCTCTTCACCCCCGGCCGATAGCGAAACTTCTTCCCCTTTGGCTCATAGTGAGCCTACCTCCCCCATGGCCAGATAGTGAACCCGCTTCCGCTCAAGCCCGGTGGGGAGGACCGGGTTATTAGCGGACATACCCCTCACGGTCGAGAGAGAAAGAGAATTGAGGTCGAAGTTTCTTAACGACCCTGCCACCCCTGAAGAGCATAGCGACTAGAAGGTATCTATCCGCTAGCCGGAGCGGTGATAGGCAAACGCTTAGGGAACTTAGGCATCAAATTCTTGCTAGGCGTTCAGTTAGACATCCTCCCGTCGATCTTTGTTCCCGGCCTTGAAGTAGCCCCTCTTAGAGAGCATGCCTGGTTGGATAACTTGGCGGATCTTTGGGGTTGAGGTGGCGGTCGATTTTTATGGATCGATTGCAAGGATCTGCGACTCCTAATCCTCATATTATTGATTTAGGTGACGACAGCGACTCTATTGCAACCGTCATGGCCAACCAGGAGTCCGTTTACCAGCGGCGGTCTGTTCGCGCTCGTGCCACCGAAGACGCGGCCCGACACTACTACCGCGAATATTGGCACTACCGAGCCTTTGTCGGAACGCGTTATCGGAGAGAGCTCCAATGTTCTTTGGGAGGGTCGAAGACGCCAACGACATGGAGGGACGACATAAGCGAAGAGGAAACAATTGTCGGTCCAGGGTCTGCTGCTCTCTGTTTGCCTGAAGATTTCAGTATTGGCCCTCTCACTGTGGAAATTGACGATCTTTGGCGCCAGGACGCCATTGAACTTGGTTATCCCAAGGTTGCCCGGGATTTGTATGATTTTCCCGATGGTTATCGGCTAATATTTCCGCCAAAAGGAGCTATCGTGACGGAGTGCCCTCCCGGTCATGTGACCGTTTACGCACATCACTTTGAATTCGGTCTTCGTCTTCCTCTGGATTCTTTTCTAGTGAAGATTTGAATGCCTTTAATGTCTGTTTGGCTCAACTTACACCACTGGCGGTTCGAAATTTGATCGCGTACATTTGGGTTATTCGTTTTTTGGACTTTCCCCAGACTTTAAATCTTTTCCGTCATCTTCACTGGTTGAAGAAAAATGGGTCTTCCGGGCAAGTTGGTTGGTGGTCGTTGACAACGGCCGACAAGAAAATGACCGTCCGGCCAAGGTGGCCAGGTTTGAAGGGTTGGCGGGATGCCTTTTTCGGTTACGAGGTGCTCGATGACTTTCCTATACGCCGCCACTTCACCGAGCCGCGTCCTCACATGGAACAGCTACCTCAAGTTCGTTGACGGGGATGAGTTGATCGCCTCCTCATATTTTGATATCAAGATTATCTCATCACCTATGAGGATGGAAAGAAATCCGGGGGTTAAGGAGCCTAAGTGCGGCTTCCTCACACAAAGTATATTCTTGGGAACCGGCCTTTGTCGGCTATCTTTGCTATGTCATACCCATGAAAATGGTAAGTTTGTTATCGGATCGGTCCAAGTTGATGATATTTTTTTTTTTTTTTTTTTAACTCGTTTCTTGCCGTTCACGAGGTTTTGACCGGTCTTGATCTCGACACACTTTGCGTGGACGAGAACCTTCAACCAGATTAACCAATTTGCGGACTGCTCCTTCCCACGAGTACGAGACCATGCACGGCATCACTAACGGTCGTCGGGGAGGGAACCGTAATGGCCCTCAAAACATCCGTCGCGGCCGTGGCGGTGTAGCATTGCTCGCGCCCCTCTGCTCGGGGGGTCGGCTTGCGTTTATTCTTTGGTACTAGCGGCCGCCATCCCCTGCCGTTCCCTTCGGTCTTCTACTTCCCGGCTGTTGCCAGGGGTGGTGGGAACAGGGACGCGGCCCCCGAGCTCAACTACGGAGGACACATCTCGCCCAAAAGGCGAGGCCTTGGGCGACCACTCGCCTTTCTGCTCCCTACCCGTGGGACTGTTCGAGTGGAAGATTTGAATGCGGATGCTCCTCAGGAGGTTCGCGAGCAGTAGCCGTCGCGGCTCGGTCCGGGACATGTTAGCGGCGCCTCTTGGCTATCGAGGCTCTTACTCCTCCATTCGCGAGAAGATCAGGGAGGCGATTACCATGCCCGGCTTTTTGTCTAACTTATCTCCCGACATCTTCTCTCGGTACCATGAGTGGATCGAGAAGAAAGAGGTATCGCTAAGTGATCTTTGTGGTGGCCTCCTTTGCTCGCCGACACTGTCGTTCCCGGCAAGATTTATCAACCCGATTTGGGACGTCGGGGGAAGATGAGTCATTGTATGCCGATATTCCAGAGAACGGTGGCATTCTTGCCTATAGTATACGAAAGGCATGCAGCTACCATTAGACAGTGCGGCGGGGATCCTTGGTAACTCCTGGCGCAAGGCTAGCTCATGACCCAACTTGTGGTACGTTTTTGTGATAATGAGATTTTGTTCACTTATTTTTCCTCTTTTTTTTTTTTTTTATTGTTCTTTCGACGTTTTTCCTTTCCTCTTTGCGGGCCAACAATCTTTGCCATTGAACTAATAGAGCAGTATGTTGAGTACCGAAAGGCGGCGGACAGCTATAAGCAATCGTTAGAGACTTGCCGGGACCTCTTTGAAGGATGCGGAGGAGAAGTTGGCGGCCCAGGATGATGAGCTAGTAACATTGAGGACGCGAGCATCTCTTTCCGAGGAGGCCCGAAGCTAACGTTCGGGACGTTAACCAAGGCTCTGGACACGGCTCAAACCGAGAAGGATATTGCCGGTCCCGGACGCCTCGCCGAAGCCGAGATTAGGGGGCGCAAGGCGGTTGTTGAGTTTCAACAATCGATGGATATGTGGCGGCTCTCCACAAGAGGTATGACGGGGACGGGTGCCGCCATGAGGTGCGGGTGCAAGGCCGTTCCAGATTTAACTTGGAATGTGATCGAGGACGCTCATGCTGCCGGCCACATCTCACTCCTATTGAGGGGGATCCGAAGTTTTGCCGATGAGGACGCTATAGCGGATGCGGACCCAGGAACTAGCGGAGCGGACCAACCAGGGCGTCCCCCCTCTTGAAGCTTTTGGCGGCCTTCTCTCGGCTCTTTCCTGTTCCTCTAATAGCTTGTAGTTGTAATTTTTGAATATTTCAACTCTTTATTCGGCCCATGCCGGCATTTGTAAACGCTAACGTTTCTTAATTTTATAAGTACAATTCCAACTAAAAGCCTTTCATTTGGCCGCCATCGTTTTACTTGTAGTTGGCCGCAGCCGGTAGCTTTTATTTTATGGGAAAGTACTTTATATCTTGTGTTTCCGTCGCTTTCATTATCGTCGATTGTTGTGTGTCCTTGATCTTTTATATGATCGTTAACGCATTTTAAGCCGTTTTTTGATTCGTGCTTAGGTCTCGTTATATGACCAGTTAACGCACTTTGAGCTGTCATGGCTTTATTTATGCTTGGTCTATTATATGACCGTTTACGCACTTTGAGCTGTCATATGGCTTGATTTGTACTATGTACGTCATATGACCGTTTACGCATCTTGAGCTGTCATATGGCTTTTGATTCGTACTAGGTCCGTCATATGACCGTTTACGTACTTTGAGCTGTCATATGGCTTTTGATTCGTCTTAGGTCCGTCATATGACCGTTTACGTACTTTGAGCTCGTCATATGGCTTTTGATTCGTCTTAGGTCCGTCATATGACCGTTTACGTACTTTGAGCCTGTCATATGGCTTTTGATTCGTACTTAGGTCTGTCATATGACCGTTTACGTACTTTGAGCTGTCATATGGCTTTTGATTCGTCTTAGGTCCGTCATATGACCGTTTACGTACTTTGAGCCTGTCATATGGCTTTTGATTCGTGTGTATGGAAATAATAAGACAATTGATGAGCTGCTGACAGGAGTTTGTATTATTTAATTAAACAAGGGTGGTTCTCGACCTATTACATTTAGTAACTCAAACATAGTATTTCTTTAGGACGCTAGCATTCCAACAATTTTTAAGCTCTTTGCCATCCATGTTCTTTAAAATGAAGGATCCGAGAGCAATCTTCTTGGCTATGATGTAGGGGCCTTCCCAGTTAGCAGTCAGCTTTCCCTTAATATGCGCTTTGCCGGTGGCGTTCGCGAAGGACCAGGTCACCAACATCTAATGGCCTCTCCATGACTTTTTTTATTGTAAGCCCTGCTGATCCTGTCTTTGTAAGCGGGCTGCTCTCAGTTCTGCCATGAGCCTTGTTTCCGGTGAAGAAGTCTAGGTTTTCCCTAAGTGCCTGGTCATTCCTTTGCAGGTCTTCATGCTTGATCCGGTAAGAGGGTAACCCCACCTCTACTGGCAACACCGCCTCTGCACCGAAGGCTAACTTGAATGGGCTCTCTCCCGTTGCTTCTTTCTCTGTTGTTCTGTTTGACCATAGCACTGCTTGGGTACCATATCGCCCCATCCTCCTTTGAATTCATCTAGCTTTTTCTTCAAGGCGTTTAGGATCCGCTTGTTCGCGGCCTCGGCTTGTCAGTTGCTCGAGGGTGGCAAACGGGTGAGTATGCAAATTTTACTCGAAATTAGTTAAGAAGGCACTGTACGGGACGACAATCGATTGGACGCCATGATCAAAGACGATAGCCATGGGGATCCCAAACCTTGTCATAATATTTTGCCGGATGAATTTCTTGACCTGATTTGCCTTGATTTTCTTTGTCGGCTCTGCCTCTATCCACTTGGTGAAGTAATCAATTCCCACTTATTAGGAACTTTCTTCCCCTGTTCTTTGTGGTGAACGGTCCCAAGATGTCCATTCCCCATTGTGCGAACGGGATCGGGCATAGGATAGCCGCAAATCGTTGGCCGGGTGCGTTAATGACGGGTGCGTATCTCTGGCATTTATCACATCTTTTAACGTAGCTCTGGGAATCCGCCAGCATACTTGGCCAATAGAATCCCACTCTTAATGCCTTGAGTGCCAAAGCCTTTCCGCCAATATGGTTACCGCATATACCTTCATGTATTTCTTCGAGGATCTTCGCGGATTCCCATGCGGTTGCGCATTTAAGCGAGAGGTATTGAATGATTTTTTGTATAACTCATTTTGGTATATGACGTGCCCGGCTTGCTTGTCGTTTCAATTTCTTGGCGGACGAAGGATTATTCGGAGCGTCCGATCCAACTTGTATGTCACCGGCTCGCTAAACCATTCTCCCTGTGGCTTATACTATTGACGGTTATGACCTTTTCGCGATGCTCTTTTCCCTCAAGATGTCGACTCGTGACGGTTCTTTCAATGCTAAACGAGTCGAGCTTGCCCAATTTGGACAATGCGTCCGCTTTTGTGTTCTCGGCCCTAGGTATCGCTTGAATCTCAAAATGATCCAATTGAACTATCAATTCCTTGGCCTTTTCAACGTATTTTTGCATATTGGGCTCTCTGACTTCGAATTCACCCTTCAGCTGGCCGCTCACCAACTGTGAGTCCGTTTTTAAAAACACTTTCTTAGCACCCTTGCCAAACACATTCTCGGTCCGCATTGCCGCTTCATATTCTCGCTTCGTTGTTTCGACGCGAGAAGGCGAACTTGATGGCGTCTTGGTAAGAATATCCTTCGGGGCTAGTCATCACTATACCCGCTCCTGATCCGCTAACAGCGGACGATCCATCGACTTCCAGTAGCCAGACTTCCTTTTGCTCCACTTCTTCCTCATATGAGGCTTCCACGATAAAGTCGGCGGGGCTCGCGCTTTGATAGCGGTTCTAGGCTTATACTCGTATATCATACTCCAGATAGTTCAACGGCCCATTTCAAGACGGCGGGAACTATCCATCTTCTGCAACGCTTTTTCTAGCGAGTGGTTGGTTAAAACTTGAATGGGATGGCGGTCGAAGTATGGTCCGAGTTTCTGGCGGCTATTACCACAGCCTAAAGCCATTTTTTCTACTAACCGGTAATACGGCTATCCGGACAGTTAAGAATGTGGCCGATAAAATAAATTATTTCCGCCTCTTTTCCTTTTCTACCAACAACACGGCCAGATCGTCTTCGGCGAGGCCGAGATGTATAGTTGTAATACGTCCCCGGTCTCGGGCCTTGTAATGGTAGGTAGCTTCTTTAAATGCTCTTTTACCACCGAGGAATGCTTTGCTTTGCTCCTCTCCCCACTCGAACTTCTTATTCCCCCTTAGCGAACAAAGAAAGGCAAAGCTTTGTCTGCGATTTTGAAATGAATCGAGTGAGGGCCGCCATTCTCCCCGTTAACCGCCGAATATCCTTGACGCTTCTTGGCTCGGGTAGGTCGACAATGGCTTGAACTTTGTCTGGGTTTGCATCAATCCCCCTTTTGCTGACCAAGAAGCCTAAGAACTTTCCCGCTCTCACCCCAAAGACACATTTCTTTGAGTTGAGCTTCATCTTATACTTCCTCAAAGTTCTCGAAGGTCTCTTTCTAGATCGTCCAAATGTTCACGGTCGGTTTACTCTTGACGATGGAGTCGTCAACATATGCTTCGATATTTCTCCCCTCGATCCGCGAACACTTTGTCGACTAGCTTTTGATAGGTTGCCCCGCATTACGGAGCCCAAACGGCATTGCCTTATAATTATATACTCTGATACTGTGATGAACGCAGGCTTTTTTCCTATCGGCCTCGAGCAAGCCGATCTCGGTGATAGCCCGAGAAGGCATCCATAAAGCTTAACAATGCATGACCGCTAGTAGAGTCTACTAGCCGGTCTATTCTCGGCGACGGGTAGCAATCTTTTGGGCAAGCTCTATTGAGGTCTGTGAAGTCCACACACATCCTCCATTGGCCGCTAGCTTTCTTTACCATGACTACATTAGCCAACCACTCCGGGTAGTCGCATGGCTCAATGAAGTCAGTTGCCAACAGCTTATCAACCTCCTCTTTAATGGCCTTATTCTTTTCGGCCGAAAAATTTCGCTTCTTTTTTGTGACGAGTCGGGCAGTCTTGCTCAACATTTAGACGATGTACCATCACGGTAGGGTCAATTCCAGGCATCTCATCCACCGAGAATGCGAAGACGTCCGCGTTTTCTCGTAGGAGAGTCACCGGGTTGACCACGACCTTTGGGTCCATGTCCGTTCCAACGCCCTTTGTCCTTATGGGATCATCCGCCCAGCATCTCCTGTTTTGTTTCTCCATCCGGCTTGGGCCTTGGAGTATCATCGGCCCGGATTCCAGCTCTTCCATTAAAACATCCATTTCCTCATCCCCTTTCTCGGGCCCTTCTTCATCCGCCGAGCCCTCTTTCCGAGCTCGCCTTTGTTTCCGGTTGGCGGATTCGATTCTTCTCTAAGCACTCTCCTTCTAGGTTGCTTTAATCTTTGTTAGGTAGCATGATTTCGCCATTTCTTGATTTCCTCTCAACTTTGTTGTCGTCCCGAGATTGGAAACGTCCAACATAGTCAAATGATAGGTCGACACAATTCCTTGGACGTCATGGATGAAAGGGCGTCCGATAATGTGCGTTATAAGCTCCCGGCACGTCAACCACTAAAAACTCCGCCATCACATCCCCGGCGTTCTCATCCTCCCCTACTCGACCAGGTAAGGTTATTAGGCCCTCTCGGGATCACCGACGCCCCCGTGAATCCTATCCTTTGGGTAGCGTACGGGCTTCGAGATGTTCCCCGACCAATCATTAATTTTTCAAAGGTTGAGAAGTACGAGAATGTTTGCGGAACTTCCTCCGTCTACCGGGATTCGTGGATCAAACAGGTTTGACACTTTCGGCGTGACCACCAGAGGGTCATCATGAGGGTAGACAACATGCTTTGCATCTTGCAACCGTGAAAGACATGGCGGGCATTGCGGCGGCCTCCTCCATTGCATGCTTTCATTGAAATTGACCCGGTGCCTCGAATTCCTTCGGGCTTGCCTTGGCCCCATTGACGCTGCCGCCATGAATTGGACCGCCACTTATAACATGAATCTCAAGAATCCGCGATTGCACATTCCGATTATTAGGCTTCACTACGTCTCCGTCCTTTGATTGTGCCTTGTATTGAGTGAAGTTACCCCGTCTTATCGGATCCTCCAGGTTATCCTTCAAGGGCCTCGCAATTCTCGGTAGTGTGGCCCAGTGATCACCGTGAAAGTCACACCACTTGCTCTTATCACGGTTTTTATGAAACATTTGCTTAGGACGCCGCCACTTATCACCTTGTCCTTGTTCATCGATATATCGAGCCCTTGAGGTCGTGAGCTGCGTATATGTATCGAATTTATCTTTGTATTCGTACCTTTCGCGGTCATTCTTCTCGCGGTCATTTCCCTTCTTGACCACATTTGATTCCTGCTTCCTTTCATCCCGCCGCGATCGGTTTCGCGACCCTTTTCTTTCCTCTCGCTTATCATCTTTCTTCTTTTCGGCTCGCGACTTTGGCTCCTTGCGGCCTTGTCAAACTCTTCCCCCTGATGAAATCGTTTGCTTTCCTCAAGGCGCTCAAGTGATGTGAAGGTTTTACGGCCCGGATAGCTTCTAAACGCGGACCCTTCCCTCGGCCAGGTCATCGAGCTAAGACGGACACGTCCCGCTGAAGGCGGGGAATGGTGACCGCCTCGGCATTGAAGCGGCCGACGAAATCTCGCAGCTCTCATTCTCCTCTCGTTTGATAGATAACAGGTTCGCGGTTGTGCGCTCGCGGCGCCTATTACTCACGAAGTGAGTCTTGAACATAGATGAAAGCCGAGAAAAACTAGAAACATTACGCCCGATGCTTTTAAACCATGTCCGAGCAATCCTAGTCAAAGTAGATGGGAAAACCTTACACCGGATAGCGTCCACTGAGTGTATAAATACATGTGCCCTTCATAAGCGGCCACATGATCGTGCGGGTCCGAGGTGCCATCATACTTGCGGGACGGCATCTTGATTCGCGGCATGGGGTGGTTCAAGATTTCCGGAATGAAAGGGAGGCGCTTAGGCTTGATCAATAAGTGTCCGCGGCGAGAATAATTGTTTGCGCCATCGATTTGTGTTCCGGTGGGAACGACTTTGATCCTCTTGGAATTGTTGAGATCCTCGGTTTCTAGGATGACTTCCTCATATTCGGGTCCTCAATTTGCCTTTCCAATTGGCGTCCCTCCCGATTGAAGGTCCGCATCCTTCTTACGGGGTGCCATCGACGTTGCGACCGTTCATGGTCGACATACGCCTACGAAGCCGACTCGCCCTTGCATTGGGAGTGTTGTTAGGCCGATTACCCGCTTGTAACATCTCGGATGAAAGACGCTACGAGTTTGTAGTTTGCTCGGGGGAGAATTGACTTAGTTGAGCCAAGTTAAATGATCCGCTTCCGGTGTTTACCCGAGACACATTGTTCCCCGGGGGTTTCTTTGCTCGTTGACGTTCCCGAGCGCCTAACTCAGATGGGTCACGACCGTCATTGTTTGCTCTTTCCATGTTGGCGTTCACAAAGATGGAAGCCCCTCCTTCTAGCGCCAAGTTGTTTCGGTGTTGAAACGGTTGGCGGTCTTGAGAGAAGTCCGCCAAAGATTTGGGTAGACTCCGCTAGTGAATAGCTGCACAAGAAGCAAACGTGAACTACCCTCGGGGGATGCGAGGAAACCCCTCCGACGCTCAAGTCGACACGTGCCCAAATAGGGTTTGAGAGAGAAAGTAGAGAGAGAGATAAGAATTCGAGTGTGAGAGAATGTACTCGCGAGAATAGTATTAGTGGGGTATTTATAGAAGTACTATTCACCCGACGGAAGTGCGTAATCCTTTTACACGCGTGTACGGTCGCGGTGCTTTTGACAGGTTGGGAAGATTCCCTTATTTTGTCTTGTTTGACGACCGCCAACGTTATCGGACCATGTTGATGTACTAACTTGTTAGAGCTATAGGCAACATTTACAACGTTAGCGTCCGTTTTGGCGTTCGCGGACTTATCACAGGGATCCGCTAACGTACTTGGGTTATACCCATACACATATAATATTTCTTTTTACCCGAGCAATTGTTCATAATATCTCTCTGTGTGTTTTAATTATGTAAGGCATAAACCTACTATAATAAATTTTCTTTTAAAATGATAAGGTAGACAAATCAAGATGACAAATTTCTCCTAAGAGAAAATTTAAATGTATCAGTAATCAATTTCTCCTAAGACAATGCCTAGTTACTTTTCTTCGATTCAAATAGCCTATTTTTTTAATATAAAAAACCTTAAGATCTAACATCTAAGTACTAACATTTTTTATTATGCAATTAAGTCCTCTTCTTCCTCACAAAAACAATAAAAACACTCTACTTGTTACTATTCCACTACAGTTAAGTATATTTAAAATTGTAAACCACATATATTTTTCTTGTTATATGATATTAAATTTATATTTGAGACTAATAGATAATGCTATTTTGGGATGTTTAATTATTGAAATTGCCAAATGTGGTGCATCAACATTTTAAGTAGCAAATCATATAATTCGAAATAGGATGAGTATATATACCACATAAATATTAAAGACAAATCAGCACAAAAAATAGCAATTTTTAGGGGACAAATTAATATAATAAAATAGAACAATGTTTTAGACAGAGATAGAGTTTGATGTATCTATAAAATTGTGAAATCTAGAAATTGCAACAACTGCATATTGAAGAAGAGAATAATTAATATGGAGTACTTGATTTAAAGTAATACAATATTCCACATAAGTACTATTTGTGGAGTTTTTCAGTAGTACTCACAGTACACAGATCTTGTTTGCGTAAAAGAAGAAAAAATATATAAAAGGTAAAAAACAGAGGTAATGATAAAACTATGGAATATGGATGTTATGATGTTAGTACTTCTACTTCATTCATTAAGATAAGAAAGTAGGAAGGGAGGTCCATGCAGACGAATCAGGGGCAAACAAATGCAGCAGAAGCTCAGGGGGGATGAACTTACCAAATCATACACTATAACCATATTACCCACACTCTTTATTTTATTACTTTATTACTTACAATACTCATGTGAATCCCATCAACTTGTCATCAAGTGGGCCCCCCACATCTCATCCCATACATAGCCCACAACACATACATACTCTGGACTTTACTCTCTCTCACTCCCCCTCACCTCTATCCTTGAATCTTCCTCTAGAGTTGACCCACTCCTTGCTTGCTCCCATATTTATCATCATCATAAATAAATAATAAAAAAAACATAGAAACAAAAGATTATTAGTTCCACTACTTTTTTTTGAAATGATATATGTAGCCGTAAGGCCCTAAGGGCTACATACAAGAATTTAAAAATAAAAATATTAAATAATGAATAAGCATTAATTATATCGATTGATGTGTGATTGTGTCATTAATTCCTTGAATAATACTATTTCAGAAAATGTATTTATACATATATCATTTTCCTTTTTTTTAACTAAATTTAAATCTTTTGTCCCACTTTTCTGTATTATTTTGTGTGCCACTCAAATGCTATAGGTCAACGTCTTAAACAAACTTTTAACTTAAAAAAAATAAATAAGACAAAGAATAATTGACATTAATTAATAAAATTGAGTGATATAAATAATGGTACAAATAAATAGGAAAGAAGATTTTTTTTTCCTATCTTTTTAAGTATCTTCAAAAATAATACTTTCTCCTTTTAATTTTTTTTCCATAAGTAGTAGGAAAGTTCTTATATATACCCCTTAACCTTCCAACACTCATTCAAACCCCACAATAGACTTAAAACTCATCAAACCAACCCAAGTTATTCTCACCTCCCCCAAATCCACCATTCCATTCTTCTTTCTCTCTCTTCTTTCTTTCCCTCTCTATCTCAATCTAATTCACGGATCTTTTGAAAAATAATGGAGGCAAGTAGCATGGACGAAAGTTCTTCAACAAGTGATTCTCAAGTTAGCACTACCCTTCCTCCAATGATAGTCCGCAACATGATAGTCCCATCCGCTCCCTTACCCAGCAAGGCGTCCGCTACAGCGGGCAGCCTATGCCGCATGGGGAGCGGCACAAGTGTCATCATCGATTCCGAAAACGGAATCGAGGCGGAGTCAAGGAAGTTACCTTCATCAAAATACAAGGGTGTCGTCCCACAGCCTAACGGCAGGTGGGGTGCTCAAATCTACGAGAAACACCAGCGTGTGTGGCTCGGCACCTTCAATGAAGAAGACGAGGCAGCACGCGCTTACGACGTGGCGGCCCAACGTTTCAGGGGCCGCGATGCGGTTACTAACTTCAAGCCCCTTTCATCAGAAGATGAACTCGGGGCTGCCGAGTTAAGGTTTTTAAACTCTCGGTCTAAGGCCGAGGTGGTTGACATGCTTAGGAAACATACTTACCTTGATGAGCTCCAACAAAGCAGGCGCAATTTTAAAGGTGATGTTGGTAATAACTTTGGAGAAAGAGGATTATTGCATTCCTCGTCTGACAAATCCAAACCCTCCGATACGAATAACGGAGGGTTTGGTCGAGAGCAGCTGTTTGAGAAAGTTGTAACTCCAAGTGATGTAGGGAAATTGAATAGGTTGGTCATCCCAAAGCAGCACGCCGAGAAGCACTTCCCGCTCCAAGGGAGTAATAGTACTACTAATACTCTAGTTGGGAGCGGGTCAAAAGGCGTGTTGCTAAATTTCGAGGATGTGAATCAGAAGGTGTGGAGGTTCAGATACTCGTACTGGAATAGTAGCCAGAGCTACGTGCTAACAAAGGGATGGAGCCGCTTTGTTAAGGAGAAGTCGCTTAAAGCTGGAGATATTGTAAGCTTTCAGAGATCTACTGGACCTGATAGGCAGCTTTACATTGACTACAAGCAAAGGAGTATTAGTAGTGTTGAATGTATTACTCCGGTGGATGTACGAGCAGAAGGACAAATGATACGGTTGTTTGGGGTGGATATATGTAAACTTCCAATTGCGGTGGCGGAAGTGACGGAAGTGACGGTCAATGTGAATGGAAAGAGGTTGAGGGAAGTGGAGTTGTTGGCTATGGAGTCAAGTAGCAAGAAGCAGATGGTTGTTGCTGCCTTGTGACATCTCATTTTGTTTTTGTTTTTGTTTTTTTTAAAGAAATTTCTAATTTGCTTTTGTTAATTAGTTGTTTAATGTGGAGATAGGTGTAGGGTGCAGGTGGTGCAAGTTGCAATTTGTAAATTAGTTTTATAACAATCACAAACCAAAAAAAAAAAAGGCAAGAAGAGAAAAAACAAAATAGACAAAAAGTAAAAAAAAACAGCTGAAGAGAGCTGGTTATTTTTTATGTAAACTTCAAAAAAACAGTGTGAAAGGAACGAAAGTTCAAAAGCAATGGGAAAACTCTCCATCATCCTTTTTGTGCATGATGTGTCAATCAAAGTTTTTGATTTTGTTTTTAGTTTTGGTTTAATTTTTTTTAATTGAAATCTCAATCTATTATTGTATTGGATATGATCCTCATGTGTTTAAATAAAGATAAGAGATCTTTTTGAGACCTAATAAGTAATAAAGGTCCATAGATATGCAACCCAAAAAGAGAGAGATTGGCTCTCCTTTTCTGCTCTAACTATAGAAATTATATTAGAAGTGTACGTTCGAATTCATCTTTTTTTTTTTTTTTGAAAGAGAAATTTCATTAATTAAAGGTCAAATGACATCTATAATAGGTATTAAAGAAAAACAAGATACAATTAAACAAGACTAAATCAAATTCGTCTTTGGAAAAAGCTACAAATGAACCGGATCCAAAAATCTATGGCAACCCCTGCATTCTTTGAATCAGCCAGTTATTGACATTGTTGTTAAAATCCGATCCGGGATCTTACGATCCTACGATTCTACGATCCACAGGGCGCTCACCGATTTCGATCCCATGTAGGATCTTAATATTGTAGAGATCTTTCGATCCTACCCAACCACAAAAAATCACATGGTAGGATCTTAATACGATTCTACGATCTTACGACTCTACGATCCGATCCTATCGTAAAAAAATCATGAAGTAATTTCACATATTATATTTCTCCTATTATTTTTTGGTTGCATGTTACTTCAATCTTATAGTATTGAAAAACTATCACCATTTGCTAATGAAATAAGTCATTATTAATATGTGTAAATTTTTAACATGAGGTTCTCACCATTTTCTAAAGCATAATTATCTCTAGTTTACCGAATTGTAGGATCTTACGATCCTACGATTCGATCCCACCGATTTGATCCTACTAACCCCTACGATCCAAAGTAGGATCCCGATCCTGATAACATTGGCTATTGATGAGGAAGTCTATCATTCTGATATAGTTTGGGAAGAACATTCTTGATCGAGTCAGGTTGACCGCATCCGAGATTCCAATACCTTCATGTTGAGTCTCGAACTTCAACCAATGAGAATAATTTCTCATACCTAAAAACAAAAGAACCATACTCACAACTCCCATGGGAGAGAAGGAGATTTCCAAAACAGAAACTAAAAACCCCATAACAGGATTTGAGAAAATCTCATAAAGAGAGACTAATTTATTAAACAAAACAAGAAAATGAACTAAAAATTGAAAATAAAAGGGGAAAAGGGGCTTACCATGGATGAAATCATCCATGGCAGCCCCTAATTGATGAAGAAGGGGTAGGGGAGGCTAGGGTTTGAGAAAGAGAAAAAGAGAGAGGGGACCGATAATTAATATTTTTTCGAATTCATCTTAGTGGAATTACAAGATGGGAATTGGAAAAATCAATATGCACTAAATCCAACTAGGTTTGCTGAAGTAAACATTTTTTCTTAATTTCGAAAGAAAAAGGAAATAATTAAATTTTGTAAAGGGAAAAAACTTAATTAATTAATCACTTGTCTTAGTGGAATTACAATGCTTTTTTAGACAAGTGATTATACTCCATCCGTCTCATAATATAGTGCTCACATTCCTTTTTTGGTGTCCCAAAATGTTGTGCTTGTTTTCTTTTTTATTAATTTTCTTGGACTAAATTATCCTCAATTTTTACACAAACTTTCCAAAATACCCTTACTTTTCTTTCAAAATATGTGCCCCTATTTATTCTTTTACACCATTCCAAGAAACACTCATTGCTTTTTGATTTTTTTAAAAGGAAAAATAAAATAAAGAACTAGTTCCAAGACAAAAGTACCAAATAAACACTTTCTTAAATATACTTTTTGAGAAATCCTACTACTCCTTCTATTTTCCTTAATTCCCGTGAAAAATGAGAAGTAATCACTATATTATGGGACGGAGGGAGTATTATTTTTATGCCATTAATGTTATTGTAATAACTAATAAGTACATTTATGGATTTGAATCTTTTTAGGCCCATTGTTATTTTGAGCTTGGCTAATTTGTGTAAACAACATGTAGAAAATAAAGTGCTTGATCAGCTATATAATACTGTGGGAAAGAATTACTACCATTATTGTTTCTGTCAAGAAACTTTAAGTAAAGATGAAGGGGATGCCAACTGAATGCTGAGAGAGTACGAGAGCTCCGATGGTCTTAACGCCGGTAAACCTGCAAAGCACACTGAAAAACTACCCCGGGGGTTTTTCCGGGAACGCCCTCCGACGCTCAAGTCGATGGTGAGGTGGAGAGAAAGCAGTAATTATAGAGAGAGATGCTCTAGCTTTTTAGGTGAGAATTGAATACCTTTTGACTGATGGGACAACCACTATTTATAGTGGTTGTGAATTCCAATAAAATAGGGTATTTAGGTCAACTCCAGCTGGTGGAGGGTTGATGGCCCTAGGAATAGGGGTATTTCGGTAATTTTACCCACAATGGGCTGGTCTTTGGAATGGGCCCAAACAATCAGCCTCACGCCAATTAACCGAAGCGAAAATCCGATTTTCAGGGGCGGTTGATTGGTGGAATTGAGAGGATTGCGTCTCCATTAGGCTAGGATCGTTAGAAGGCATTTGCAAGGCCATACGCCGACCGTCGTACACTGACCGAGGTTGAGTCGCGAAGCGGAGGAGCTTCTTCGACCAGTAGCGAGCGGCGCTAGGCCGAGGAGCTCTCGTGCGCAAGGCCGGGGGGCGCTAGGCCGAGGAGCTCTCGCGCGCTAGGCCACCGAGGGACGCTAGGCCGAGGGGGTCCTCGACCTGGCCGAGGGGGTCCTCGACCATGGTGGTCCTCGACCATGGCCGAGGGGGTCCTCGACCATGGCGAGGGTCCTCGACACGGCCTGGGGGTCCTCGACCATGGCCCGAGGGGTCCTAGACCGCTGGCAGGGGTCCTCGACCACGGCCGAGGGGGTCCTCGACCATGGCCGAGGGGTCCTCGACCTGGCCGAGGGGTCCTCGACCATGGCCGAGGGGGTCCCTTGACTTGGCCGAGGGGCTCCTCCTTCGACCAAGGCCGAGGGGCTCCCTCAACAAGGCCGAGGCACGGAGGGCGGAGGCCGAGGGGCCGAGGCTCATGCGGGCAACTGGGGCGCGCAAGGCCGAGGGGCCGAGGCTCGTGCGAGCAACTGGGGCGTGCAAGGCCGAGGGGCCGAGGCTCGTGCGAGCGACAACCTGGCCGAGGGCTAATGAGCCCCTGCATCCAACAAGGCATGAAGGTAATGATACTTAGATTATTTTCCTGAGTATATGTCCAAGGTCGCCCTTCGGAGGGGCTAATGAGCCCCTAAATCCGAGAAGGCATGAAGTAGTCATACCTAGTTTATTCTCCTAAGTATAGGACGCTCCTCATTTGGCTGAGGGAGGCCCAAGGTCGCTCTTCGGAGAGGCTAATGAGCCCGTGCATCCGAGAAGGCATGAAGTAGTAATACTTAGTTTATTTTTCTAAGTATAGGACGCTCCTCATTTGGCTGAGGGAGGCCCAAGGTCGCCCTTCGGAGGGGCTAATGAGCTCCTGCATCCGAGAAGGCATGAAGTAGTAATACTTAGTTTATTTTTCTTAGTATAGGACGCACCTCATTTGGCTGAGGGAGGCCCGAGGTCGCCCTTCGGAGGGGCTAATGAGCCCCTGCATCTGAGAAGGCATGAAGTAGTAATACTTAGTTTATTTTTCTAAGTATAGGACGCTCCTCGTTTGGCTGAGGGAGGCCCAAGGTCGCCCTTCGGAGGGGCTAATGAGCCCTTGCATCCGAGAAGACATGGAGTAGTAATAATTAGTTTATTTTTCTAAGTATAGGACACTCCTCATTCAGACGAGGGAGGTCCAGGGTCACTCTTCGGAGGGGCTAATAAGCCCCTGCATCCGAGAAGGTGTGAGGCGTTGATACTTAGTTTATTTTTCTAAGTATAGGACGCTCCTCGCTTGGCTGAGGGAGGTCCATCCTAGAAGGCATTGAGTTATGATTCTTAGCTCATTTGTTTAAGTATAGGACGCTCCTCACTGTCCGAGGGAGGTCCCTGCTCAATCATGCCGGGGTTTCAAGTCAATTGCCGAGCCGGTATGACTTTCACTATGCAACCAGGGCCCAATGAGTCCTTGTTCATCAAATCTTCGTCAATAGTGTGGACCTATTGGAGGTTTTGCTCATGAAAGCCCATCTAGAGAGCGGGGCCCGAGGCTCTTCCATCCTTTTCTCTATATAATGGGGGAAGGTGAATTCATTTTCTCATTCTCATTCCATTCACTCAAAGCACTTCTTGTCTCTATCTCTCTAGTTTATCTCACTAGAATTGGATTCAGCTTCTTCATTCGATCGGTTTCTGCACTTAAGGTACGCCCGACTTCCCTTTCTTTGTCATTTCTTTTTAATAAAGGCCGGCCGACCCTTTTGTTAGTAAATAATGGGGTGCGAGTCGGAGTCAGTACCCGTCCGCCCGTCTCCTCCCATGTACAAATAATCGGAGGAAATTCGGGGGGTAGGAATAACATTGGTGACGACGACAGCTCGTTGTCTCGATCCCTCGGCTGTTCCCGAGGCGGTTCTCCTTCCGAGTCCTACTTGGTCCTATGAGGAAGAGGCCGAGGGGGACGTGCCCTACCCCTGGGAGGTATCCGTGGCCTATCCATATGCGCAACGTAGTTACTTAGATAATTTCCTTCATGATGGTGTAGTTATGGTCGACCGGGGTGATGCCATTGAGGACTCGGACCAACTAGAGTACCCCCCACTCGTTCCCGGTGGGGGGGCCGGTTAACTGCTACCCACATCCTACTTGGATGAATTTGATGATGAGGGATATGTCCTCCTTAGGGGTGAAGTGGTTCATTCGCGACCCTTACGCCTTGTATAGGCCAAGGGATACGAATACGGTGTTGACGACGCCCCCTGGGTGCGTGGCGGTTTATCGAGCATGCTTAGACTTTGGCCTAAGATTCCCTATCCATCCCTTCATTAGAGAGCTCATGGTCGCGTATAACTTTACGTTCACGCAAGTAGTGCCCAACTCATGGTATACCATCTTGGGTTTTGTTATGATTTGCCACCTGTTGGGGGTCACCCCCACCCTCCGCTTATGGAGAAACATGGTCAAGTTAGTGAAGATCCCCGAATCTGAGGAAATCGGTGGTGGTTGGTGGGGTTTCCAATGCCGTAAGGGGTACAAGATTGTTCGGAAGATGCCTACGGCTCAGAAGAAGTTTCGACGCCAGTTTGTTTATGTTTATTATGGTGGTGATTGGAATTTGCCCACCGTGTGGTCTCGAGAGGAGCCACAGAGTTGTTTGAACTTCGGAGTACCGGAGATGTCGAGGGATGAGGCCGTAGCCGCCTGCTACTTCCAGACTCACCGTGAGATGGTCAACGGTGAAAGAGTCTTTGTCCCTACTAATTGGCTCCCCAAGCCAAAGTATGCCCAGGATGAACACTTCCTATCAGCCTTTGGAGTGAGCCCGGCTTACCCCCAGGGTAATGGGCGGGGATTGTATTTTCATACTTAGTCTTTCGCTTGATGTATGCTAATGTTGCGTTGCTTTTGTCTTTGTACAGTTGTTTCCCGATCACGCTTGGACGAAAAGATGGCAAAGAGAGTTGATGTCGCCGCTATCATGGCCGGAGCCTCGGGAGGGAGCTTGAGGCGGGCGATCGGGGTACCCCCGCCACCTTCGGTAAGTCTCGCCTTCTACTTCTAGTTTCTTTTGTCACTTATGTTTTTATGCTAACTTTTGATGCCTTTAGGATCCTGCCAAACCCCGGCGCAAGAAGGAGCGCTCCACGACTCAAGCGGAGCGCCCCGAGACAGTGATTGCCTTGGAGCAGCAGCGTTCTAGCGCCGAGGGGAGTCCTTCCTCAAGTAGAGGACCATCCCTCCAGTCTGGGCTTGATGCCCACTTTGACGGAGGTGACTATGACCTTCCTCCAACTCCCACATACACTCCTTCTTCTCCCTCGCCACCACCGAAGAGGGTGCGTGGTCCTATAGCTGGGGCCGACGTCCCTTTCGTTAGGTTGTCTACCGATGATAAGGGTCGGCGGCTAAGGAGGGTTTGCAAGGAGCTAGCTTCTTCCACGGATGCGGAGTATTTGGAGTCTGTTGGCGAGGCCGAGGTGGATGAGCTTCACCACGTCTGGATGGATGTAAGTATTGTGTATCATCTTTGTGTTTTATTATCTTGTATGCCTTTCTAACTTCTTTCTTTATCTTTGTAGATGTCTATTCGGATGACTATGCTGGGACGCCGCCGTATTGCTTTAACCGAGAAGAATGAGAGGTTGTCCGCTAGAGGCCGGTGATCTCGGAGGTCATGGCTCGCAAAGATCGGGCTACGGTGAAGGCCTTGGAGGAGAAGCTTCACTACACTGAGTCCGAGCTGACAAGGGCGGTGAGGGCCATCGCCAATGATCATGCTGACTTCCTCGAGAAGTCAAATGACTTCACTAGCCAGATTAACCGTCTGACAAGGGATCGTGATGATGCTTTGAAGGATCGTGATGATGCTTTGAAGAAGGTGGGTCGCCTCTCAACGAAGCTGAGAGAGTCCCGACTGAAGGAAGAGAGGTGCTCGTTGAATGGTTCCGGCCCGGCAGAGTCGGATGAGTGTTTGGCGTACAACGCCGAGGTTGGTGAGAGCGCCTTCCCGGCGGGCGCGGAAAACGCACTAGCTCGGATGCGGAAGGCCGTGAGCCAGGACTGTCCATCATTCGATTGGGAGGCCTCGACTCGGACCTATCAGTCCCTGCACCAAGCTGAGATGGCTGCACTACATGGTCAGTTGGCGGCTACCAGTTTGGGCCAGCAGGTTGAGCCCAACACCCAGCAGTCCTCGACGGGCTATGAGGGTGCTGAGTATGATGAGGAGGGTGCTGAGTGTGATGAGGAGGGTAGGGATTTCGGCAGCTCTTCTCATTAGTGCCTTTGTATTGACTTAGCTTGTATTTTTGTTGAAAGAGGTAGCCTTTTGTTTGTCTGAGGCTTCCTCCCTTGCATTGTAGCCTTCAAAGAGGTGGCCTTTTGTTTTCGAGGCTGCCTCCCTTATGTTGTAATGTTATACTCCCTCCGTCCCAAAATACTCTTGACACTTATCAAGGCACGTAGTTTTAGATGATAAATTGTTGTTTGGTTATCAATTGTTATTTTATTGAAAAGTAGATGTGATAGGGGTTAGTAGTTAGTAAAAGTAGTATTATTTTACCTTAAGGAGAGAGAATGTGGGTCATAGTTAGAGTTGGGAGGAGTGGTATTATTTTATTTGGAGGAGAGAGAGTGTGGGCCAATGTTTAAAAGGTAGAAGGATTAAAATAATAGTGGGTCATATCCAAAAGTAGAAGTGTAAAGAGTATTCTGGGACAGATGAAAAAGGAAAGTGTAAAGAGTATTCTGGGACGGAGGGAGTATGTTAGTAATGCGAATCATTCACTGATCTTGCTTTGTTGAGTATTGTGATTTTCAGTTTCTGCTTTTTGTTTCATGTCTCTTTGTTTGGCCGAGGTACTGCCTGACTCACACTATTTTGGATGATACGGTGCAACGTGTACTTCGTCAGACTTAGGAAGTGCGCCGAAGCATATGCTTGGCCTCTTTTCATTCATTACTAATGTCTTTTTAGGAAGTGCGCCAAAGCATATGCTTGGCCTCTTTTCATTCTTTACTAATGTCTTTTACAAAAATTGCGCCGAGGTCAAAAGCCTGGCCCATGTACATTGATGCCCCTAAATAACAATACTTCAACAAAATACCTCTTCAAATTATCTGCATTCCATGGTCGAGCGAGAGGGACTCCTTCAGGTGATTCGAGCCGATAAGTTCCTGGTTTAATTACGTGAGTGACCTTGTAGGGTCCTTCCCAGTTGGGGCTGAGCTTGCCTTGCAGGTGCGAGTTCCCCGTTGCTTCGATCTTGCGAACAACCCAATCCCCTAATTGTATGGGCCTGTGCTTCACTCTCCGGTTGAAGTACCGAGTGACCCTCTGCTTGTATTGGATGGATCGGAGGAGAGAGTTACCCCTGATTTCTGGTAGAAGGTCAAGATTGATGGGTTTCTCTTGCTCATTTTCAGCGTGGTCATAGAATGTCATACGGGGGGAAGGTATGCCAACTTCCACGGGGAGAACCGCCTCGCTCCCATAGACGAGCTGAAAAGGAGAGTAGCCTGTAGCTTCCTTGACGGCTGTTCGTGCTGACCAGAGTATCTCTGGCAATTCGTCGACCCATGCCCCCTTGGCTCCGTCCAAGGACTTTTTAATTCCTTTGAGAACAACCTTGTTGGCCGCCTCAGCTTGGCCATTCGTCTGGGGCCTTGAGACAGCTGAAAACTTGGCGCTTATGCCGAAACGATCACAATAGTCTTGGGTCAGCCCACTATTGAACTGCCTTCCATTGTCAGATACGAGGGTTTTGGGGACTCCGAACCTCGTGATGATGTTCCTCCAGATAATCATTTGCACTTGCTTGTCCGTGATTGTGGCAAGGGGCTCAGCTTCTATCCACTTGGTGAAGTAATCTATTGCAACAATGAGGAATTTTCTTTGACCCGAGGCGGGAGGGAACGGGCCGAGTAGGTCCATGCCCCACTTATCAAAGGGCAACACAGCTTGTATGGAGGTGAGGGGATTTGCTGGCGTGCGAGGGAGATCCGAGAACAATTGGCACTTAGGGCATTTCCGAACCAGCTCCATTGCATCTTCTTTCAACGTCGGCCAATAGTATCCCGCCCGGAGTGCCTTGGCAGCGATGGTTCTGCTTCCTTGATGACTTCCGCATGCCCCCTCGTGTATCTCCCTTAATATGTAGTCAAGAAACTTTAAGTAAAGATGAAGGGGATGCCAACTGAATGCTGAGAGAGTACGAGAGCTCCGATGGTCTTAACGCCGGTAAACCTGCAAAGCACACTGAAAAACTACCCCGGGGGTTTTTCCGGGAACGCCCCTCCGACGCTCAAGTCAGTAATTGAGGTGGAGAGAGAAATCAGTAATTGTAGAGAGAGATGCTCTAGCTTTTTAGGTGAGAATTGAATACCTTTTGACTGATGGGACAACCACTATTTATAGTGGTTGTGAATTCCAATAAAATAGGGTATTTAGGTCAACTCCATCTGGTGGAGGGTTGATGGCCCTAGGAATAGGGGTATTTCGGTAATTTTACCCACAATGGGCTGGTCTTTGGAATGGGCCCAAACAATAATAAGAGAAAACACCTAACTTTCATTTTTCTTGAGCGGTACATATTTTCTCATTTCTGTTCAAACTTGTTATTTTATTTTCTCATAATATCTTAAGCTTTCATTTATTTATTTTTATAATAAATAATGATCTTGTTAAGGTATCCTTGCTTATGTTTTTCATTCTAAATTTTTCATTTCCCAATTAATTTGAAATAATGGGATGGTTGAAGAGTTGTTAAGGCCCTTGAATAGATGGAAATGACAACGACTCTAAAAATCCAATAGAAAAGGGATAAATCAAAACCATACCCTCCACTGGGCTTATGTTAATGTTATAATGTTAATAATTAGTTCAAACATTATATTATACGCCAAATATTATATTTGTTGAGAATGCAAGAAATTGTTCCACATTCAAATAGACTTGACTTTGTAGAGGAAGGCACATGTTCGACTGTTTATAATTCACTCTCCACCACAACATAATTAATTCATCGACTAGCAACACGTAAATGAAAATATTGACGAAATGAACACGTTATGGAAAAGAAGTATTAAGAATTATTATAGATCTTTTTTAAGATTTATTTATCGATGATTAATAAAATTTCAGATAATATAACAACGTACAACATTTTTCATATTATTGGCTCTGTTCTTTTGAACTGAACTGAATTTGTCTGAACTGAACTGAATTGAAGTGAATGAAAACTATGAGAGAAAACTAACTGAACTGAACTGAACTGAATTTTCCTGAACTGAACTGAATTGAACTGAATTTATTTGAACTGAACTGAACTGAACTGAATTTTCATTAATTCAGTGCAAAAGAACAGAGCCTAACTTTTATGTTTGAGAGATTTGCCAACTTATAACCTATCATGAGGGCATTTTTAAAAAAATTATTTTTTAAATTCTCTATTTAACCTATAATTAAATCCAGGGTTGAATAATGATCTTCTTTAAATTGAAATATTTATTGGTACATATCAGGTCTCTATAGTCTTGGTTGAACGTTGTTAACTTGTGTTAATTCAGTGTCTTAATCCTTCATTGAGAATGTAGAGAATATGAGATTCTTTGTCCTTCTAGAGGCCTTTTCCATGGTGTCTCTCTCTCTAACTCTTTATATATTTTACTGGTTGATTCTATTTCAGGGATGTACGTCAAAGATAGAAGCTAAGATGAGAAATGCTTGAATCATGCACACTTTAATTTAGACGAGTTTTGGAAGTTCAAAGATCACCTATCTTGAAATGCTTATTGAATTGTAAAGAACCTAAATAAGAAGATTCCACATGACATCTTTTTTAGTATAGTAAGTGTCCCGGGCTATACCACGAATTGTTACTTTTCATAACTTTTTGTCAAGTTAGGAAAAATTGACGTAATGACATATAAGTAATTGCATGCTTTTTGAAAAATAAACCCTTAAAAGTTTGGGGATGAAAACAATAGCTTCACTTTCTACAAGGAATTGGAGTAAAAGTTTATATGTCTATAATAGTCTCTTGTTATTATCATAAAAAGGCATTTAACTACTTGTCAAATCTTTTAATGAGATATAATTATAAGAACATATGATATTTTATTTTGAAATACTAAACAATGGTGTTATGTTGGATTTATGGTTAAGCTTTCACTTTTCTAAAGGTCACGTGTTCGATACCTTGTAACTACACAACATGGGTTTGACTTGAAAATAAAGCATTTGCATTAGAGCCTTAGAGGAGAATGTCACGTGGCACACAAACTTTCTTAGGACGCCTTTTAATATATTAGTATAGACTAGTGATTGGGCCCGAACAATACCACGGGTAATTTGATAAAACTAGTTATTAGGCACGGGCTATGCCTTGGATAAGGAAAAATTTCATTTATTAGTATTATACTTTAAGATGATAACACTAAATACCACTTGGTCTTGTGGTTTAGACTTTGGTATATATAAACTTGAAGTCACAGGATCAAACCCTATAGGCCTATACCATGCAATTTCTAATTTTTTTTATTGTATGTGGATTACATGGAGTATAATGTCCTTAGGGTGAGCACCACGTGGCACTGTTCCTTGTTAGGAACGCCTTTTAATATGTTAGTATAGATAAAGCTTTGTCACAAACACAAGCTATACTTTAGTGGTAAAATCATGACATTACAAAGTAAGAAGTCACGGGTTCAAGACGGCCTTTTATGCAAATTATTTTGTCACTTTTGTAGGAATATATAGATGCATATAGCGGAATTTCAGGAAATAATTTCGTAACATCTATCATAGGATGGCAAACATAATCAAACATATGAATCATTCAATAGGGATTAAATATCAAACCTTTGTAGCGTGATTTCCCTGTTGTATGCAAGCTTTGAAGACCCGAGAGCCCCAAGTGTTGCTCCTCTAATCAGTCCACGAGCACTAGTTGAACACCAACGTCTGCTAGAACGGAAGAGAAAAGATCCCTTGCTTTTTGGTGGTATAGGCGCCGGTTAGAGGGAATAGATTTGGGTTTCAATTCTCTCTCTCTTGTGAAAAGAAACTGATTAATGAATTGATCACCTAAACCCTAATATTATATCCTATATATAATAGAATAGTCATAGGCTAGTTAGGAGAACTAATTCTCCTCCTATTCCCCTTTGGACCGGCCCAACCCTAATCCTAAATGGATTTGGATTGCTTTGTCCAACTTGTGCTACAATGTGTGACCTCATAGGATTAATATATTTTAGTTATAGGCCCAATCAATATTGTCCTATTAATCATATTTATTCTATAGCAAGAAAATAAGATTACTAAAATAATTAACTTTATTATCTTCATAATATTATTCCTATTTATATTTCGTAATTGTCGGGATGTCTAAGGACATATTCCTTCAACTTTCTAAGGGAATGTCGTGTTCGAGACAAAGCGGTTGTACTACATTAGCGTATAAATTTCATGTTGGAGACAGTGGCGTCACGTCATTGTATGAGGTTGGAAGGCTATGTTGGAGATAAAACGGCGCCACATAAAATCGCTACCCTGTGTCACGCATCCATCTCTACCACCATTCGGTTTTACATGATCATTAGTTGGACTGAAGTTTGCACAATAAAAAGGTTTGCGCCATGAGTTGATTTTAACGGCACCTCCCCCTATACTTATGAAGAGGCGATCAATTCCGCTAGCTCCATTCTGTAAAATTTGAGGGATAGATACCTCTTCTATTTGAGTTTAAGTTTACCTTAGCTTGTAAAACTTATTTATAGACATTAACATGCATAACCCAAACACAGATAACATTGTTCGGGTTAATTACTGAAAGTAAAATAACACTATAAACGGACATTAAAAAAATTGGAATGAAATAAAGATAACAATGGTGGTACATTAGAACATTAATTCGAACATTATCATTAAACAATAAGACCATGAAAGACTGTAGAAGTATATATTAAGCTAATTGCTTTAAAACACTAAAATCCAATCCCAACATCGTCATATAACAATATCATAAATATTAATTCCAATTATACTCCAACATTGTCAGGAACTCTCAGTATACTTGGTGCATTCCTCGTTGTATACATTGCATGGCGGAAGATGCATGATCATACATACCTAGAATTTATGACAAATATTACCACTTGTACGTGTATATAGAAATTCGTACTTATATACATACAACTTAGATGTAGAGCTGTCAGTTTGGTTAAAAACAGATGGGTAAACTGTAAACTGATAGCCAACTGAACTGAATTGAAATGACCCATAATTGAAAAGTGAAATAATTAGAAGCTAACTGCATTAAAGTGAACTGCAATTATACTTAACTGAAACTGAAGTGAAATACAAACCGAATACAAACTGAACTGAAACTAACTGTTTTAAACTGAACTGAACTGAATTTAAACTGAACTGAAAGCAACCGAAAACTGTTTTAAACTATTCTAAACTGAACATAATCAAATTGAATCAAACGGTTTTAAACTAAACTGAATCAAACTTTTTCAAACTGTTTCAAAATATAACAGGATTACCTTTAATGAACAATGACATGACACATTAATTTACGAAACTGATATAACACAAATTCATCTACTCTGATAACTTCGAATTTAATAAAAACGCACTAAATATTGCTTGTAAGTATAAATAATTGTACCGCATTCCTAATAAACATACACAACCATTTGCAGTTATTCTAAGAACTTATTTATATTATAACTTATGTGCTTGTTGTTTTATAATACTTTTAACTGGATGAAAACTAAATCAAAAGTGAGAATTTATATACGTTAAAGGAAACAAAAATTATATTGAATTATTCGATAAGGAGTAGTTTACAAAATACTATACATCAATTAGTAAGGTTAAATATATACATCAATCTCTAAGTTCACAGTATATGTAACAACTATTTCAGTCTTCTCATCTTTGAATTCGTGAGTTCCATATAAAAAAATCAACAACAACAACGATGAACAAAGAAATACCAACAACTACTACAATGAACAAAGAACATGGAACATGGAAAATTCCAAAAATCTTTATTAATGTAATCTGTATTTGCTCCACCTCTGCTTTTTGTCACCGAAAATCTGGAAATCAGATCAAAGTACCCATGATTAATTAATATCACTGAGAAATTGACCAATAAATAATAAACGAACAAAAAAAATAAAGAACTTGCATTAATCTTATACTTGTATCATTCCCCCAAAAAAGTATATGCTAGCAGATCTTAATCTTTTATAGATAGCTATATTTCGATCTTTTACAGATCAACGATTATAATTCATGATCCGTGTGTTTGTTTTTTGGCCAATGAGATTTGAGAGATGAAGGTAATAAGGATTATGGCAATAATCATCAAATACCATTCATTATTATTATTATTATTATTATTATTATTATTATTATTATTATTATTATTATTAATAACTAGTAGTACTACTTTTGTAGTTTCAACAAAAAAAAAGTAATAAATTTGATTAGTATTATTATTATCATCATAACCCGGGCCTGAAAACTAGTTATTAGTTTTAAAGCTCGTGTAGTTCACGAAATTTTTTTAATATATCTGTAAGCATAAATTATATAATTTCTAACATTGTACCAAGCAGAGAGTCGATAAAAATACTTTTCATGTAGTTTACATATTCGTTGAAATTTTATAACACATGCTATAATACATTAATCTAATACATTGATCTCATGCTATGATTAGCTTATCGAGTTATAACAACAACAACAAAAACGTTATGTAAGGAAACCATAGTTAATAGAAAATAGCTATGACATATTGAGTTTCAGAGTGAATAAAACTTAATGAAGATTAACTTAAATGCAGTATTGTTACTTTCAATTAGCTTATCACAAGTCACTAATACATTCATTAATCTCATACCGTAATAACTTGTTTCAACTGAATTATATGTTTTAGTTCCGAAATGAATTTAAATCAAACACTAATAGTAGCCTAAATAGAGTACTGTTATCTTAAATTAGCTAATTGACTTACATAGATCCATTATCAATCAAATCCAATAACAACTTCTTTTAATTCAATTAGATGCTTTTACTCTCAAAGATTAACTTAAACAAAGTATAGATATCTTGAACTAGCTTATCGACTTACATTAATACATCCATCTAGTCCAATAACTACATGCATGTTTTAGTTCAATTAGATGTTTTTAGTTTCAAAATGCATTTCACATAAAGGTGATTGACTCAAATGTTGTATTGTTCCCTTGAATTAGCTTATCGACTACTACTGACACATTCAGTTAATCTAATAAGTACTTTGAATAATTTAAGTAGATGTTTTTAGTTTCGAAATGCATTACTCTCAAAGACGATTAGCCTAATAATTTCCTACTTACATTGACTAATCTATACAATAATCTACTCGTATTAGCTTGTGTTTATACTAATCTATACTCGAAATGCGATACATTAATCTATAAACTAATTTAGTTTACCCTAATGATTACCCACTACACTGACTTTGGTGACGTTATACTCGTATTAGCTCATGTTTATCGACTTTAATCATCATCATCACCAATTATAATCATTCATCATTATCAATCATGCATCATCACCTTGATAACCGTCAATCATGATATTTTCATCAACAATGACGAGTCAATATATATACACACTGAAAACTAAAGAAGAATTATGTTACATAGTAACATTACATGTTATCATACACATCAATGTGGATTTCGGTATCGCTTACGCAATTATAATCAACATATAAAGAAGTAATTGTTATACATGCGAAAATGAATTAAGAAGGTTAAATTAGAAATTTTAATATCAACCAAATGACAAACCTTTAATACAATAAGTTTACTGTAAATACGACAACTTTCAACCGTGATCTCGTAAATAAATATAGACACGTCTCTCGATGGTATCGTTGGTTCCAACAATATCAATAGAAAGGATAACAAGTCCAATCGAGTTCAAATTACTCGGCACGGCAAAACAGTTGACCCGGAAACGACACGAAGTAAAAAAGGATGCATATGTCATAACCGATATTGGTTTTCACCCAAACTGGTGCGGTTTTCTATACGAAACTGAAATTAACCAAAACTAAACTGAAAACAACTGTTTGAACTGATAGTAATAGGTAAAAGTCAATTGTTTCGAACTGAAACTGTATGGGTCAAACCAAAAGACAAATGTAACTGAACTGAACTGAACTGAAAATTGAAATAACTGCATTGGATTGAAACTGAAACCGAAAAAATTTAACTGAATCAATTTAATTGGTAAAAAATAACTGAAATCAACTGAACTGAAGTCAACTAAAATATTTGGTTGGAACCAGAACCGAATCGAACCGTTTAACCGAATTGACACCTACACTTAGATGTAAAGTGGAAGCAAGCGTCTAGATACATGCATGACGAAACATTGAGATATTTTTTGGCTGATATAAAATCTTATGGAATCTCCAACCCATTGAATTGTATTTTTAAGAATATAACTAAGTAACAACATATAAGTTAAATATATATATATATAAATAAAGGGGTGCATTTTTCTTTCTTGTCCGTACTGCAAGAAGCCATTCGACATCATCTGATGGCTACATATATTTGACATCAGTGCCCCATAGAAACATACATTGTATTATTCTCATGTGGCTCTTAAATTATTGTATAATTCTTTTTATTTGTCGAACGATTATTTTTCTATTATCAAATTTACATCATGTGGTGAAATCAGGAATGAGAAAGGTTGTTGGCAGCCAGCTATGCGTCATTTGTAGATATCATTAGTATTGTATTCTTAGTACTAATTAATTGACTAGTGGATTACAGAGTTCCTGCTATTTGATCAGTGGATGATCCCTTCAAAGAGTGGCAAAACATAGAAAAATGAAAGCAAATTTATATTTTTAAAAAACAATTTTTTGAGCACTATTGTTAATATAATGCGTTCTAGATATGTACAATCACGACCTCGGAATTCACATCTACAAAATGACAGCTGAAGTTTAGGTAATCCATACGTTCAAAAATATATTTCTTGTTTTATTTTTTATGGTCCAACTTTAACAACTTTGATCAAATATGCTCATTAATAGATACAAAAAAAATATACTCATGTGAGATCTTGTTAGATTTTCTCAATACGTAGTTATGTAATATCAACTTTTTATAATCCCTTCCTCGAATAATGGGAAGTTCACATGGTTTAGGGGGGAATCCAAGAGCAAATTGGATCGCCTCCTAATTAACTCGGAATGGTTGTCATTGTTTCCGAATCTAAAAGTCACTCTCCTTAATAGATGTTTATCTGACCATTACCCTCTCCTGGTTCAATCCAAGTCTCATATCTCTGGCCCTAAACCTTTTCGGTTTCAAAACTTCTTGTTAGCCCACCCCCAATGCATGAGTATCATAAAGGAAGCATGGAACAAATCTCTAAAACTCATGCTCCCTGATAAACTGAGAGCAGTCAAGGAAAATCTAAAAAAATGGAATGTTAATGTCTTTGGACATATCGATGAGAGAATCAAAGAACTAGAAAACAAAATCAATGAAATTGACCTAATTTCTAACTCTCGTGTGTTAATTGAATCTGAATTACAGGAAAGAAGATCGGCCCAATTGGCTTTATGGGAATGGCTGAAAAATGCAATACTTATTGGGCCCAATATTCAAGGGACAAGTGGTTAAAAGATGGTGATAAGAATACGAGGTTTTTTCGCTCTTTTGCCTCACTAAGACGCCAAAAAAATAGCTTTGAAAAGATGTAAATAAATGGCGTTCTTGTTGATAATCAAGAAGATATCCAGAAAGAAGCCATTTTGTTTTTCAAGGGTATCTTCAAAGAAGATTATATGAACCGGCCTACTCTACCCTCTCTTGCATTAAAAAAAAACTCAATTCAGCATTCCTCTTCACTCATGGCTCCTTTCTCCTACGATGAAATCGATGCGGCAGTCGCCTCTTGTGATAGCCAAAAGGCTCCTGGTTGGATGGCTTCAATTTCTTGTTTGTAAAGAAAGCTTGGGAGGTGATTAAAACTGACATCTACGACATCATTGAGGAATTCTAGAAAACCAGCCGACTCCCTAGAGGTTGTAACAGTGCTTTTATAGCAGTCATACCTAAAATTGAATCTCCTTCCGGGTTCAATAATTACCGACCAATTAGCATGGTCGGCTGCGTCTACACAATTGTGGAAAAATTGCTTGCTCGTCGACTACAAAAGCTGATGAACAATATCATTAGCCCCTTTCAATCCGCCTTCATTGAGGGGTGGCAGATCTTGGATGGAGCGTTGATCGCAAGTGAGCTCATAGACTCATGCAAGAAATCAAAATCTAAGGATGTGGTACTCAAATCGGACTTTCATAAAGTCTTCGATTGTGTGTCTTGGAGCTATCTCGAGTGAGTGTTAGTGCAAATGGGCTTTCCTTGTCAACGGAGGAATTGGATTCAATCATGTGTAATGTCGGCTTCCGCTTCCGTGCTCATTAATGGCTTTCCAACAATGCAAATGGGCTTTCCTTGTCAATGAAGGAGTTGGATTCAATCCTGTGTAATGTCGGCTTCCGCTTCCGCTTCCGTGCTCATTAATGGCTCTCCAACAATGCCCTTCAAACTCCAAAGGAGGCTCAAACAAGGCGATTCCCTCTCGCCTTTTCTTTTCTACTTAGTGGTTGAGCCACTAAGCCTCCTTATTCAAAAGGTCGTGTCCATGCATCTTTGGGAAGGTATCGGTTTCTCCGATGGGGGCATGAAAATTACCCACCTACAATGTGCTGACGACGCAGTTATTTTCTGCCCACCAAGCACCGAATATCTCATGAACATCAAGGAAACTTTAATAATTTTTCAACTCATCTCAGGTCTTCAAGTTAATTTCCATAAGAGCTCAATTTTGGGAATTAATTTGAACTCCTCATGGCTTGATTCCTTAGCCGAATTGTTGCAATGCAAAGTGGCTGAATTCCCTATGGTTTACTTGGGTTTGCCTATTGGGGGAAATACCTCCAGACTATGCACATGGGATCGAATCATCAAGCGAATCAATAAAAAGCTTGCCTCATGGAAAGGTAAGCTGCTTTGAGTAGGGGTAAGATTGACTCTTATTAAGTCCTCCCTCTCTAGTTTACCTCTCTACTATATGTCCCTATTTCCTCTTCCGAAGGGCATAATTGAAAAAATTGTTAGCATCCAAAGGGATTTCTTTTGGTGTGGTGACAACGAGAGGAAGGGATTGCCTTTAGTCTCATGGGATGTATTAGAACTCCCAAAGAATTCTGGAGGTCTTGGAGTAGGTTGTTTGCTTCATCGAAATATTGCATTATTGTTTAAGTGGCTTTGGCGATATCTTACGGGGCCAAACTCGTTGTGGAGGATTGTTATGAAGGAAAAATATGGCTACCCTGCATCATTCTCATTAGCGGATCTTACCATTCCTTCGAGAGATGGGCCGTGGAGGGGAGTGTTCATCCATTCTACAACATCCTACTGCCAAGTCCCTTGCTCTCTCGAAGATCAAAAAATGGGTTGGGGATGGTTCACACACATCCTTTTGGCAAGATATCTGGATTGGGCCATCACCACTTAAAAACATGTTCCCTAGGCTTTATTATCTCGCCTGCTGCCCGGACGCTTCTATTGCTTCACTCGGGTTTTGAGATGGCTCGTCCTGGCAATGGAGTATTCCTTGGAGACGACCCTTTCGAATTCGTGACTCTCATGATTTCAACCTTCTCCTAAGTCTGCTCTCATCTGTCCATCTTGAACCGGGTGGAATTGACCGTTTCATATGGACTCCAACCAAAGCTGGAGTATTTTCAGTCCAATTACTCACAAAAGAATTGGCAAAAAGTTCCCCTTTTCACTCTAATGAATCACTTAAGAAGGTTTGGAGTGGAGTTGTTCCTCATCGCATATAAATCTTTGTCTGGTTCTCTCTTCTTGGAAAGATCAACACGAGAGCGAAACTAGCAAGACTAGGCATCATCCCAATCTCCGAATCAGGCTGTATTCTTTGTCAAACTCATGAGGAATCTTGTGAGCATCTTTTCCTCCACTGTAGCATGGCCAGAGATCTTTGGTGCTTGTGGTTATCAGTTTGGGGAATTAGTTGGGTAATGCCGCAACATATGAGAGAAGCCTTTCTTCAATGGGACTCAAGATTAAAAGGTGATTTCTTTAAAATAGTATGGCTTGCAAGCTTTTTTATTATTGTGTGGACTATATGGAGGGAGAGAAATGCGAGAATCTTTTGTCAAACATCATGTAATCTTCATCAACTACAAGATCTTGTGCTACTTCGGTTTTCATGGTGGATCAAAGGGTGGGGAATAAAATTTCCATATTCCTCGGATGAGATCCTGCGTAACCCACTGTGCTTTCAATGGTCCCCAAGCCAAATTGGTTCAAGTCCAAAGCTGCCGAGTATCAATCTTTGGAGTCCTCCTCAACAGTCCATGCTCAAATGGAATGTTGACGCCTCCTTCGATCCTATTTGTCACCTCAGTGCTATTAGTGGGGTTCTCCGGAAGGACTCGGGCGTGTTTATATGCTTATTATCGTGCCCCATTCCTCCAATGGAGATTAATTCCGTTGAAGTATTTGCAATCTTCAGAGCAATCAAAATCTCTTTGTCAAATGATTTTTTGATACATCATCATCTTATCATTGAATTGGACTTAGCCAACGTCGTGTAGTGGAGTAATGATTCTTCGGGTGGGCCGTGTAATTTAAACTTTATGCTTCACTTCATTCGTAGTTCGAAGCAGTGGATGAACATGAAGATTGTTCACGAGGGAAGGTCTTCCAATGCAGTTGCTGATGCCTTGGCTAAGCAAGCACTTAGGAGGGAAAATGACTTCCTTGCTTGGATGTACGTAGTTCATGTAATCAATGGCTCTTGGAAGCTGTTGTTTCCTTTTTTAAACTTTCTGATGTAAGCTACTTCTATGAATTAATATAAACCCAACTTATCAAAAAAAAACATGTAACTAAAGATATTGATGGTCAAAGATACGTGTTGGAGACCGTGGAAAAAGAAACATAAACTATATTTTTGCACCCTTTCCTTTAATTTTTAAAATATACTCCTTCCGTCCTCGTGCTTGTATTTCTTTTTTAATGTCCCAAAATGTTGTTCTTTTGTTTCTTTTTTAATTCCACTTTTCTCCTTGATTTGCTTAAAAAACCGTTCCACCATCATTTATTTGCTCCTTAAACAAATTTGATATATGATTTGATATAGTCCAAACTTGGGTCCTGATTTTTTGGACTAGACTCGGACTCAAATTTTCGAGTCCAAATATTTTCGGACTGGATTTGGACTCACCCCTTTGGAATCCAATAAGTCCAGTCCAGTCCAAATTTTTTTTATATATAATATATATTTAATATATATATATAATATAAAAGATGTATGTGACTTATTTTATGGAATGAATATAATGAGCTTAATTTTTCAAATTCAATTATGAGAAAACGTTGTGAATCATTGAATCTAAATCGGTGGAAAAAAATAATATAATAATCGGACTGGATTCGGACTCAAGAAAAAATTATCGGACTGGACTGGACTGGACTCAAAAAATATTTGGATCGGACTTGAACTTAATTTCTCGAGTCCAAAAAACTTTGGACTGGATTTGGATTTGGCAAAGTCCAATCCAGTCCAATCCACTTACACCCCTATATATTGCTATGATTTTTTGGAGGCTAGCTGCTGCAGATTAGACAGCGCGGCAAATCAATGGATAACAATAGGTTAAGAAATAGATTACTCCCTCTGTTTTTTATCATTCTCACTTTCCTTTGTGCGTCTCCCAGTGCACGTCTTTGAACTTAAATATTATCTTATACTACTTAGGGGAACAGTAGAGAACACAACAACAGACCTGACTGTTTGTTAAGTAAACAGCTCAACTTTTGTCATCATTTCAAAACAAGGGAACTCAACAGAATTGCTTGTAGAAGCAAAGCCACTCCAGACGACCATTCTTGAAAACTATATAGACTTTGAAAAAAATGCAAATGTTAAATTATTTATTATGAAAAACCACGACATCTCGTTCTTTCAAAACTGCCCATAAAAGCAAAATAATTTTAATAAGGATCCTGACTTTATTCTTAATTTGAGAGAACAAGACTTTTATGGGTGAACCAATCACGATAAATGTTAGCCATGATAGAATATAAAACTATTCATAGGGCTTCAACCATCAGTTTAAACTTTTGGTTGAGTTAGTCCTTTGACATGGTATCGGTGCCATAGTGACAAAAAGGTCACCGGTTCAAATCTCCTCAACCCATCCTTTTTAAGTGGAATAGTCAACACCAGGTGTGGGCTTTTTTTTTGCCTACGTTGGATGAGCGTGGATTTGACTGCCTCATTATAAAAGTTTTTGTTTTGAAAAAGAAGTCGCAAACAAGTCTTTAAAGAAGACTCATAAACCTAATTGGATATTTGGGAAACTATAGAGACATCTTAGGGACTTATTCAATGTAGATTTCCCCATCATGACTTCATGATTGGTTAACGAACCAAAGATAAAGTTCGGGGATGAGGGTATTATGAAATAATTAATGTTGGCTTACCCTCTTCGGGATTCCTGACACTATATTTATATTAAATATATGGTTTGCACATATTACAATAATACCCTCAGGTATCCACTATTACACCCCCTCGTACTCAAACTGTGCAGAGGGGAACCACATGCAGATTGGACTTAAGAAATGTAAAGGAGTCTGCAATCTATAACTGAGTGGGAACATATCAAACCACTAAGTCACCATGGGTAACACGCTAACGAATAAAATGATAGTCAATTTTGATAAGTTTGCTGTGGTCATGCTAAGCAGGATTAACAGCTAGGTAAGATGCAGAAACATTATCACAATATAGACGAACAAGTTAGAGAATAAGAAGACCCAAGTCAGCCAGAAAAGAGTAAACATGAAGAGTGTCTTGAATGGTATGCAACAACACGATACTCTGCCTCATTTGAAGATTTGGAAATCGTCGGTAGGGATGACATTGGATCCTGGACCTGGCCCGGGCCCGTGAACCCGAATCCGTTTTTTACGGATCTGGATCCTAAAATTTCAGACCCGTTGGATCCTGGTCGGATCTGGGTCCCGTCATCAGATTGTGGATCCAGGTCCGGATCTGACCCAAGAACTGGACCCAGATCCCCAGATCCGTTTTTTAAAAATACTAGTTGGGCTCTAACATAACTCTCTAACTCTAAGCACTCACACCACGCCTAACTTTTAAAACCATAATTCCCTCACGCCTTTCGCTTCTCTCACGCCTTCCTCTTCTCTCTTTTCCAGCGGTCAGTCAATCCGTCCGCCGCCCATCGCCTACATCGGTGGCTTTGCTCCTCGCGCGCATCACCGACGAGTGGTCTGCAGATTTCTACAACTCCTTCGGCAGCTTTGCTCCTCGTCTCCTCCCATTTTGTCCTTCTCGAGCACGCCTCCGCAAACAACTAAGGAAACCACTCGCCTCTACGCCTTCTCTCTTCGCGCGCACCACCAACTTGACGCCACGCCTCCACCAGAACCGGTCCAGCGCATCTTAGTTGCGAATTGTAATCTACTTCATTGTTGCGAATTACTAAGTTTTTGTTGTGAATTTGTGATTTTATTGCTGAATTTTTTCAATTAAATTTGTTAAAATGAATTGCTTGATTTAAATTTGTGGTAAAGTTACTGGATTTTGGTTGCAAATTTGCAGAAAAGTTGTAGATTTTTTTTTAATTGGGAGTGTTGTGGTTATTGTTATGGTTGGATCCGTTTTTTACCCAGATTCGTTGGATCCACCGTATCCGGATCTAGGTCCTATTTTTCCATACTCGCAGATTTCTAAAACTTTTAGAAACGAATAATCGGGAGAATTGTGGAAAAAAAAGTTCATGAGGTGTGCTATTTTGCAGAACGGGGGTGGGCAAGTGGTTGACAATGTAGGTAGTGGTGTACGTAGCATCGACCCAGCATTAAGCGGGATAAACAACATCAATAAGCTTGGTGCGGGAAAGCTCGATAATATTTCGATATTTCTGTTCAGCCATCCCGTTTTGTTGTTGGGCGTGAGGGCATGATTTACGAAAAGAAATTCCCACTAATGAAAAAAAAGGTCTATTATCCGGTCAAAATGGGCCTTATTGATCAGAAAATGGACTGGAGCGGGGTAGAGGCGCAGCTGATAGGGAAAACTAACTAATCCGGTTTGGGCACAAAATCGAATCAGCTACATAAGTTAACCTATCCGGTTTTGTGCCCAAACTGGATCAGTCGTTAACCTTTTGATTTTGAAAAAAATTCGCTCGTGAAGTCGTGAACTGCACATGTCAATTGCAGCTCCAAAATTACAAACATTCCAACGAAACATTATACAATCTCAGAAAATAAAATTATAAACATTTCGACGAAACATTACATCAAATTCAAAATAATGTATTACTAAATTACAAACATTATACAATCTCATAAATTACATGTAGATAACAAATTACAACAATGAAAAATCACATAATAAAGTACAACCCTGAACCCTAAAAAAACGAAAAAAAGAAATGAAAAAATTACATCTAAACTAGAAAACGAAATGAAACTAAATCTTGAACTAAAAACGAAAAAATCAAATGAAATTAGATCTGGAACTAAAAAACGAAATGAAATTAGATCTATGCGACGAGATCATGAACTAAAAAAACGAAAAAAATGAAATCTTGAGTGAAAAAAAATGAAATTACACAATAAAAATCTGTCTTTGTGGCCTCTAATTATGTAATTGTTTACCTTAAACTAAAAAACCAAAGAAATAAATATCATGAAGAAACCCTGATTTTGAAAACGGCGACGAGAGGAGAGGAGAGGAGCAATTGTTGAGTGAGCAACGACGATAATGATGGTGCACGTTGACGAAGGAGAGCAGTGACGCTGGTGTGTTAGTTATTGTGCGTTGAGGATTGAGGGGAAATGAGCAATTGTTGTTCGTGGTTGTTGTCTGAAGAGTGACAATGGCGGGTTCGTGGCTGAAGATCAGGAGTGACGGTGGTGGGTTCATGGCTGAAGACCGGGAGGGGTGACGGTGTTGAGTGAAAAGAGGAGAGAGGAGAGGAGTGATAAGTACGAATGAGAGAGGGAAATGGGGTTAGGGTTAGGAAAATAGGGAGGGCATAACGCAGGAAATTTTGGGTTTGGGCCATGGATCATTTAACTGATCCGGTCCTTGACCCCAGTCGGATCAGTTAACTGATCGTAAAACTAGCACGTTAAAAAATTGATTTAACGTTCAAAACTAGATCAATTCTTTTGTGTCATTTAAGGTTTTTTCCACTAGTTTGGAAATTTTCGCCCACACTTAACAAAATGGTCAACATTTTCAAATTCTCGCCCACCGTCACTTTGGAAATATTTTATTTTTGTGTCAAATAAATTCTCGACTAAAATTTGGAAATTTTGGAAGACAATGCAAACATCAGATTTGACTTTTAAATGATAAATTCAAGTGGCGTGAATAATCATCATTTTAACAAACATAATATTATATCCCAAATTAGATAAAGAGATTGCCAAAGATCGGAATGAATTAGCTGCAATGGTTTATCAAAGGTATGAATTACATCCTTGAATGGTATTCATGAGACTTCCCTGACTTGCACGAAACACGATCATGAAAGAAACTAGTGGCACAAATAGCCTAATTAGACTTAAGAACACCTAAAACACGATCCTTACAATGACCAAGGCGACGATGCTAAATGTGACCCGGGAAGGCTGAAATAGTGAGAAGAGCTAACTGGACACTTGGATAGGCCGACATGGCGCGATGGTGAAAAGGTAGACATTGTCCTTACTGGAAGCCCGAAGAAGAACCACCCCCCTTATGATCCTTTACACAAACAGAAGAATTATCAAAAATCACATTGTAGTTATTATCTTCACACAACTTGGGAACATACAATAAAATATATTCCAGGTTGGGAACACGATAAACATATTTTAAATGTAAAGGACGATGGGGTGAGTTTAAGGTAATATTGCTAACATGAGTAATGGGAAGGTGAGTGTTGTTTGCTACCTGAACTTAAACATTGCTTAAATAAACAAAATTAGAAGATAAAATACCTTCATTATTGGTCATGTGAGACAATGCTCTTGAATCCGAATACCGGATCGCATCATTGGTGTCGCCCGAGGGTAGAGTAGCCAAGGCGGGAAGCGGGAGATGGAGCATAACAGGAATTGCATGACACAGTTGAATGACCTGGAGTAAAGAAAATTTGACAGACTATGGAAAGAGGGTTGGAATAAAAAACCCCGTCAACTGAAGGTGTGCATGCAGACAATTCATTTGAACATCGAGTAGATAGGGCAAAACACAATTAGATGACAAAACCAAATTGACAAATGCCATACCTGACTGATCGAGCTTGTGTTTGGGGTTGTGGGTTGACCACGACCGCAACCACCATGACCTCTATTGCCACACCAATTGCGACCACCCCGATTCTGATTATTGTGTGACCACCCCCCACATGATCGAGAGGAAATCTGGGCATTAGTGCCAGTTGTGGTAGCACTCGAAGAGGATGCTCTGGACGTGATGGTGGTGGCAGCAAACGCTTGATTAGGAACGGTGGTATCGGCAGCACGAAGGTGCAGGAGGCGCTGCTCATGAATGAGTAGTTTGGCACGCAATTCATCATAGGTTATGGCCCCAGGGAAGTGGGTATTGGCAGTCTTAAGGGTCTCATAGTCCATAGTTAAACCCAATATTGTATGTTGAATTAAATCATGAGAAGGCACAGGAAACTGATAGAAGCAAGGCAATCTACAATGTATTTTATCTCACGAAGGTACTGATTCATGGTTTGAGTTTCTTGCTTTTTAACAAAAGAAAGTTGTCTTTTAAGTTCCATAGTACGGGCCATACTTGCAGACATAAATCGGGTTTGTAAGCTGTCCCAAATTTGTGCAGAGTGTTTTAAGTCATGTACTTCAACCAAGGTGTCACGAGAGAGAGTAGCAAATATCCATGAACGTACAGTTTGATTAATTTTCAGCTAATTATAATAGTTCTAATTGACAACCTCACGGTATTGAGAATCCAAAACAAACATGGGAGGCATAGTAATGGAACCATCTAATCTACCCAATAAACCATGAGAGATAAAAAAAATTATTCAAGTTGAGTACGCCATGGTAAATAATCCTCAACACCAGAGCAGAGAATACCAAATTAGATGACAATGAAGACAACGAAGGACCCATGGATTGAAGCTAGGAGCGCACGAAACCCTGCAAATCACGGAGGAAGAACATCAGTAGACCCAATGAAGGTCAACCCGGAAAAGGGAACGGTGCTATGGCTGGACTGATCGGCCTCGTATGTCGAGATGGGAAACAAACGGCGGGTCATCGGAGTGTTAGGAGACCAAGTGAACAGTCAGGTACATCGATGTAGCCATGGCGAAGGTTGTGGGTTGTAGAAGTGCCGACGAAGGAGACACGAAGTGATCTTGTCGGCCAAGCTAACGGGCGGCGTAATTGTGGAGGTCGGAGGAACATAGGAGCGATCTCGTGGGTGGCAGTGAACCATAGGAATTTGATGCGCCAGATTAGAGAGGTTCATTGGTATTGAACGATGCAATGAAGAGCAGAGGAACAAAAATGAAGTCTTTGACAATTGGAAAAGGTGAAGGAAAAGGACGACGCAAGATTAAGAGAGAAAATAAAAGGTGGCTCTTGATACCATGTGAAATAATTAATGATGGCTTACCCTCATAGGGAGCCATGGTATTATATTTATATTAAAATATAGGGTTTACACATATTACAATAATACCCTCAGGTATCAACTACTAGGTATGAATATAATCATGTATCAAATTCGTCCATTGTTGGCCCCTACTTAATATTTCATGTCTAGTTTTATGCAATTAAACACCCTAAAAAGATTAATCTAGATCGGTTCATTAAACATATAAAAGAGTAAAAGACTAATTTTTTGTGACATGTTTATTAAGCTAAGTAATCAAATTACTGGGATTTTAAACCTATTGTCCAAATTATCTTATTAGGCGTTAAAACATTTATTTAGGTCTTGTAATTAGCAATAATAAGCATGTGTGGTGATGAAAGTAATAAGCATATAAGCATGCATATATATATGGAGAATATGTTTGCCTTATTTTTTTTTTCGTGATCTCAAAACGCATGTTAAATCATTAATATCTTTTTAATTACGTATCAGTAAAAATATTAAGGCTTATATTCTATTAAGGTTAATATTGTAGCTTATCCCATTATTAGGTTGTATATATAAACCCATCACTGAGTAATACAAACTACAGAGTAAGAAAAATCAAAACCTCAAAGGTTTAACAAAAAAATAATAAAAAAGTGATATTTGAAAACTATGCATAACAAAGAATCTAACGAGATATGGGTAATCAATTATAATCAGTTTTACAGAAAAACCCTAGCCGCTATCCCCTCCTCTCCTCTTTTCACAGAAAACCCTCTAGAGGGGCTGCCATGGATGTTTTTGTCTATGGTAAGCCCTTATTTCTCTCCTTTTCGCAGTTTCTAGTTTATTTTCTTGCTTTTTTCGTTTTTCCGCAATTTTGAATAAGTCGCATCTTTGTGATGGATTTAGTCTCCTTTATAGGTTTTGTAGTCATCCCTTTCACGGTGGGTGTATTAGTTTGGTTTCTTTGTGTGTTAACAGGGTTTGGACCCTGGCTCCAGTTGAAGGTTGATTTGTTGATAGGATTTTGTGTGGGATTGCAACGGGCCAACGGCGGCCAGTACTTCGCGTACAATCGGTTGAATCAACTCTAGTTCTACATCAAAACTAGATAATATCGTTAGACCCCCTCGTAGAAGGTTGCATTAGACAATGATGTGAAAGAGAGTATACAGAAGGTTTATCTGCTCAACGATCGTGGTTTTTCCATATTAGAATTAAGTTTCTTTCAATTTGATTTGTATTTTTTAGTTTCTGACTTCTATTGTAGATGTCGTATGACTTTATATAAATGAATGAATTTTCATTTAAAAAAAAAAGAATCTAACCAGATCCAATGTTTTTGTTTTATATTGATGTGAATTTACGGTCAAAGGTATTAAGATTTAACCCCATAAAAGAAAATTGAGCTAATAACAAGAAGGATGACATGACTATGAATTCGTTTTTCTTGGCTCTAAGATGTCCAGCCCTAATTTTTCCTTCACTAACTGCAGGTTTACTTGATCCTTCACGAAGAATTTGTCAATTTTGATTTTCAGTATGATATCCTCCTACCAATCGCCTCTTGGACTTTGTAAATGTAGCCTATTAGGCTATGATATAATTGTCTGTAATCCTACCTTTCTATGGCTCATTAATGTAAAAAAACTAAATTATAAAAAAAAGGATATGGAGACTAAAATACAAAAATAAGAACATTTAGAGATCAAAGAGCTAAATAGACCATAACAAAAAGTAGAATCTGCCAATTATAATTATAATGTTAGTATTTGATTTGATCTGATTTGGTCAAAGACCTAATTGTAGTGTTAATGATTTAAAGCAGATGTAAAACTATGAACAACATTTGCAAGGTAGAGTTTGAGCAATATCACCCATTGAATAAAAAATCAATGGCTCATGTATTATCTTTCCACAATCCCCCTATTTTTCTCATCAAAATCCATCCCCTAATTTTCCCCTTCCCACCAATATGAGCCATTGATTTTAAAATATATGGTTCAAATACAACTCTACTTTATAGAGTTTTATTAAAATTTTAAAGGATCTGGATTCATTTGCAAGATAATGACTTCTTTTTTCTGGTGTAAAGGAGAAGAAAAGCCTCAAACATAAGCAGAAAAGTTACAAACTAAGAAGAAGAAAACTAGGGAAAAAACAACGCAACAAACTAAACTAGACCCAATACGAGACTCAGGCAAACCAAACTAAATTGGAACAACCCCAGGCCAAGCCACTCCACTCATGTCCTCCAATAAAATAGCATGAAGGTCCTTCGGGACCGCCTCCAATATGACCAGCTTCTGATTGGAGTGAACACCCATATTGGCCAGCCAATCCGCCGCACGATTAGCTTCCCTATAGCAATGTTCAATCGCAATCACCCATTCCTTGCGCGCAATGAGAGACTGGCATCTTCAAATAGTGTGAATAAAAGGAGAGGAGGGAGCAGCCTCCCTCACTAGGAGTTTAGCTACCACCTCCGAGTCTACCGAGACTAAATCCTGCTTATGATTTCCAGACCACACTAGCATCAATCCTCTCAGCACTGCGAGAAGCTCCGCCCTAGTACAAGTGCATATTCCACAGTTCAAAGCAAAAACTTCATGGACTTCACCACGAGACCCTCGAATAATCCCTCTCCCACCAGCATGGCCTGGGTTTCCTTTCGCGGCGCCGTCAGTGTTCAATTTAACCCAGCCCTCCCTTGGGCTAATCCACCGCACAAAGATCTCCTTCTTCCCAAGGTACGCTTGGTTCTTCAGCAATTCGCTTCTTTCCATAGCTTTCTTTATCTCGCCCACTCTTGAGAAGATAAAACTAACCTGGTCAATGGGAATGTTTGGGTTTCTATTGAAGCTCCTATCATTTCGCCACTTCCAAAGCCACCAACAAGTCACCGAAAATACCAAAGGCCATTTGCACCCCATATTCGAGCTTCCCTGCGTGAGATTAATCAAGATCCAATCTTCTAGCTTCATAATTCTCTCATCTTCGCTGTAGTTCAATCCCAATTTCTTCCATAGAATCTGAGCCACTGGACATCCTCTCAAAATATGATAAGTGTTTTCTTCGACCTCTCGACAAACAAAGCAACGAGGATCATCAGTCAGGTGACGAAGAAATCTGTTACCATTGTCATAATGCGATCTTGGATAGCCAACCATATGAAAAATCGAACTCGTTGAGGAGTTGGAAGCCTCCAAATAACCTTCAATTTCTGACTTTCTCGAGGCGTTGGCTCACTTGCTTTCCTGATAATATTCATAGCTGACCCAATAGTGAAACCCCCTGAAGGCGTTCCACTCCAAAACATCTCATCAACTGCCTCTTCATCTTCAACTAACTCATGTGCAGCTATTAATTTCAAAGGTTCCTCGTCCAAATAATTCGCAAACATATCAAGTCGCCATCCAAGAGCTAAATCCCACATTTCTTTAACCGTCATATCTTGTATTTCAAGAGGAGGCTCACTCACCTCTAAGTTGATCAAAGGTTCAGTAGTAGCCCATCTATGGTGCCTGAAAAAAGTCTTAGCACCATTCCCAACAGCATAATTGATACCTTTGCGAACTATATCAATATTATCCTGAATGCCCCTCCACGCATTAGACACATTCGTTCTTGATGTAAACATGTCAATGTCACATCTATTGTCACAATATTTGGCTCTAAGCACACGTGACCACAAAGAAGTAGGTTCAGCCAACACCCTCAAACCCAACTTTGCTAAAAACGCGGAGTTTGCTTGTCTCATAGAACGGAAACCCAACCCACCTTCACCTTTTGATTTCGTAATGTTCTCCCAAGCAACGAAATGCACCTTTCTCTTCCCTTCTTGTTCTCTCCATAAAAAATTCCTTGATTTTCTATCTAGTTCGTCACAAACTGACCTGGGAATTTTCGTAGACTGCATAGTATAGAATGGAATCGAGCTCAAAGTCGATTGAATAAGCGTGGCCCTTCCCGCAATGGATAGAGTCTTAGTTTTCCAGCCCGCTAACTTGCCATTAACTTTCTCCACCAAGTATTGATATTCACGCTTAGAAGATCTTCCATGTAACGTGGGTACTCCAAGGTATTTACCAAAGTCTTTTGTCGCCTCCATTCCCAATTTTGCACATACCGCATCTCTAATATCATAGTGTGTGTTCGAGGAGAAGTAAATCTTGGACTTATCAATGCTCACTTTGCTCCCAGAGGCCTCACAAAATCTATCCAAGCAGAATTTCATCACCTCCGCTTGATCTACAGCAACTTCTGTAAATAAAATCAAGTCATCGGAAAAAGCAAGGTTAGAGATGGGAGGACCACCTCTACTAGCCTTTACTGGTCTCCAATTTCCACTATTTATTTCAAGATCAATCAAATGAGCCAACCTTTCCATACATATCACATATAAATAAGGTGACAAAGGGTCACCTTGACGGATGCTTCTTGTTGGTCTAAACCTCTCTGTAGGTTCTCCATTCCAAAGAATCTGCAGTTGGGCTGAACTAATGCACGTCATACCAATCTCCACAAGGTGCTGCGGAATGCGCAATTCCCTCAAGGATTCACGAATAAAAGACCACCTAAGCCTGTCATAGGCCTTTTCAAAGTCTATTTTCACTGCCATATAACCCACTTTGCCTTTTTTGTTTCTCATTGAATGTAACATTTCTTGAACTATGATCACGTTATCTGTAATCTGGCGCTTCGGGACAAAGCTACACGGTGTATGCGAGATGAGTGAAGGAAGAACAGGTTTTAGTCTGTTGACGATCACTTTTGTAACAATCGTATACATGATATTACACAACCCAATAGGTCTGAAATGTTTAGCCTCCTGAGGGACTTCCATCTTTGGTATCAACACAAGAAACGCATCATTAAAGCCATCAGGAAATTCTCGCCCCTCCAAAATATCCGTCACCAGACGAATAGCATTCGGTTTCACCAACTCCCAGAAACGTTGATAGAACAAAGGCTGAAATCCGTCGGGCCCAGGTGCCTTGAAAGCTTTCATACTCTTTACTGCCACACTAATTTCAACCTCACTCAAGGGTCTGGTCATTTTTTCAAAATCCTCGTTTGCAATTCTTGTAGTGATGTCTCTGGGAAGAGGGTTACCGCAATGATCTTACATCTCATCTTGAAATAAATTTCGCCAATATGACAAAACCAAGTTCTTGACTTCACTCGGATCATATACCCACTCTCCCTCACTGTTTTGAAGCGTAACAATACGATTCCGGCTTCTACGCATCACTGTGGATAAGTGGAAAAATCTAGTATTACGATCTCCATCACATATTGCATCCATTCTAGATTTTTGAAACCATAAAGTTTCTTCATCATTTAGCACATCATCCATCTCACGTCTTAACTTTACCTCCAATTTAATCAAATGACTTTGTCTTCCTTTAGACAGGAGGGCTTGAACACCATTAATTCTAGCCCATAATTCGGATTTTTTCCTAAAGATGTTGTAGAACTCTTCTTTATTCCAAGTATTTAGTTTGGAAGCAAAATCCTTGAGAAAAGGGACAATCGGGGAATCTGGATTCCAATTTTTGTGCACAAAGTCATGAAACACTTGGTGGTTAAGCCATGCTGCTTGAAAGTGAAATGGCTTAATTACCTTGGTGATAGGAGCAAAGCCCGTAGTACTTGCCAAAATTGGGCAGTGATCTAACTGAGACTTCGGGAGGTTTTTGACTGCACCTTCCGCGAATTTCATTCTCCACTCTTCGTTGGCAATACCTCGGTCTAGACGTGCAGACTTGAAGGTATCAGATGAGAGGCCTCGAAACCAAGTATGTTCAGGTCCAGTGCAACCCAAATCAATGAATTCATTATTTTCCATCCAGTTTGCGAAAGCCCTACATCTTCTTTGCATCTCCGCATTGTCACTTCCACTTCTTTCACTCATCTTCGATGTCTCATTAAAATCTCCTGCTAGCAACCAAGGACCCGTATAATTATCTTTAATTCCCTCTAATTCTCTCCACAACTCCTTCCTCAAAGTAGAATCCGGGCTGGCATAAATTGCTGAGAACAACCAAGGGTCATCTCCCACTCTTTTAATTTCAACCGAAAGGTGTTGGCTATGGCTTCCATAAGGCGTCACAGAGACTATATCCGCCTTCCAAAACATCCATATTCCTCCACTAAAAGCTTGCGCTTCAACTCTAGTTTGACCCGAAAAACCAATTCGAGCACACATTCTTTGAGCTTGGTCACCACTCAAGTGAGTCTCAACCAAAGCCAAGACAAGTAGGATCATTAATCCTAATTAATTCACGAAGAATCGTCAATCTGTTACCAACACCTTGTACGTTCCACACCATTATTTTTAAAGACATATTAAACATTGGAAATATGGGGTAACGATCATACACATTCCTAGGAATGTTCTGCAAGAGTTGAAGGAACGCATCCTTGATTGCTCTCATCGGTCCATCCGTGACATACGGAATTTGAAATGTCATCAACATGTCCGGAGGGTTGTGTTCCGGGGGAAGATAAGAGTCCACCATCACTAGCACTCTGTTGGCCAGGGGATGAACCATAACCATCGACGGTCCCTCCGTCGGGGCATCCATGAAAATCTCGCACGACGGCGGAATCTTGGAGATCAGAGTTATTGGGGTGAGTTGAGGATTCATGACTCAAATCACAACCTGTTGGAGAGGGAGTCGAAATAAAACCACTTACTGGCTCACTTGCCTTCAGGGACGAAGGCACAGGGGTCTCTAGGTTTGCAAGATAATGACTTGATCTGACTTTGCTTTATGCTTTTAGAATAGTGCCGGGATTTTTTTGAGGCGAGATATGCAGAAGTCCGAGCATTACCTAAATCTTACAACTAAACTTTCTTTATTTGTACGAATAGCCATAGCCCATAAGTATTTTTCTTTTTTCCATACTAAAATATTGATATATATGGCCAAATAATGACAAACACTTGTAAAATTGTGAAAAAAGATATAATTATTGTATGCTCCGGATGTAAAATAAATTTATTATGACCAGTTCACCTTAAACCAAAAGTTTAATACTCCATAAATTACTTAGAAAGTTAGACTACATGTGCTTTTCCAGCAAACAGGCTTCTAGTGCCCACTTACCACTACTAGCCTTTATATGCATGCTATGCGTGCGAAGTCGAAAGATGAGTGTTGACTGCGTTAGTTTGTTAGTTCGATTTTCCCCTTTATTATTTTTATTTTTATTTTTTAACTAATAGAGTGGTAGGTGTTGTAATTTTTTTTCTAGTTAGGGGTATATTGGTAAAAAAGGGTGGACACCAAAGTTCTCAAGAGTTCTCACATATAATAGAGATTACCAACCCAACCCTAACAATGGGTTACTTTTTAAGTCAAGAGGGGTCACTTTCACATAAATGATAACTTTTAACCTAAAACGGATCACTTCAATATAAGTAAAAGTGGCTCGTTTATGACAAATAGTTAATCACGCTTGATTGGTAACATTTTACCTTAAAGGAGTCACTCTTATATAAGTGACACATTCAATGCATTAGGTTACGTACCCCTGTTGTACAATAAACCATTGTACACCCGTCTCGTACAAGAATTAGTGAGACTAAATAGCTCGCTATTGCTCACCCACCACTGTACTTAATAAAAATTACATTTTGAAAAATCAATTCTGATGATTTGATTGAATTATACTCCTTTTGTTTTCCTAAATTCTACTACTCATTTACTATAACTCTAATAACCAAGTAAAACAAAAAAAATTGGACCATCCCATGTGTTTTTAAGTTAATTTTAGGAGAAAAAAACTATAAGTCGGTCCATATTACTATGTATTCGAGGATAAAAGAGGAAATTTTTTCGTCAAATAAAGGAATAAAATAGAAGTGAGTAGAATTTAAGGACTAGCGTAAACAAAAGGTGAATAGAACTTAATAAAAGAGTGTAATTTGCATGTTGAAAATGAATTTATGTTCTATCAGTGTCCTCAAATTCGCAAACATGTTGCTCATAAGTTTTAGGTTGCTAGCTAGTGCTCCTTATTTTGCAAATTGCAAGCAAACTCAATACACAGTCACAATTCACCTTAAAATCAAAGACCCGGAAAAATTTAAGTTAAATGAGCCATATATCTAAATTCTACTACAGAATTTCGAAAATGAAATCCTACTACTAAAGGGGATCTGATCTTTTGAAACTGGTAAGTTGCAAAAGTCTTCAATAACAATGATTAAAAAAAAAGGCAGATTCAAAAAAATTCTAGTGGGAAGGATATTTAAACATAATTTTACTAGGGTCAATTGACTATCATCAATATAATTGTCTCCGCCAAAGGTGGCTTTACTCTTTAGCATCGAGATAAAACATCCCCGTTCGCTGCTAAAGCCTTGACAGATCTTTCAATGGCAGATAGGCTTGGGGTGGAAGCTGATCATTCTATCACCTCTAGATCTCCAAAGAAACGGCAAGCTACCGTCTCTCCCGCTGTACCAGAAGTAGCTTAGAGTCTTAAACGTTGCCGCAAATCTGAGGAAAATGGGACTGAAGGTAGTACAGTAGAACCGCCATCTGAGAATATGGAACTTCACCTTGCAATTGATCTTTCTCTTTCTGACGTTCATGGTTCGAGGGCTGTGGCTGACCCAACTCAGCCACCAGGGGATCAATGAATATTATCTCGTGGAATTGCCGGGGTCTAAATGCCAGTAATAATCTGTCAATTCCCTATATCTTCTGGCTAGTTTCTCAATTTCGTCCTTCTTTTCTGTTTCTTTAGGAGTCCAAAACTAGTGTACAATATGCAAGTCAACTTTTGTGTAACGCTAATCCTAAGTTTGTGTATGGAGTTGACGCTCAAGGATCCAAGGGGGGACTGGTTGTTTTTTGCTGGGGTCCGTTTGATGTTTATGTAGTTTGTAGTTCTAGGCACTATGTTTTCCAGTAAAATTTCAGCCTGCAATGGTAATGTAATGCATCTTTTGTTCTTGTACGGAGAAGCGCAACAACAATTTCGACACCTCCTTTGGGAAGAACTACATCAACTACTCCAAAATTACTCTACCTATTTTATAATTGGGGATATAAATCAGGTGGATAAACACGAAGATAAACTAGGGGGTTCTAAGTTAATTAGAGGTTGGGAAGCGATCACTAACTGGAAACATTCACTTCACCTGCATGATATTCCATATTATGGGCCACGTTTCACATGGTCAAATAATCAAGATGGTAATAATCTTATCACGGAACGTCTCGACCGGGCTTACGGCTCTCCAAATTGGCTCGAGATTTTTCCTCATTCTAAAGTCCGGCATCTCCCAATATCAATGTCGGACCATGCTCCTATTGTTCTTCAAACATCACAACCTTCAGTAACGAATTTTAGACCATACCAGATTGAGAACTGGTGCTTGCTTAATTCGGAGGTTCGAGAAATCATCACAGAAATTTGGGCTTTGGAAATTGCAGGATCTCAAATGTATTCTCTTTCTCGAAAATTGGAGTTGGTGCACTCCCGTCTTAAAAGTTGGTGCCTCGACAAACGTCTCTTTTGGGGTATTAATTGGAAGGTTATCATGGAAAAATTATCTTGCATCAGCAATCACATAGACAATCTCGCTCAAGGTAATGAGTTTGGCAATCACCGTCGGACTTTGATGCAAGAGGCCTCTTTAGCGTTCACTTATTGGCAACAACGAGTTAGGGATAAGAACATTCGACTTGGAGATTTACCTTCGCCTCTACTGTTTAACCGCGTCAAGCAAAGAAAACAGCATAATTTCATCTATATGCTACGGGAATCTCATGATAATTGGGTTGATAACCCTCAAGATATTAAAGCTCTTCTATTGGATCACTTTAAGAGCATTTTTTCTCCATCTAATCCGACCATGGCGGATCTGGTCGAACATGGGGAACAAATTGACCTTCTCCTCCGAGAGCTTCATCTTCCATCTCTTTCCAATGCAGATTCTGAGTCTCTTCTTGCCCCGTTCTCGGATCAGGAAAGTCAGGATCCACTGTTTAATGTTGATAATAACAAATCCCCGGGTTTGGATGGGTGTCCTTCGGAATTCTGTAAATTATATTGGCCTAATATTGGGCCTCAGGTCACTCAAGCAGTAAATCGGTTTCTTTCTACTGGGCACCTCCTTAAGGAATAGAATAGGACTCTTATGGTTCTTATCCCTAAGTCGACGTCTCCGGAAGAGGTAAATTATTTTCGACCCATTAGTCTTTGCAATGTTATATATAAATGCGCGTCTAAATGTCTGGTCAATCGTATGAAACCCCTTTTACCTTAGTTAATTGATAATTACCAAAATGCTTTTGTCCCTGGACGACAAATGGGGGACAATATTTTGTTATCGCATGAGCTACTACATGTCCTTAATAAGCAACGCTCCGGATCTCGTTACTTGGCAGCCTTAAAACTTGACATGAATAAGGCTTATGATCGTGTGAGTTGGTTGTTTGTTCTCAAAATTCTTACAGCATATGGTTTTCCACCTAAATGGGTTCAGTTAATCCAACAATGTATCTCTACTGTTTCTTATCGTATTTTGATCAATGGGGCGGCCACTTCCCCGTTTTATCCTTCATGTGGCTTGAGACAGGGAGATTCGCTTTCCCCTTATTTATTTCTCTTCTGCATGGATATTTTTTCAAGAATGACTTCTTTGGCAGTGGACATTAATGAGTTCAAGGGTATTTCAATTCGGAAAAATGGGCCTTCTTTCTCCCATTTATTTTTTGCGGATGATTCTCTTTTCTTCTTCAGAGCTACCTCCGAAGATTGTTCAAATATCAAAACCATGATAGAAAGATTTTGTCGCATTTCGGGGCAAATGCTAAGTTTAGAAAAGTCTTTTGTTAAATTAAGCCCCAATGTGCCTAGTTCTAAACAAATGGAGTTGAAGAATATCCTTCGAATGGATTCTCATGACTCATTGGGGGTGTACCTTGGCGTTCCAGTGGACTTTCAGGATTCTAAAATTAAACAATTCACTCCTATCCTGGATAAAATATCCGACACAATTTCTGCTTGGCAACATCGTAGACTGTCTCAATCGACCAAACTGATCATCATCAACTCTATTTTGGTGGCCACTATCATGAATCAGCTGGCTTTATTTCGCATTCCTGGCACTATAACCAACAAGATTGATGGCATGTTAGCAAGGTTTTTTTGGGGAAATTCCACTACGAAAGGTATTCATTGGAGACGCCAACAAATCCTTCATATGCCAAAGGGATTAGGTGGTTTGGGTATTCGCAGCATTGGGGCTTTCAATGAGGCTTTATTGGTTAAGCAAGCTTGGCGGCTCCATCAAAATCCGCAGCTATTACTTTTTAAGGTTTATCGTACTAATCATCAGAATCATAATTATCTCTTGTCCCCTACAAATCGGTCTCCGTCATGGGGTGAACGTGGGTTACGAAAGGCGGCTACCACCTTACAGCAACACTGTATCCGGAAAATTGGAAATGGCCGCAATATTTTAGCTCTTTAGGATAGATGGATTCCGAGACATACCTCACTAGTTAGGGATGATGTTCCTCTTCATGAAGTCACTAAGCTTCGCGTCGTAGACTTAATGCTACCTGGTAACATGGGATGGGATGTACAGAAAATCCATAGATTGTTCGTCCCTGCGAGTGCTCGTAAGATTTTATCGGTGGAGCTTCCCAGTCAATTTCAAGCTTCAGACAAGTTATACTTCAGGTGACTTTTCTACCAAATCAAGTTATGTGGTGATTTTACAACAACAGCAAAATGATATGTGTAGCATGACAACTCCAAGTCAGTTACGATTCTTTCGTACTATTTGGGGCTTCAACATCATGCCAAAATGGAAATTGTTTCTTTGGAAGCTTTGGAATAACAGCCTAGCAACCAAAGCAAATATCTTTCGCAGGGGAATTGGGGATTCAGAAAGTTGCCCCATTTGTTTAGGCGAGCCGGAATCACTCCAGCATCTTTTTAGATTCTGTCCCCTTGCTTCGGAGGCTTGGATTAACCATATGGGTTCCGTCAACAGCCTGTTTGACAACCCTAATCTCTCGTTTGAAGAGTGGCTACTTCAGCACATTTTGACTTTCCAAGATTCTGGAGGTCCTAATAGTCCCCAGTTGGTTTTGTTTATTACAGTTATATGGGCTATCTGGCTCACTCGTAACATTCAGGTGTTTCGACAAATTCGAGCCACTCTAGAAGCTTTGCAAAACCACTTGGATTCAAGTAGCCAACAACATCTTACTTTCTCTCAGGCTCCTATAGTCCCTCATATTCAACATTCGGATCCGGTTGCACCCCCTGGATTTCTTATGGTTACGTTTGGTAGGCCTCAGCTCACTATTCCACAAGTGTTAATGCGTATTGATGGTGCTTGGGATCGGAAAACCAATAGAGGAGCAAGTGCATGGGTTGCGTCTGCGTCTGCTCCTCATCTTAATACGAGCCTAGGTCAAAAGATTTTTGCTTCCTCAGCTCTTCAAGCCGAAGCAAGGGCCTGTGTGCTAGCTTTGACGTGGGCCAGATCTATGTCTGTGAATTGCATATTGGTGTATACGGACTCAGCGCAATTGGTAAATAGTTTACTCTCATCTAAACAGCAGGCTATCGACGTCTCTCACACATTCAAGGATATCCACACACTGGCATATCAATTCCATTGGTGTCGCATCATGAAAGTAGGTAGGCAGGAGGCTGCATCAGCACACGATCTGGCCAACCTCTGGTGTACTTCTATCTTCCCTTTTATTTCTCGTTAGTTTTTATTTCCTGTATGCTTTCTCGTTGTCAAAAAAAAAAAATATAACTGTCTCAGCGGGCTTATGAGTATAGTTAGAACAACTTGCAATTATAGTAGACTTGTAGTTATGTTGGGATGTTATGCATAAATGAATTACGAGGATTAATACAACTATTGATCATCATTACTGTATATTAAACTCTACCAAGTAAGGCTTAGTCTAATGGTGGAAACTTCACTTGCTGACTTGATCATGGTACCAAGTTTTAGAACTGCTTAAAAATAAGGTAACAAATTTGAGTTCCACACTTCCACTATTAGTGCTTCTGAGAAGTTTAATAAATCTTTAATATGGATCTGTAAAGGAGCTCTTTGGAAGAAAAATAACATTAGAGATACAAATGTATAATGGTTTCCACAACGAATTAGAAATATCACTAATCAGATACTGTAAAAAAAATTTGTTTTTTTTGGGCTTCTAGAGACTTATGGGGCAGTAGAGCATAAAAATAAAAATAAAAAGGAAAACTTGAGGCTTGAGCCATCAGGTGTGGAAAAAAGGACAACTTGGGCGCAACAAAAGGAAAAAAGAAAAGACGACTTGGGCCAAGTCAACGATTACGGTCAAAATATGTCGGCATTGTCTACTGTGATTCTGTGAACTATCACATAAAATATCAAGCTACTACCCAAAATTAGACGACCACAAGTGTGTTTGAAATGGCATTTATGTTTAAATTTCAAATTACTTCGTTTTCAAGCTTGAGATTCCTAGACCGTGACGTTTTTCCTAATCGTGGAAACTTAATTCCCACTCTCAACCATATCTGAAAACAATAAATGCGGCTGAATATTTCTAGTTTCTACAAAATATTGGATGGAAAATAACATACAGTACAAATTTAATAGGAGGGATGGAAAAAATCACTCTAGATCCATTAATTGACAACACAAGGTGTAAGATGTACGGCTAATGGACATACACTTGTATTTCTCACCAACTTTCACCCCAAAATAAAGAGGATAGTTTCTCCATATATACATCTTCTAGTCTTGATTCTCTTTCTTGGGTAAGAAGTCACCTAAGATTTTGTAAGGCACTACGGTTTTTTGAATAATGAGCTTTGATTGTTGATTAATCTTTGTATATATCCTTAAAAAAAAGAATTATGAAAGTAAATTTAGATATAAATTAAGTTTAATAAATAATGGCATAACATTATAGATTTCTTTCAATATAGTTTAAGACATGTATAAGCTCAAAGTTTAACCATAATAATCGTGGATCTAGGTTTAGCAATACTTAAGCTTTATATTATAGCCTTTCAAAAAAAAAGCTTTATATTATAGAGGTCAAAATTTTACATTTAACCCCCTATATATAAATTCACATATAACTACTATCTACTAGGAGAGGGCTACCTAATTTTCTAGAATGATGTGCTTAATCTATGTTGATGCGGATTCTAAGGCAACTAGTCAAGATGAACCTATTACACTTCATGGAACATATGGGATTCATTTTGATGGCTCAAATACAAGCTTTTGTCACTTGTGTTGCTTGGATTGAAGAAGAAGCTACTTAGCATTTTAATTAAGTGTCCTGATTAGTTAAAACAGTTTTTTCACTAGGTACTCCTGTAGAATTTTAAAATTCATGGGTTACCCCTATAGTTTGAAAAATGCACCAGGTAACCTTACTATTTCAATAAAATACATGAAATGCCCTTAATGACTAACGGTGTCAAGTTTTCGTTAGTCATTAACCCTAATTAACCCCTATAACCCTAATTAAGCCCACTAACCCTAATCCTAACCCCCTAACACCTAACCCCCACCCGAATGCCCTAACCCTAACCACCCAACGACCACCACCTCCCCCACCCCCCCCCACCCCTACCCCCGCAGCCCCCCTCCCCCCCCCCGCGGCCCCCCTTCTCGCAGACCCATGACCCCCTACCCCTCGCAACCTCCTCACCCCTCCCCCACCCAAATTGAATTATCTCGTAAAACCTAATTTCGAATTCTCCTCCAACTCCGATTTCTCTCTCCAGTGGGCCGCCGGGGCTGCGGGGGTGGGTGGACCAGGAGCTGCGGGGTGGGTGGACCGGGAGCTACGGGGGTGGGGCTGCGGCGGCTGCGGGGGTGGGGGAGGGGTTGCGTGGCCTGGGGGGGGCTGCGGGGGAAGGCGGGAGGAGGGCTGCGATGGGGTGGGGGAGGAGGGCTCCGAGGCTGGGGGTGAGGAGGGGGCTGCGGGGGGTGGGTGGGGGAGGGGTGGGGGGAGGTGGTGGTGGTTGGGTGATTAGGGTTAGGGTTAGGGTTAGAGGGCTTAATTAGGGTTAGAGGACTTAATTAGGGTTATAGGTCTTAATTAGGATTATAGGGGTTAATTAGGGCTAATGACTATCGGAAACTTGATGTTGTTAGTCATTAAGGGCATTTCATGCATTTTATTGAAATAGTAAGGGTATCTGGTGTATTTTTCAAACTATATATAGGGGTACCCCATGAATTTTAAAATTGCACAGGGGTACCTGGTGAAAAAACCGCAGTTAAAATGTTAGTTAAAGTAGTTGAGTTGTTTTTAGTTATTTAGTTGCCATAAGGTCTGATATATCCTAGCTAATAAATTTGGTCCATTAAAGTCTTAGTTGTCATGGCTAATATTTTAGGCAAGTATCCTTAAGTTTGAGTTATAAGTGGCGTGCAAGGAGGTGTCCTTAACATCGTGTCTTTCTAGAATATTTTAGGAAAGATTTGAACATCTTTCCCTATACGTGTGTTTCCTTAAGTTCTAGATAGATTCTATGCTTGAATTAGAGAGAAATTTTCCTTATTATATAATAGAGATGCTTGGCCGTGGCTTGTAGTATACTTGGGAAGCAAGGTTTTCTTGCTTCTATCATTATAAATAAAGGTGCCTAACCATGTTAAAAGTTAGAGTGATTTTATATATGATTAAAACATTGTATTAAGTTTGTGATTGTTTCATAAACCTAAACTTCCATTAACTTGATATTCATGAGTTATTATTTAGTTAGTGCCTAAACAACTTAATTCAAGATGGCGCATACACATAAACAAAGCTTATGGTGTAACAATCCATAAACGACCGCTTTTTTTTGTAAAAGAAACTCAAATGACATCAAATAAATGACAAAATAACATCAGATGCATGTCATTATATATATGTCCATGTTATTTTTGTTGGATTTTATGTCAATATGTGTCATTGTGTACGTGTGAGGTTTTGTTACACAATAAGTTATGGTGTAGCATGTTACACCCATGACACACTCTTTAAATTTAGTGCATTTTTTCAGTTTGGTCATAATTTATCTCACCTATTCTTGACGACGTTTTATTATTATTATTCAACTCTAGTTTAACCCACTTTATCTCACCTTGTCCATTTTTTAGATTTACAAAGATATTATTATCTACTTTTTTTTTATATTGACCACACAACACCACCTCTCTCCCCCACTTTCCCTTACTTTACCCCATACAACATAACAACATTATATATCTCCTCTTGCGGTAATATTCGTGTAAAAAGTAACTGCAACCAATTTAAAATGCCGGTTGGAGTACTTAAATGTTTTCAATTTACTTCCACAATATAGATACAATATGCTTTTGAACAATCCACACACTACTTTTTGACCATCTCCCGTGAATTTAGCATAATAGATTCGTCGTTATATATACTTTCAAAATATCAAATAATTTTTATTTATAGGAAATTACAGATATTAATTGTTGTGGTTATGCCAGATACATGTGTCAAGTATATATTTGGAAACAAGGGAAGTATAACCCAAAGAAAAGTTCAAGGAAATAATTTACGTTAGTTTTCAAATACAAATATATTAATCTATGAAGAGATTTTAGCCGATTTTGATAATATTATTTCCATTTATGAAACTTTATTGAGCTTACGTAATAATAATACTTACTCTATTTCAAAATACTTGATACACTCCTCCTAACATGCTTACCAACACATAACTTTAACTATTAACATCTCTAATTCCACACATGTAAATATTATAAAGAGTTGATATTTTGAAAGTATATATATTGAGACGAATCTGACAAGATCCCACATGACTATATTTTTCAGTATGTAAAAATCACAAAACACGGTCAAATATGTGAATAGTGCAAAAGTCAAACCGTGTCATCTATTTTAGACAGAGGAAGAATAAGTAGTTGACATAGAATTTACAAAAGTGATTTTTGCAAAGATTTTATGTAGACATTGTTAAATATGGGCCCGGACAGAAAGGAAGTTCCACCTTAAATCCATATGACAATAAGGGGAGTAACCCTTTTGCATTATAAAGTGAACCCATTTCTCCTCTTTTATCAATGTGGGACACTTATATATACTATACGCTATACATCATAGATTCAACAGATATAACTAGCCTTATATGCACACAGTGCGTGCAAAAGCATATAGAATATTAAAAGAGTTGCCTTTTCATTTTATTTTTTAAAAAAAATTGTTGTTCTATTTAAATGTGGATTTTTCCCCCTTTTCGTTTAAATGAAGAAGTTAGTTATTCTTTTTTTCGGTTTTTTCACCAGGTACCCCTGTGATATTTCAAAATTCATGGGGTACCCCTATTGTTTGAACAATGCACCAGGTACCTTTACTATTTCAACAAAATGCATGAAATGCCCTTAATGACTAATGGCGTCATGATTTCATTAGTCATTAACCCTAATTAACCCTTCTTATCCTAATTAAGCCCTCTAGCCCTAACCCTAACCGCAAAACCCTAACCCTAACCCCCATCCTAAACCCTAACCCTAACCACCCAACCACCACAGCCCCCCCCTCCCACCCCTTCCCCCCCCCCGCAGCCCACCTCTCTCCATCCCCTACCCCCGTAGCCTACCCTCCCCCACCCTCGCCGTCCCCCCCCTCCCGCACCCCCGCAGCCCCCCCCATAGCCCCCCTCCCGCACTCCCCTGCCCTCCCCATGACCCTCCCCGCAGCATGTGTAAGATTAACGAACAATCTCTTTCTCTCTCTTTGTGCACCGGCTAGTCGCACCACCCCCTCTTCCTCTCGAGTCGCGCCACGCCATCGCACGTTTGCATATATGTCGCGGTGTGCGGCAACGTCGGCGAGAGACTAAGGGCGGTAGTTTTCGACCCAAAGGCCGGATTTACCGTCGCCGGAACGACATTGTTTCCGCCATTGTTGTGTGCTTAAGAAGGTTTAGGGTTTTGGAGAAGTGAGAAGAAGAAGGTTACTTGGGGGCGGAGGAGGGGTTGCGGGGGTCTGGTGGGGGCTACGGTGGTGGGGAGAAGGGGTGGGGTGCTATTGGGGGAGGGGGTTGTGGTGGTTAGGTGGTTAAGGTTAGGGTTTAGGGTGGGGTTAGGGGTTAGGAGTTAGGGGTTAGGGTTTTGGGGTTAGAGTTAGAGGGCTTAATTAAGGTTAGAGGGATTGATTAGGGTTAATGACTAACGGAAACTTGACACCGTTAGTCATTAAGGGTATTTCATACATTTTAAATTAATTGTAAGATTACCTAGTGCATTTTTGAAACAATAGAATCTGTGACAATTTCGAAATCCACACGATATCTGCAGTGAAAGCGTTTTTTCTTTTTCCTTTTTCTATTTTTTTCTTTATATAATAGAAATTGATTTCTCATAAACATCTAATAAAGGGATGTAATAAAAAACTAAATTATAAACATGCGAAAGCTCCTACTTGAGGAATGAGAATTGAGGCGTTTAAGTAACGACCCATCATCATCGCAAGCTGCCAGCAAAGAGCCTCGTCAGAGTCTACATCACTGCAACTTGGTACGATATCCAATTATAACATAAGCAAAAGACTTTATTTAATTAAGGTGGACCTAATATGATACTACTATCTCGCAACCCCAAACCCAAAAAGAAAGAAAAAAAATCAAATCTGTGGCCAGTTGGATTTTGTTTTGTAGCATCTGACTTAATGTGCTTAATAATAATTATATAATGACATAGTAGATTATATATTATTAATAATCCAGAAATCATAACTACCACTCACATGCTATATGAGGAAAAGACACATAAAACATTTCACCTTATATTAACTTTAATTTTATTCATCGGTCGTACTAATTACAGATATTCAAGGGTCCAATGTTTGACTACTCGCCCTTATGCTCATTCATGGGTTGATTTTGTAGTGATTTTAGTATTTAATGCATAGGTTAAAGTATAATACGTACTTAATTAGATATTTGCCAAGTTTCAAGGGTCTTCTTATCTTTTGAGATTGATCAAATATTTTGAAAGTACGATGACGATTGACGAAGTCATATACATGAACCTTAGTCAACGATACATGTAAAAGATGGTATACGTTATTGTCCGGTAGTAGGTGACTCCATGTGTATTTACGAAATCTAAAGGAGTATCGAGTACGTAAGTATGATGAACAATTTAGGGGTGAGCAACAATATCAGGCATTTTGAAATTGATTCGTTTAGCAATTTGGCATATTTTTTATTATTAGAAAAGATAATTGGTCCGAAAACCAACCCCTTACTTTAGCGCTACTGCAGGCATTCGCATTCGGAGGTTGAGGCATGGTAAAATGTACCCAGAAGTAATGCCCCAACATATTGTTGGAATGAGTGATTCGAACCCCGCGCAACGCCCGAAATTTGGAACAGATTGTAGGAATTTAGTTCTTAATGCGGAAAAATGAGTATCATATACTCAAACATCTAACACCAAAGATCTTTGGATAAATTAACATGAATCTAATAAGAGTATGTAACTATACCTCTTGATGCGTGAATTCCTCTTACACCACAAGCCTTCTAATGGAGATCCGTTAGAACGTCAACCGCCGTTCCTCTAGTGTTGGTCCACGAACAACCCTTGGATCACCACGTATACTAGTACGGAAGAGAGGAAAACCCTCTTGCTTTTGGGGTGTATGATGGTCGAATGGGGGGAGAATGAGCAAAGAGAAATCATATTTTTCCTCTCAAAAGATGATGTAATGTTGTAAAGGTAGTACCACTTTGTAACCCCCATATCTCTATATAAGGTGGTTACAAAAGAGGTATTTCATGAGGCTTTATTTGCCCCATAATGTCACACATTATGAGCCTAATAAACTCATGAGTTGCATCTTTTATTTCACCCATCTAAAACCGCCAACCCATTTCACAAATGGATTTGGGTAATATCCAAGGGTTGTCACATTGTGTGACCTCATAGGACCCAATATATATTAGTAGTTGGCCCAATTATACTAGCCCAACAAACCACAATTAGCTTCTAGCAAAACGTCGCGGTCACCTAATATTATTGAATATATTATCTCCATAATTTGTCCATATACATTTAGTTTGTTACACTTGATCGAGGACAAAATCCTTCAATCTCCCACTTGTCTAAGAAGAAGTGTGTAACCTTCAAACTCCTAAAGTCGCTTAATGTCTAACTTGATGACATGGTAACATCGTATGTAAACAATACCAATATTCAAGTTGTTTCTTGAAATTCGAGTTCGAACTGTCGAAACAAATTATTAACTCCTTAATCTATTTGAGCACGGCCATGCATTTTCAGTTCTCGCTCTTCAAGAGGCCAAGACACCAATCCTAACTCTTAGGAGGACTTTATCCAGTCTTGTATAACCAAAACTCCCACTCAATTCGTAGCAGTTCCGATCACTGCCTTTATAGCCTCCTTTTACGGAACGACGTTTTGCAGTGTCAAAAAACATACTAATCCTTAAGTAAGAATAGTGTCATACTCATGTCAAAGGAATCCACAAAATATATTAATGAGATTCTTATAAACCTTTTAGAGAACTCCCACTAGGTCTTCCCAACGTGTATCAACTATACACGCCTATGCAAATGACTAGACATCTCTATGTCCCCATAGCCCATGAAACTGCGCTATCAATCAATTTGCAATCTAGTCCATGAAACAGAATCATTTACGTTCAACTTTAATGATTCGAACTAGGGACCAAGGTATATTATAACTCTTGTTCAATGGATAGGGTTTCATTTGTCAAATCACGTATTTGACAATCCTATTAAACGTTATAAAATACTTTGAATGTTTTATTTAATACTAAACCAAGCTTAAATAAGAATGCAACCTTTTATTGATAAACATAACCAAACATATCATAAGAGTAACTACAACTGTGAACTAATTAAAAGTAAATAATACACAATCAAAACCACTCTCCTACATGCTTAAGCCCTATAGCCCTAGTATGACTCTCATGCTTAGGCTGAGGCAATGGTTTAGTCAAAGGATCATCGACATTGCTATCTGTATGAACTTTACCAACTATTACATCTTTCTCTCAACGATTTCTCGAATGAGATGAAACTTCCTAAGTACATGTTTACACCTTTGATGTGATCTTGGTTCCTTAGACTGAGTTATGGCACCATTGTTATCACAATGTAAAACAATACCATCTCCAACACTAGGCACTACTCCTAGATCCAGAATGAACTTTTTCATCCAAACGGCTTCTTTTGCTGCATTTGCTGCAGCAATGTACTCGACTTCTGTTGTAGAATCAGCGACAGTGCTTTGCTTTGAACTTTTCCAGCTCACTGCCCCTCCATTTAGACAAAAGATGAAACCATATTGGGATCGGAAATCATCTTTGTCAGTTTGGAAGCTCGCATCTGTGTAACCCTCAACAATTAACTTACTTTCACCTCCATACACTAAGAAATTATCCTTAGTCCTTCTTAAGTACTTTAGGATATTTTTAGCTGCACTCCAGTGTGCGTCACCTGGATTTGATTGGAATCTGCTACACATGCTCAAGGCATATGAAACATCTGGGCGAGTACAAATCATGGAGTACATAATGGACCCTATAGCTGACGCATAAGGAACATTACTCATTCGCTTAATCTCATCAAGTCCAGAAGGACACCGAGTCTTGCTAAGCGACACGCCATGTTGCATGGGTAGAAAACCTCTCTTAGAGTTTTCCATGTTGAACTTAGTAACGATCTTATCTATATAAGTTCGTTGGCTAAGTCCAATCATCCTCTTAGACCTATCCCTAAAGATCTTGATCCCCAAAATGTACTCAGCGTTTCCAAGGTCTTTTATAGAGAAATAACTTTTCTACCATTTCTTGACTGACTCAAGCATGAGAATGTCGTTTCCTATGAGAAGTATATCATCAACATACAAGACCAAGAAGACTATGTTACTCCCACTTTCCTTCTTGTAAACACAAGACTCTTCTCCGTTTTTGAGAAAACCAAACTGTTTGATTGCCTCATCAAATCGAAGATTCCAACTCCGGGATGCTTGCTTCAATCCATAAATGGACTTTTGAAGCTTACATACCCTCCTAGGATATTCTGGATCCACAAAACCTTTCAGTTGTGTCATATACACATCCTCTTTCAAGAACACATTCAAGAAAGCGGTTTTGACATCCATTTGCCAAATCTCGTAATCATAAAAGGCAACGATCGCTAGGAGTATCCGAATGGATTTAAGCATTCACTACTACAAAAAACCCCTATCGTGTCCCCTCTAAAAGACCTATCGCGTCACATTTGGCCCGTCACGATAGCTGCCGACACGATAGGTGCCTTATCTAACATGTCGCCTATCAGGCGACACATTAGGTATGTTTATGCGTCGCCCGAAACATAAGAGGGGACGTGATAGCCTCATGCTAATGCATCAGGTATTATGTAATAGGCGACGCATTAGGTTGGTTTATGCGTCGCCTAAAACAAAAAAAACAGATGCATTAGCTTCAATTTGAGTTTTCATATTAAACTAACGCATCATCTGCTATATAATAGGCGACGCATTAGGTAGGTTTATGCGTCACCTCAATGATAAGAGGGGACGCAATAGCCTCTCTAACGGGTCGCCTCTAACATATAACGGGACGCTATAGACCCTCTAATGTGTCGCCTCCATCATAAAAGAGGACGTGATAGACCCTCTAATGTGTCGCCTCCATCATAAAAGGGGACGCGATAGGTTAATTTTCTTCATAAAAAAAACACCCTAACGAGTCGCCTAATTCATAAGAGGTGACGCGTTAGGTCTGATTTACAGAAACAAAAAAATTTATTTGAATTAAATGGTCTAATGTACATATTTTGATCATTTTTATTAGAAATAAAATTTTCAAATAATTACACAATATATACGAATCTACATACATATACACGTGGAAAAAGAAAAATATCTCTTACTTCTACTTGGTCCTGCACCTTGAACACCGCCTAATCCTACTGCATATATGAATGTTGCACCTCACCACTAACTTTGCAATAGATTTAGAGGTGAACTTTACCAGATACCATCAGTTCACCATAGTAACAACTAACAAGTATCAGTGTGAGATGTATTTCCTCAAATCAATAGAACACATCAAGCAGCTCAAATTCCATGACTGGTATAAGATGTTTACAGAGACCCCTATAACGACAGTGGTATTTGAAAAGGACAGCTACCTGCACGCCAGCATAGCGTGTCCAAGCTTTGTCAAGCTTATGATCCGTGGAAATATGCCGGTAATTTGACAAGGCAAGATCATAGTCTCCGAGCATGAAGGCATAATCACCTAACACTCTGATTGATTCAGTGGAGCTCAAAGTATACCTTGAACAAAAAGAGAAGACTGTAAGATTAAAAGATAATGATCAATTAATAAATGCACAATGTACGCAAAAAATTTCAAGTTAGCATACACTTGACCATCTGGGGTATCTGGTATATCTTCCTCCCCTTGTATCCACCACAAATTTTTTTATTTGGTTCCTGAAACCTTTCCTTGTAGCAGAAACCTAAGCACAGACAGAAGACAGTGATCAAAGAAGCAATCAATAAAGGCTGACATATTGAAGGAAGCCCTGATTTAGGATGATAAAAGGAAGTAACCCAAAATGGAGGAAAGGAAAAGACAAAATGAAAAGAATAGGAAGAAGAGAGACAGAGAGCATCACTCAACCAACAATAAACCTGCTGATTTAAGGCTCGTATTTTTTGCTCCATGTGTGGAATTATGTGTTTAGTAGTTAAATCTTGCATGAGGGCCATTATCTGTTAGATGCAATGAAGAATTAAGGAGGTCGATAGATCTTAGCCAAAAGATAGAGAAAAAATGTGACAGAAGCTATCACATAATCAACATCATCAGTATTAAGGAAATGTTCCTTGATTGATTTCTGCAGTAACAAAATCAAAAATATGTAAAAACAAAAAGTAATAAGATCATAAACAAACACCTCATTAATCCTTCTTTGTTGTAATCTAATCCAAGCAAGGGTATTTAGACCATGCACGCACGAAGATCCCAATAAAAGATGAGATACAATGTTCTGTTCCACTTGTCAATAATATTTTTTTTGTTAAAAAGGCCTCAAGTGTGATTTTCATCTCTGACAAAATCTTTGATGCCCTGGAACAGGAGTGGAGGCACTCAATCAATATTGAATGTTACATTTCAATTCACAATAGACATAACATCATAGATGCGTCATCAGAAAGGAAACAAAAAATGAAGTCAGCTACCCTAATGTATGGCATTCATAAGTTGTGCCACAGTTCTGATATTATGGCCCTCTGCAGCCTATATAGAAGGAGATTCACTTTAATGATATTACCAAGAAAAGCCATTTGGAGCATAGGATGTCTCCTACACCAAACAGCACATATATAGAACATATACTAACAGAACTGAAATTTTTTGATATTAGTAGATAGAAGAAATATTTATCAAGTTGCACAGATTAGACACAGAAAACACAATGTTGCTTTCCCCGATCACAAATTGATAATAATTCTAGAAAACAGCAAGTAATCCATCATAAATAAAGCGAGAAAGTGTGTTATACCTAGAGTTACAAGGAGAAGTTAGCAGACAAAGAAGACGAATAGCCGCTGCTTCTGGTTGTAGTGTCTCGATTGGAAATGCAGGAAGAGAAGTATTGTAATTGACAGAGTCACAGAACTACTGCAGTACCTTTGCGTTTCTCCATTTTATCAGCAGCATATTACCTCCACCATTACGAGCTATTTTTTTCTGCAATTGCCAGCCCCAAAATCTGCCATTCCATCCAAAAATCAATACTCATCACTCAGTAAATCTTCATAGGTCTAACAAAATCACATAAAACCAAACACAATCACCTGAATCGACAAATCAAACCTCTTTAAACCAACAACAACTTCCAATCATAAACCCCTAATTTTCCAAATCACGAACCAAATCAACAAAAAAAAGGTCTTAGAAATCGACAGAACACGAAATTAGGGTTTTGAGGCGTTGAGGTCAAGTAATACCAAAACTGCCAACTCAAAATTACAATTTTTTCGCCCCGATGATAACTTCAAAGAGAGATGAATGGACACCAAAATTTCAAAAGGAATTCAAATGAGAGGTAAAGAAGAAAGTCATAGGATTAAGCAGTGCATTAATTTGCTCAACTTCCATTTCTGAAAAAATCGAAGAAATCTGGTGAAGAAAGCAGAAAAGCAGGGGGAGGGAAAACAAAACCTAACTCAAGCAAAACCAGAATAAACCATAATTTCTATACACCAAAAAAATCCGAAAAAACCCTAATTCAAGCAATTTCAAACAAGTGAAACACAAAAATTAGGTAAAAGTGCATAGAAAACATACGATCTCATCTAATCAAAACATACAAAAACGAATAAAAACAAACCTTCACTTTGGTAATTTTAGGTGAATTCTTTATCCGCCCAAAATTAGGATTCAAATATTCAGTTTATCTCAGTAAAGGAAGCGAGTGGAAAAAGAAAGAGAAAAGAGATGGAGTAAGATGGGAAGACTCCATAGTAATCGAAAAAGAGAAAAGAGAGATTCAGAGAAACAGGAGAGAGAAATTGAGGAAGCAACTAAATTGAGGAGAGAGTCAATACACCTTACCAGTTACCACCAGCCCACAATAGTGAGCGACGAAGAAGGGCACGAGGAGAAGCAGCAATTCAACCAGTACAAACCAGCAATTGAACCAGCACGAACCAGCGAGGAGAAGCGAAGGACAAACGACGATGAGGGAATACCAGCACGAACCAACACGAACCAGCGAGGAGAAGCAGCAATTGAACCAGCACGAACCAGCGAGGAGAAGCAGCAACAACGACGGACCTCGCCGGCGAGTCGAAGAGGGTATACCAGAACGACGGACGAAGGAGCGAAGCAGCGAAAGAGGAAGGGCAGGAGGAGGAGGGGAGTTGCGTTTTAGGGTTGTGTTAACTGGTAAGGTTGTGTTTTACTAAAGAACCAATTCCCTTCAAAAAAAAAAAAAAAAAAAAACCAATAAAATTAGCTATGTGTCAAAGTAAATTGAAGGAGGGATGCATAAAGTTTCAATATTAATTTTTTTAAAATATTTTAGGAACCACTACTATTAAAATGTCTATTGCATCGCTTCATATATAATACTGGACTCTGGACACATAACATCTAATGCATCGTCTATTACATTAGGGGGGTGCAATAGGTTATTTCCCCAAATTTGCTTCACTTTCCAAGCACCTATCGCATCTAAGATTATAGAATAAAAGCGACACAATAGCTTTACACGTCTCATACTATATACAAGCAACGCGATAGAACTAAGACGTGTACTATTGAAAATAAAAAGCTAATGCGTCAGGTTTTATATAAAAGTAGACACATAGAACCTAATGTGTCGCCTATAATTATTAGCGGACGCGATAGGTACTTTCCAAGTATATCTGGAATAATTCTAATGTGTCGCCTATAACTATTAGCGGACGCATATCACCTAACGCGTCGCCAGTTACATCAGTGGTGACGCATAGCTTTTTGCATCACTGCTTATATTAGAGGCAACGCAATAGCCACACCCCTACCGCGTCAAACATATAATATAACCTGACACGAAAACTTTACGCGTCGCCTATTATGTTAGTGGGGACGCGATAGGCCATTTCTGGATTTTTCCCAACCCTATTGCATCCAACTTTATACATAAACGCGACACGTTAGCTTTATGCGTCATACATTTTATAGAGGCGATGCAATAGGCATGTTGTGTTAGGTATTTTTTGTAGTAGTGATTGCTACTGGTGAAAAGGTTTCGTCATAGTCTATACCATGAACTTGCTTGAACCCTTTTGCAACCAACCTTGCTTTGTAAACCTGAATGTTACCATCCTTGTCTGTACTAGACCTACGAGGGGCTGCAACAGGAGAAATTTTATTCTCAACAATTTGAGAATTTTCGCACGAATTAGATTCGAGTGGGACGGTAGGAGGTTCGTGTACGGGATGCACGTCCTCTAACACTTGGTCAGTTATGGGAGAAGATTCCTCCAAAGGAGGAACTACTTCAAGCTCCACAGCTGTAACTAGTGTTTCTGACTCTGACATAGGTTGAACTATGTCCATTTGTTGCTTTTCTCGAACTTCTTCGAGAAATATATTACTCCAACTTGCCTTTTTGGAAATAAAATCTTTTTCCAAAAAGACACCACGACGAGCAACAAACACTTTGCCCTCAGTTCGATTGTAGAAGTAATAGCCCTTGGTTTCCTTGGGATAACCCACAAAGAAACACTTATCTGATTGAGGGGCGAGTTTATCTGAAAGTAAACGTTTTACATAAACCTCACAACCCCAAATACGTAGAAAAGACAAGCTTGGAACTTTTCCACTCCATATCTCATATGGTGTCTTTTCTACTGCATTTGATGGAGTTCTATTAAGTGTGAAAGTAGCATTTTCGAGAGCATATCCTCAGAAGGATATTGGAAGATCAGCAAAACTCATCATAGACTGAACCATATCAAGTAGAGTTCGGTTCCTCCTTTCGGATACACCATTCAACTGAGGTGTTCTAGGCGGAGTTAATTGTGAAAGAATTCCACAACTCTTTAAGTGATCACTAAACTCTTGGCTCAAATATTGACCACCATGATCGGATCGTAGTGCTTTGATTGTCTTGTCAAGCTAGTTTTGGACTTCATTCTGGAATTCTTTGAACTTTTCAAATAATTCCGACTTATGCTTCATTAAATAGACATATCCATATCTACTTAAATCGTTAGTAAAAGTAATGAAGTACCCAAACCCTCCCCTAGCTTTTGTGCTCATTGGTCCACACACATCAGTATGTATTAGGCCCAATAGATCACTGGCCCTTTCACCCTTTCCAGTAAAAGGTGACTTTGTCATTTTACCCATTAAACCTGATTCACACACATCAAATGGCTCAAAGTCAAAGGATGTTAGAAGTCTATCTTTATGTAACTTCTGAATGCGTTTCGCGTTTATATGTCCTAAACGACAATGCCATAAGTAAGTAGGATTAGTATCGCTTGATCTATGTTTTTTGCTGTCTATGTTAAGGACATCTTTGTCTAAGTCTAGGAAATATAGACCATTAGACCTTTTAGCAGTGGCATAAAACATGGAATTCAAATAAATAGAGAAACATCCTTTCTCAATTGTAAATGAAAAACCTTCATTATCCAAAACAGGAATAGAAATAATGTTTTTGGTAATAGCAGGAACATAATAACAGTTATTAAGCTCTAATACTAATCCGGAAGGCAAAGGTAGACTATAAGTCCCAACTGCAACGGTCGCAACTCTTGCACCATCTCCAACACGCAGTTCTACCTCCCCTTTAGCCAAGGTTCTACTCCTTCTTAGTCCCTGCACATTCAAAATAATGTGAGAAACACAACCGGTATCAAATACCTAAGAAGTAGATGTTGCTAAACTAATGTCAATGACATAGATACCTGAAGAAGAAGCCCTAGACTTCTTATCCTTCAGATACTTCGGGCAGTTAAGCTTCCAATGACCTATTTGATCACAATAGAAGCACTTGGCATTTGCGGCCACCTTTGGCCTTGGCTTTGCCTTTGCATGTGGCTTATCAGCAGTCTTAGTGGCAACTTGCTTGCGCTTATCTTGCTTTTTCTTGCCAGCCCATTCCTTCTTAAAACCCTTTCCCTTTTGAACAATAAGAACTTCCTTCTTAGGTGCAAGGGGATGTTTTGCTCGGCAGTCATGAGCATCCCATGTAACTCGGCAAGGGTTTTCGTCACCCCATTCATATTGAAGTTCAATCTAAACTGATTGAACCCTTCATGAAGTGAGTGTAGTATGATGTCGTAGCTTGACTCTTGGCTATAAGGAAAGCCCAACCTCTCCATTGCTTCGAAATAACCAATCATTTCGAAGACATGAGTGGCGACCGGCTTGCCTTCAACTAACGCACACTCAAGAAAAGCCTTGTGAGTCTCATACCTCTCTATCCGAGCTTGTTGTTGAAACATGGTTTTCAGCTGTCGGATAATACTGTAGGCATCCAAGCTTGCAAACCTCTTTTGAAGGCTTGGTTCCATAGCCGCGAGCATAAGGCAAGTAACAATTACCGACCTTTCCGCAATGGCCTTATGGGCCTCCTTTTCGGCTTCAGTAGAGGTGGTGGTTAAAACCGGGATCGGGGTTTCAAGAACATTCTCTCGACCTTCGAACCTAAGAACAATTCTTAGATTCCTTTCCCAATCAAGGAAGTTGTTCCCGTTCAACTTATCATTCTCATGGATTGAACGTAAGTTAAAAGGTGAATTATTGTTGTTACCAGACATGATATCTACATAGAAGATGCAAAAGTAATAAGTATGTTTATCATAATAGCTTTTAACAAATTTTAAACACTTTAAAATAAAAGTCATGTACTTGATCAATTTCAAAGTGTCCCTTTTGAATCAAGTGATTCTAAGATCCTATCAAACATGATTTATAAGTGGACTTTGGCCTCTACTTAAAACCAAGTTTAAAAGGTAAGTAAACTCCTTTACTAATTACAACAATTGTAATTCTTAGTTGATGGGTGATTGCTAAGGTGATTAGAGCTCCCAGGTAAGGAAGTTACCCACAACGTTGGGGAGAGCCTTCCTAATCCTGGACAGAACTTGTCACCCAAACACAAAACCCAATCCTTTGCTTCAAAATCCAAAACCGTTTTGATGATTTTGTTGGGCCCAACCAAACTAAACATGCAAATTTCGGAAATTTACTCTACTTAGCCCAAGATTGGAAGTAACACTCTGCTTTGGCAGAACCTATTACTAACGATCAAGGTTTTAGTAGATGTTTATTTGGAATAGCAAATACCCAATATTAACTTTGGGGACCTAAGTAAATTATTATGTGATTTAATAACTAGTGAACTCATTGCAAAAATAAATCACATGCATAATAAAACTTAGAAAGCATTCAAAAGCAATATTTAAATGCATAAAATAAAAAGTGATCCTAGTATGGCCCCTAATCCTAAAGACTACTCTTTAAGGCCTCCATTCTTGAATCACCATGGATCTCCATCCTTGTGCTTCATGGAATAAGATTGAATCACCATTCTTCTTATTACTACTTGAATAAATATTTTTGGAATTTTAAACTAAAATATTACAAAAATACCAACGATGCGCAGATCGTATTTAGAATACAAAAATACATTAACGATACGCAAATCGTAATTTCTATCTAAGTTTGGGTCATACTAGTCACTGCATGCATTCATAATATCATATATATAAAACATGCATTTTAATCAACTATTAAAATTAATTATTATGCTTTAACAACTTTAAAACATAATAACATCATCTAGATTTAATCTCATATTAAATCAAATGGTTAGTACCCTAAGACAAATCTTAATCATATTAGAATTTATCTCTCAAGGGCCTTAAAATATTAATCTAACAAATTTAATCAACTATTAAATTTAAAGAAAAATACATAAGCACTTTTAGGCACCACATATATTTTAATCACATTAAAATATAAACATAGCATGATATTTAATCACATATACTAGCATGAAAGAATTAATCAACTTATTAAAACTAGCAACCTAATATAAAATTAAATATTATAAAATAAACTCCCAACATAATTTAAATTCATTTAAGCATTAGCATAGGATACCAAGCATAAAAGCTACTTAATATGCATTAAGAGATAAACGGATTAAACGTTTTAATCCGTTGAAGAAAACAAGCCGTTGAGGCCAGAGCACCACTCGCGACCCGCGAGCTGGGTAGCGACCCGCGAGCTGCGTCGCGACCCGCGAGAAGCCTACTGCTTCCGTTTTTCGATCTTAATTCAGGTAATTTTAATCGATAAATGTATGATTTTCTTTGTACATTAAAATATTTTTACGCATAAATAAATCATACTTGACCTCAAATTCAAGAATTCATGCCACAAAATTATACATAATCATATTAAGCATAAAAACTCAAAGCATGCAATTCATGAATCATATATATATATATATATATATATATATATATATATATATATATATATATATATATATATATATATATATATATATATATATATATATATATATATCATATTCTAATTAACAACTAAATTAAAACATAAAACAATATAACAATTATATATATACGTGTACTGAAAAATTGTATAAACAACTTTTATACTCCCACTAGATTAAAACCAAATTTTAACCATGCAAACAACATCCTCATGCTAATACCCTCCCCTAAATGAATTAAAAAATGAAGGAAAACATGCATCAACATGATCATATTAATCTATGCAATAGGTTAACTGATACCACTGTAGGAATTTAGATGCTTAATGCGGAAAATGAGTATCATATACTCAAACATCTAACACCAAGATCTTTGCATAAATTAACATGAATCTAATAAGAGTATAGAACTATACCTCTTGATGCGTGAATTCCTCTTACACCACAAGCCTTCTAGTGGAGATCCGTTAGTACGTCAACCGCCGTTCCTCTAGTGTTGGTCCACGAACAACCTTTGGATCACCACGTATGCTAGTACGGAAGAGAGGAAAACCCTCTTGCTTTTGGGGTGTATGATGATAGAATGGGAGGAGAATGAGCAAAGAGAAAAATCATATTTTTTTCCTCTCAAAAGATGATGTAATGTTGTAAAGGTAGTACCACTTTGTAACCCCCATATCTCTATATAAGGTGGTTACAAAAGACGTGTTTCATGAGGCTTTATTTGCCTCATAATGTCACACATTATGAGCCTAATATACTCATGAGTTACATCTTTTATTCCACCCATCTAAAACCGCCCAACCCATTTCACAAATGGATTTGGGTAATATCCAAGGGTTGTCACATTGTGTGACCTCATAGGACCTAATTTATATTAGTAGTTGGCCCAATTATACTAGCCCAACAAACCGCAATTAGCTTCAAGCAAAACGTCGCGGTCACCTAATATTATTGAATATATTATCTCCATATTTTGTCCATATACATTTAGTTTGTTACACTTGATCGAGGACAAAATCCTTCAGTACTCCACTGAGCTACCACCTCTCCCTCTTAGCAATTTGGTATATGACCATTATATCTAAGCAATATAATATTAACCCTGTTGATTATTAGTTGTAATGCTTTGAATTTTTATATTCATTTTACATTATTTATCAACTAACTTTTACCATTAATATTTAACTAATACTTACAAAACAAGTTCAAGTCATCAAGTCATTTTACATTATTTATCAACTAACTTATTTTGGATTTATATCTCAATGTGTATTTGTGAAATAATATCAACTTTTGATCATTTTTATTGATAGATAATTAGAGATATATATTATTAGATAAAGTTGTGTGTTGATAAATTTGAAAGTCCAACAAATAAAAAATAGAGGAAGTATATGGTTTTCAAATTTGGTTTCTAGTGTTTGATTTGTTTAATATTTTAGGATTATCATTTTTTTGTGAAATAATTTGATAATCTATAAGCGGTACTCTAGTATTCTTTATGTGAATATGTGTTTGCATTATATTTTGTTTTCTAAAATAATGTTGATGTGATATATCTAAATATCTTCGTGATATTTGTGCTAATTTGTTTAGCATTATTTTTAAGGTTCAATGAATAAGTGTATGTATCATTGAACGAGTTACTTAAATTATTAATATTCCTATTTATATCATTTGTGATGATTATGAGTATGGCTTAATTTTCGAACGTTTGACATACGATGCAACGCCCCGACTTTCATACATCCTTATTAAGTTAATTAATCAAGATTAGCAGAGGAAGACCTAGTTCAGTCGACGCGTTACCGCCGTACTTTCCACTTAGGGAAAATACAAGGCGACATTTAACCTTATTATACAGTGACCTTACTCTGATTCTCCAGTTATTAAAGAAATGCTATAATAATTAAAGAGCATTTTCTAGAAATTTCGGTAGAGTTTCCTTTGTAAATTGGACAACCCAAAATGGGAAAATGATTGAAAAACCTGTTACGATTAAAAACAACCCAAATCCAGAACTCAACGCTTTTGCGGAGCAGCAGCTAAAGAGACTCAGGAGCACTATTGCTCATCCAGGATTAGAAATAAAACTAAACCATTATTTATTATCTATTACAAAGTGGAACGTCCTCGCCTCAAAAGAAGTGTAAAACAGTCATAGCTGAACTCTTAGCACGTAACTGCTTCTATCTTGGAAAAGATGCTCCAGAACCTCAACCTGAAACTATTGCAGCACTGCCACCCACCAAGTGACAGGCCACAGTAGTGACAAAACAAAACATTGACAGACACATCAGCATAATGCTGAGTACTAACCCATAAAATAATTTTTACACATGCTTTGGTGTCTATGACTCTCACGTAATCATCATGTTCACATCATTCATAACCATATCACATCAACATAGTCATAGACATATTCATAATGTAGTAATGATCGTACTTTTGTAACAACATAGTTATTTCGTAGAATTCGTTCATAACATCACTAATCATCATTTTCGTAAAACATTTCACATCTCCTAATCCAAACATCGATAACATAATGTGTGAAATCATAAAACATAATCATACTTTTGTAACATCAAAGTCATCATACTTCATAGCATTAAATCATAAAATCATCTACATAACAAATATCTCGTATCATATCATAAGCTTCATCATATGTTTCCTTCTTACTTAAGTCATATTGGTAACTTGGCCAACATCCAAGCTTTGTAAAACAAGAAAGAGCATGCATTTAATAAGGGAAGAACAACATAAATTAGTTCATAACATATCATATCATATCGTAAGATTCATCATTATCTTTTCATTTTACTTATTCATTTTGGTAACTTGGCAAGTATATCAGAAGGGATGTCTCCCCAATTTTCATTTTCGTAAACAGAAGGCTACCACCCGAGGACCTTAGCCCCCACATTTCAGAAGGTGGTATATAATGCCCAAAACATAACACGGAATCACCCCAATATGTAGAAGGTGACTGACCCGCCTGAAGGTACGTACAAGACCCAATTTTTATTTTCATAAACGGAAGGCTACCACCCGAGGACCTTGTCCCCCACATTTCATAAGGTGGTATATAACCCAAAACATAACACGGGACCACCCATGGACATATGCCCCATAGACAGAAGGTGGCTAACCCGCCAGAAGGTACGTGCACGACCCGATATAAACGTAATACTGCCAAGAACCGTTCTTTCACTTAGCTTTATCATGTTTCGTTTCATTTACGAATCATAATCACATTACCTAATCGTAATCGTAATCATGATACGTAATCTTCATCATAACGTAACCATAATTACATTACATCATCGTAATCATAATCATGGGAAGTAATCACATGTATGACATGTTCATAATCATGTTCATAACATATACTTTTGCACAATCAGATATTCAGAAGCATATCTGAAGCATAACAGAAACATAGCAGAAGCATAGTAGTTCTTTCATACCTCATATCGTTTAAGAGTCATTTATAATTTCGAGTTGTTTCATAATTAAAAGGTATATTTTGGCATATTCGGAATACAGAAACATATACCATAGCAAACATTTCATACTCCTTCATATCCATATTAATAAGCTTATTAGCGATATAATTCACATAATCGACTATGGTCATTAAACATAATTCAACTCTTACTAGCTCTAACAATAGTCCGGTGATACATTTTCTTCGCTTTTCAACTTATTAAAATATATGATAAGAAACCTGATATAGTTAATCAAAATACTTTCTACTACTTTCAAGTTCATAAGCTTAATAAGACATGAACAAGGTAAGTAAAATCCACGTTCTTTATCATAATCAATTCATTTTTAACCCATACATCATTTCAACCTCGTAGATGAATACTTAACCATCATATTGAACGCATCAATCCATAAAGGTAATTAAGTAATTCACTAAAACTTCTTAACAAATATCTTAAGATCTCCTCATCACATAGTTACCAATAATCCATCGTTAGTAACTATAACACACCATAAATTAGTCTAAATTCCATAAATAGTACGGTTTTAAGCCACTAAAAATGTCATAATTCACAAATATAAGTTTACTAGGAAATCAATAGAATGATTTCTAAAACATCAAGTACTACTGTTATTATAGTTCACCTAAATCAGTTCCATCAACTCAATCAATTTCATCAACCAACTCCAATTTCATCCAAGATTAATATTAACCAAATCTTACCATTAATTCAAGTGATATCAGAAAGAAATTAGCATGCTTATGACACTTATAATAACACAATAAATCAAAACATCAATATTTAGTACCCAAATTTCGAATTCGTGAATCAACACCATCATCATACTTTTTTAATCATATTATCGAGCTAATTTCTCTATGTATTTGAAATTTGTAAGAATCAATCATTGAAATCAAATGAAGAAGAGAAGGGTGTAGTACCAACAAGGCAACAACACGAGGAGAGAGAAAACAAGAGCAGGGGAGGAGAAAGGGACCACCAGGCGCACGGCGGCGAGCACCGATGTGGTGGCGACATGGGCGACGAACACGGATCTCGATGCAAAAGCCGATTCGAACGAGCGTAAGAGGGAGATCGAAGAAAGGAGGAGAGCTGGGTGTGGTTTGTCGAACTCCGGTGAGCTCGGGCGCCGGCGAGGATCGTAACGCAGCAGCAGCAGCAAAGGGGAAGAGAGAGAGATGTGGAGAGGTGAGGGTTTGATGGGGTTGGGGTTTCTCACGGGGAACACGAGGAAGGAGAGAGAAAATGGGGTTTGGGGTGTTTGGGAAAAATGATGAGAGAACCAAAGAGTTTGGGGTTTTATTTCCTCCTTAAACCGACAAAAGGGCAGGTTTGGGGATTTCTTTTAGTTTTTAGGATTCCCATCCCAATTAAGGAAACTTCAACCTATAAAGCTTAATACCACTCAACTCATTTGGATTTTTTTAAAACCCAAAACAATTTTAAATAATAATATCTTTATAAAATTAAATTAACAAACACATTGCAACATCTCAATTACAAATTCATAATTTTTGGAACATCATTAATATAATAAATATGATTAACGCTAATTAAAACGCTCTTAAAAATCGGGGTATTACATACGGTGAATATCAAGTAATTTAGTTATATATCAACCTTTACGTACCTAATATTCATATCATATATTCTCAAAATCTAGGAAACAATAATGTTGCACATAGCCTTTCTCCTTTCTTTAATAATTTAAGACAGACATACTCTTTGATATGTATCATTTTAGTTTGCTCAGTTGGAATCTTAACACTATGCACAATTAGAGGGAATCTTCTAAATTCTTCTCAATACATAAGAAAAAATATAGTCATGTGGAATCTTGTTTGATTCATCTTAATGAGTATTTTATTATTATCCAATCGTTACATATAATTTCTACTCATATGCTATGAAAGATATTTAAAGTCAAAAAAGTGCATTGGCAAAGGGAAACTAAAAAAATACAAAGGGAGTACAAATTAAGGCAATAGGAAAAGTAGAGACATGTGGGAAAACAATAGTCCCCAATACCATGTACACCAAGATTGCCAAAAATGGATTTATCTAATGATCAATAGTACACTTCCATAAAAAAATGTGTTGATTATGAAAAGACGGAAAAAGTATCTCAATTTTTTTCCTTAACCCAGTGTAGACCTGTTAAAATGGGTCAGACAAGCGGGTCTCATATTCGATAAATACTTGTCGGGTCAAGTACGAGTCGAGTGTATTGCCGTGTCAGGCCAAAAGCGGGTTAAGTTATACGGGTTGCGGGTCGATTAGAAAATACGGGTCAATGATGCTTTCTTATCAACTTTTTTAAAAAATTATAAAAATTAAATGAGTAATTTTTGTTTGTAAAACTATTATTTCATCTTTAGAACTCCATGATATAATGATCATATTAGTAACATTTATGTAATTTAAACCAATAAAATTGGTAAAATTTAGATCAATAATAGTAATATAAATGATATTTATCAAAATAAATAAAAAATATTGAAGTTGAGAAAGAAACACTTATTTCATGTATACATATATTTATGTTTGATATTTATTAGTCTTATTATTTAAATTATTACATTTTACATTAAAAAATAATTACTTTTTAAAATTTTATTACAATTTCGGGTCAATTGGGTCAGGGCGGGTTCACCTCTAACCCTAACCCAAAACTTCCAGGTTCATCATATTCAAGTCATTTCAGGTTTTGGGTTAAACAATATCGTTGGGTTCTTGAGTTGGATCATTTTTTAATAAGGTTAATCCCGTGCATTGTACAAATTTGAAAACTAGTACGAGTGAACGACAACTAACTTGAAGCCATCAAATTTTTTTTTTTTGAAAAGGTAAGGAGAAAAACATTAGGTGGCCCTCCTCGCGAGGGGTAGACCTAATGTATCTGATACAAGAATGGGGGATAGGGAGGAGTGGATCGGATAAAGATGTTGATGTCGAGTTGGTCAGGAATAAGATGTCCCACGTTTGCAATCCAATTCTGCTAGCTACTCTGTTTGCTTCCCTGTAGATGTGTCTGTAGTGGGCATTCTCAAAGGAGCTGAGGAGGGATACGCTACTCTTTATGATGTAGTCAATTTGCCATGGAGCTCGCCATATCCCTTGTAGGTAGTTGATGACTAAAAGATTATCTCCAATCCAAATGTTCTTTATCTTTTTGGGAAATAGCTAGATGAATCCTTAGGTAGAGAGTTTTGGCTTCAGCGATGAAGGAGCTACCGTTCCCAAGGTTGTACAAACAAGCTTTGATCATGATGCCTTCGGCGTTGCGAGAGGATAACCCTGGCCGCAGATGATGAGCCACGGATGGAGCCAGTCAAATTGAGTTTGGTGAAGTTGAGAGGAGGGGACTCCCACGCGACGAGAATGTCATGTGAGTGGGCGAGGGACAAGGTAAGGTATTGTGATGATTTGTTTGGGCACATGTAGAGTCAAGGGTGTCAAGATCATAAAGATTGATCCATTCAGAAGCGAGATGGGTCACTCTACAAATTATTCTGGTAGTGGTCGGTTTTTCACTTCGGAAGATGGGAGCATTGCGTTCTTTCCATATGCTCCATATTATATAAGAGGTAGACGCGTTTTGGAGCTAAGGGTTTGTGCTAGTGAAACCACTCTAAAAGGTTCGGGATTAAGCAATTAGGGATAGTTACCTACCCAATTCGTTGTAATAGGGGAGTTCCACATGTCATAGCTTGAAGGACAATGCAGACAAAGGTAATCAAGAGATTCACAAACTAGGTTAATTACAACATGCGCAAAGATCAGTATGGATGATATTTCAAGATTTAAGTGTATGTCTTACTAGAAGGCTATTATGACATATCTGCCAAATAAAATTTTCAACTGTGTGGGAATATTTAGGTTCCAAATCCAGCGATAAGGCTATTTGTCACAATCTGGGTCTAGCCCATGGGCTAACCAAGTTGCGAACTTTACTGAAAAACAACCATTTTTTGAAGACCTCCAGATGGGGGTATCCTCAAGGGGGGAGGTGTGGGGATTGCTATTCCCTTGATAAGGGCGACTATATGATTTGGGAGCATGGAATGAAGCTTTTGGATGTCCCATATGTGATTAGGGAGGATAACATCAGCGACACGCATATTAAGGTCTACTTCAGTTCGAGGGGTATTGATCATGGCTATCAGGATATGGCGTGAAACCCAGTTGTCCACCTAAAAAAGGATATCTTTTCCATTTCCTATTTTCCAACGAATTCCCTTCCTCAAATTTTCTCGTTCGGCCGTGATTTTTCTCCAAATAGGAGAGCCAGTTGCTCTTGGCGAGTATTCAAAGAAGGAATTCTTTTTTAGGTATTTTGTTCGAACAATCTTCGCCCATAAATTATTTTGATCATTAGGATTTTCCAACCTAGCTTTGTAATAAAAGCTCTATTTAGTTCAAAAGTTTTTCTTAACCCCAAGCCTCGGGTGTTCTTCGGTTTACATATTTATGACCAAGAGATCAAAGGGGTGCTGGTTTTTTTTCCTTGTTTTGTCTCCAGAATAATTTTCTATGAAGGGAGTCAAAATTATGAGCAATGCTTTTAGGGATAAGAGATAAGCCGCGAAGGAAAGAAGGAATAGCTTCAAGATTGCTCTGAATAAGAGTGAATCGCTTGGCTTTGGAGAGGAACCCCGCTTCCCAGGTGTTAAAATGGTGTTTAGTTTCTGGAGAGCGTGTTTATAGTTATCTTTAATTAGTTGGAGTATAGGATCTAAAGAAAACTCCAAGATAGCGGCCTAGACATGCTTTAGGGGGCATGTTGAAACAACTAGCTAGAGAAGCTTTCTTATTATCTGGAATAATTTTGGAAAAAAATAATTGAGGACTTATGGAAATTTACTAGTTGGTCCACACAGATTGTTTATCAATGGCATTTTTGAAATTTGCACATGCCAAAGACGTAGATTTACATAAGACTAAGCTATCGTCAGCAAAAGGAGGCAAGGAATTTTGATGGTGCCCGGAGTGATTTTGAACCCAAGTCTCGATGTTTTGGCTTTCCGAACACAACTTTCTTATAAACACCTCCATAGAAATTATAAAGAGGTAAGGGGACAAAGGATCACCTTGGCAAAGACCACTAGAGGGGGTGAACCAATCTGTGGAATTATTATTCAATTTTGTGTAGTAAGGCTCTGTTCTTTTGGACTGAATTAATAAAAATTCAATTCAGTTCAGTTCAGTTAGTTTCCTCTCACAGTTTGCATTCATTTCGGTCCGGTTCCGTTTCGCCCGGTTCGGTTTAGTTCAGTTCAGTTCAGACAAATTCAGTTCAGTTCAATTCAGTCCAAAAGAACAGAGCCTAGCTAAGAAACATTAGTTACACATTCTTTATGTAACACCCCGACAATTCCCTATTTTATAAAATATCTTTTTCCACAAAACATAGAGAATCACCAAAGTATTATCACCCATGTGATAACGTATCGGCTTACTCAAAATTTTACAGCGAAAAATAATAAATAAATAAAGAACTTGAAAACCTCAATTAAACTTAGTCAACCACACAATCAACTCCAAAATCAAACCAAACATAAAAGTCAAACTAATAAAACATAATCAACCAAAAGTATAAAAAATATTAAAAAGGAGCCAAAACATAAGCTCTCCAAAGTGTCTCCCAAAACCTAATGGATGCATCATCTTCAAACCTGGAATGGTCGATGCTTTATTGATCCTAAATGACTGCTCACCAAATGGGTCATTACAGGATCAATAAGGCACAGCTATGATCGACACATAGAAAAGCACGTAATCAGCAAAGCTGAGTACTTACATGATAATAAAACACATAACCTAACATGATACTAATAAGCATTAAATCATGGATAAATAATAACATAATAAAATATCAGACTCACTATCCTGAACTTGACTCCACAAAACCAATAGATTATTTTATTAATAAATTTGAATAGTGAATGGATAGAGTTGTCCAACCAAACCTTGTCTTCAATATAGAAGACGAAGTACGGGCGCGACTCCGTACTCCCGCGACCAATAATATCGAGGTACTAATTAAATAAAATAAGACACGGTGATCAATCCGGTCCCAAGAAAAGCCATGGGCTACCACCATGTACTCCAACTCATACTAGTCCAAATACTTCAGACGTGCACAAGTTTAAAACTTATTGCTATTCACTATTCACTTTAAGTATTAGTATTTTGATTGAATGTTGAGACTCACAACAATAAGACAACCAACATAAATAATATGAAAACACAAAGATTCCAATTTTTATCTTAGGATTAAATACTGTGATTATACAACTCAATTGACCCAGAATTAATCCCATTTATTTATTGACTAAAGTCAATAACCAACCAACCTTTATTTGTTGACTTAAATCAACAACCAACCAACCTGTCAATAGGTAAATATCCAAATTTACTAAACAAGGCTCACGGTCCTTATAAAGTAAATAATATAATAAATTCAAGAGAACAACATGATACATTTCTGATCCAATAAACAATACATTTATTAATCCCTCACGTGAATTAATAAAATAAACGTTCTCATCCCACATGCTTGCATCAATCATCCATACAAACATATAATACTGCATAATAGGCAACATGCTTAATTCACATAGCAGTATAAAACATGCAAATTTACTTAAATATAAGCCACATATGAACTATAAAAAGTTCCCTACACATGATACTATAGCAATCATAACCTTAGGACATGATACTAGTCTAAAAACACATAGGCATGTACGTACCTTGTGTAAACAATATGGGATGCCACTTTAAACTCTTTAGAAGTTACTCAAAGTAAAGTCTCCGCCTACCAATTATCAAAACATTCAAGTATTAATACTCTAATAAAATTACAGCAACTTTAAAGTACTTTAAACTCTCTTAAAAAATATTTTAAAACTCTTTTAAACACTAAAACTCCAACCTTTAGTATCTCTTAATATAGTACTACCAAAATAGTCATTTAAAACCCCTAAAAATCATTACTTTAATGTTTAAAATTCACTATAAGTACACTAATAAAAATTCCAGCAAGGTAGAACTTCTTTAAAACTCTTTTAAACTCACTTTCAAATAGTTCTAAAGATTAAAGTACTCAATTTTCATGAACTATAATATAGCACTATAGTTTTCACTCTTAAAAACACTAAAAATTCATGCTTAAAAATCCAATTTAAACATATATATTAAATCTGAAATTTATTTACTCTACTAAACTAATTATATAATCTGAAATTAATATTAAAATAGCTAAAGATACAAACTCGAATTATTAAACCACTAAAATAATATTTAAAACATCAAAACTAATTATTACACTAATATAGAGGAAAAAGAGAGAAAATAAACCAAAGAGGAGAGAGAGGAACACGACGCCGAAGGGGAGGGACACCGGCTGCTGCGGTGGCTGGGCGGGGCGTCGCATTGGCCATGCTGCGGTGGTCGCCGGCGTGGCTAGAACGAAGGAGAGAGAGGGAAATCGGGTGAGGAGAGGAAGAGAGAGAGTGAGCCGAGTGAGGGGAGAGAGGAGATAAAATTAGGGCTTTGTTTAATGAGGCAAAATTTATGAGGTAATAGGGTATTTATAGGTTCCCATTAGAGTCCAATAGACTAACGGGCTTGCTTGGTTAGTTTAATGAAAGATGACCATATGAAAAGGCTACAAAAGTTTGGGCTCCTCTAACCCAATATTAAAATCATTTGTACTACTATTCAACTTATTTAAATTCATCGTTGACTCTGAAAGTCCACCTTTAAAAATAATTTAAATACTTTGACTATTTAAAATAATAAATAATCATTGACTTTAAAATAGTCAATACTCAAGAATTTAATTATTTAAATACTAAAATACTTATAAATATACTTTAAATATATTTATAAAATTCATAAAATTATGGGGGATTACACTTTAACTCAATGGATCCATTATGAGGGAAAACCTAAACTGGTTAGGCATTGCCAGAGAAAACCCCATTATATGCGATCATAAGCTTTTTCCATGTCGAGTTTTAAAGCCCACTAACCAATTTTTAATTTTGATTTATGGAAAATGTTTAATATTTCTTGGGTGATAAGAAGGTTGTCATGGATGGAGCGATCCGGGGTAAAAGCGTTTTGAAGCAGGCTTATGATTTTTTGAAGGATATGGCAAAGACGATTGACAAAGATCTTGGAAATAGCTCTATAAATAGTGTTAATGAGGCTGATGGGTCTGAAATGGTTTGGATGCTCTGGAATTTTATTTTTCGGCATAATAAGCGTGTGATTTATAAACCGAGGGAGTTTACCATGGTAGAAGAAGCTCTGGATGGCTAAGCATACATCGTAATGGATTCATGACCAATAGGCCTGGAAATTTTTGGCTCCAAACCCTTCAGAGCCAGGGGCTCTATGAGGGTTCATGCTAAAGAAGGCATCTTTAATTTCATTAGTGGACACGAGGGCAAGCAGCAATTCACTGTCCTGCTGAGAAATGCAAGAATGGACGAAATCAAGGTTGAAGGCACGATTTGAGGAGTGGGTTGAGGTGAAACGTTTCTGGAAAGAATTTTTCAAGACATCCGCTACGGCCGTGGGATCCTCCACCCATGTGTCCGAGTATTTTTTCTATCCTAAGGATGTTGGAACTAGCCATTCTTGCTCGCATGCGAGAATGAAAGAATCGAGAGCTACGATCTCCTTGGGTAAGTCAAGTTTTTCTTGTGAGGGCCCCCTTATCATTTTTGACCAGATAAGAGAAGCTTTTCACGTTGTTTGATTTTTCTAGCAGATATGATCACGTAGGATCGGGTTGTAAGGTTGTGTGATTAGAAGGTTTTCAAGTTCTGTAATGTTGTTGCTATTCTGAAGGAGTTTGTTGTTCGTGTTACCAAACTTTCTAGCAGCCCATAGTTTTAGGTTAGCCTTTATGCGTATTACCTATTGTTGTATTCTATAAAGACGACCCCCAACAAATCTTTAGGGCCATAATTTCTTAACGATGTTGTACGATTCCTCTTCTAGGGTCCAAAAGTTTTGGAAGCGAAAGGGCATTGGAATGCGATTTTGGTCATATAGATGAGAATTTACAATAAGGGGGCATGAACTGAGACAGTGAAAGTCTTGTAGAAAATAGTGCTTTTAGGAAGGCTATTTAGAAAAGCCTGGGAGCAAATAGTGCGATCGAGTCTTTCATATATGGTAGTATTGCCTACATTCTTTTTCCAAGAAAAGGAATTTTGTAGGCAGGGGATGTCTAAATTCTAATGCTGAGAGGTTGTCAGGTAGATTTGGGAGTCTAATCTCTATTATATAAGGCAACACATGGGGGACACCAAAAAATAGAAAAAGGAAAAAAAAAAGGGATAACTATTTGCTTCTTTTAAACGAAAAAAGGGGGAAAAAGAAAAAAGTATTACATATATCAGTTTTTTGAAAAAACAAAATGCAAAGACAATTCTTTTACACAATTAATTTAATTTTATATACGCTTTCGCACGCATCGCGTGCTATAAGACTAGTAAGTTGGTATGGCAAGATTGGCGCACCCTCAATTTTATCAGTACTAGAAAGTAATTAATTTAAATCACCCAAAACTGAACAAAGAAATGATGATGTACCTTCACTAGGATACGCATAACGCAGTTGAGCAGGTTATCGTAAACCATGAAAGTGAGGCCCAGCCCAACGCCAAAGCCCCATATTGACGTCTAACGTTTTGTACCACATCATCATCATCATCTCAAACGCCATTGCATTCTCAATTTTCTCACTCACACAAACAAAAATCATGGCGATTTCTGCAAACACATCACTTCAGCTTTCTTCTTCTTTTCGCGGAGATTTTGGTCTTCTCTCCACTTCACTCTCTTGCTCTTTTCCTGTTTCTGGTTAGTTCTTTCTTCTGACACCAACTTTTTTTCGGTCTTTTATTTTCTTCTCCAAATTTTGATGTCATGCTAATTTATTCTGCAGTAGAATTAATGATTCATGAAATTATTATGAAATTTTGATGATTTTTAGGTATTTCTAGTTCTAGAAAACAGTCGGTTGTTTTTGCAAAGAGATTATTGGGGTTAGAGGAGGCCATGCGAATTCAGAGGTACAAGCTTGCTGTTTTCTCAAATTGTATTTTCTTACAAATAATATGCTCAAGTATTATGGTCTAATTTAATTGTAATGTCATTGTGAAAGTAATTGTATTTAGTTTTTCGCATTACAATTCAGTGCATCATTCGATTATCCTAATTCGTAGCTCATAAGTACTGCCTCCATTTCTATTTGTTGTTCCGGGTTATGCTGCTGTGACGTTTTTAGATGTTGTTTGTGGAGAGAATATTACCTTATTTCGAGTTTTCGACAACAGAAAGTAATTGAGAAGTTGCTAAAAGTAAGAGAGAGCGCTTTTAGTAGGTTTGCCTTGTTTTGTTCCTATATTCTCTTGAAGAATAACATTTAGGAACGGATGGAGTAATTAATAGTCGAAATTTTGTCGTACTATGCTTAAGTATGGATATAATGCTCCTATTAGTGTTGTAAGAAATTCTGAGTTGATTATTTGCGCCATTTGCTTTACTTAGTTGAACTGAGTGGGTTCTTTTTAGTTAATATTTTAGAATTAGAGAAATACTAATAGTTAGTGATAAAGATTTAAGTTTCCAAGTGCTAAAGATAAAAACATCCCATTGAGTAAGAATTCTATTACAAGGATACTAATCAAACAAGCATCACCTTTTCATATGCTTTACAAACTAGATAACATGGCCTTGAACCTTAATAATTCTGAGAAGAAGAGCTCCTGAAAATGTAAGCCTACAATCAGTAGATGAAAAATCCAAAACGGAAAGATTATACCATAATGTCAGTTGCTGTTTTCTGGGTGATTGGCGAAGGCTGAAGTTTCAATGATAGTGGGAGGGATCCTGATGCTGTTTTCTGGATAGTTGGACATATTTGGTTTTGGTTACTACTTTACTCCTGCCTTGTGCTTGTGCAGAGAAAGAGAACTCCGAGATAGTAATCCAGTAAAAGATCCCCATTAAGGCGTGGAAGAGTATCGCCTAGTCTTACCGTGCCCGATCAAATACAGAAACCCCCTTATGTTGGTTCTACTAAATTGCCTGAGCTCTCAAGTGAATATCAGATGCATGATTCTGAAGGTATTGCTCATATGAGGGCAGCAGGTGAACTTGCTGCTCGTGTTCTGGATTATGCAGGAACTTTGGTTAAGGTGAGACATTAAAATCTTGGCAGAATATATTTTTTGATGGATTCTTGCACTGTATAGTAAAGATATTCTTGTTGTTGCGGGTCATGTCGACTGGTATAAGTTACGAGCTTTCTGATTCCGATCATCAGTGTATTCTTGTCTGCCTCTGAGTTTCCAGACTTGCATAGACTTGAAGAAGTTATCCACGGAAAGTTTATAATTTGGGAACTTCTGATGCCTGCCCTAAACTTGGTAGCATCTCTAGTTCTCTTGAATGTAGACTCTTGTCCTATTTAACCTTATGCTTTTATTACTGTCTTCCACTCTGCTTTGGAGTTTTGATGCTTTCTGAGTGTGGGAAGGCGATAAATCATAATTAATGGGGTTATTGGGGTTATGAATCTGCCCCTTTCTTGGATTCAAAACTCCAACTACTGTGTCATTTACTCATTCTTCATTACTCATACTTTAGTAAAACAGGTTTGATCTATTGCATGGTTTTCTTGTGAGATTTTACAAAACCTACTTAATCTAAGCTTGTATTTGTACATATTAATTTGGTTCGGTTAGGCATATTCCACTTAACATCTGAATTTGGAGTGGTGTTCTAAAATTGAAGCGCAAAAGATCCAACCAAGTTTTATAATTGCTGTCTGCATAGATTGAGCTTATTAAGCTGACTTGGATTTTTCTGAATGTTGGAAATTAAGCATCTAATTTTAGTTGTCTAATTGATTACAAGGGAATAGACGATATTTTTGTTTAAAATGAGTTTATACACATATGGGCTCCATGCCACAAGAATATCATATGTTTATGAGGTGGGAAATTGTACAAGGTTGCAGCTCAACTTTTTTTTTTTGTGATTTTTCTCTTTAGACAATTTCTTCAATTTGAGTTTTTAAGGTGGTGTTCGACTTGCCGTTTTATAAAAGCTAGTCAGTTTAAGCCTTGGCTGCTTGTTATTGTAAGGTTCAAAAATGCTTTGAGCTTAATGGAAGATTTTGCCAAGATGCTAAGGGCCTTTGTTTTGTTTGACACCATAGCCGAAAGACAAACATAGAGGATAGCATGGTGCCTAAGAGTTAAGACACATGTTGAGGCATCAAGGGTATGTCACATGTGTGCCTTAGGCCATCAAGCCGTCTCAACCAACCCGTAGTGCTACTATATTTGTACATTTTGGACCAGGCCTTGAGAAAGAGACCTTTTAGAAATTCCCCAATTCCTTGTTTCCGAATTCCCCCCCTCTTGTATATGTTGTTTGTTACTTCTAAATTATTCTAGCTTTTGTTTTTAAATGAACAAAAGAATATACTAGCTTTCAAAAAATTAATTTTTTTTTAAGGAATTCAGTGAATGGTTCTAAAAATTGTAATTAGTAAACGTTTGATTAAAAAAGATTATAAAATTGAATTTTCCCATAATGTGTGCCGTATGTGCACTATCACCTAGTGCCTCTGCTTGAGCGACCCTTTGTACTCGATGCACTAAATATGATTCAGATGTTGAAGATATGTATAAGAGTGTCAAGACAAGCTTGAAACTCTTCGGAAGAGATACAAAACTCTTCACTGTTGATGTAAAGTTAAATTAAGGATTAGCTTTGAGTCTTTTCTACTTTGCCGTATTTATGGATGAGTTTTTTTGAGCTAATTCGATGGCAAGTGTCATGGGGCATGCTATTTGCAGATGATATAATATTGGTCTAGTGACAAAGGAAGCTGTTCATGAGTCAGGTAGAACTTTGGACGGGTACATGGGAGTCAAAAGGTTTTCATGTTGTGCAATTCAAATACCTAGGAGTGTAACATAATTCGCTACATAAATTGCCTTTTCGGTTCGCGTTTCGCCCAAAATGGGCCAAAAATGGCGAAAACCGACCATAATTTTTCTTTTTTGGGATCGCATTTCGCGGGGAGATTAGGGAATTATGTTACACTACCTAGGATCAATAGTGTACACATCTGCCTATGCTGGGTGGCTTTGATGGATGGATGACCTAGGACATTACGAAGATACCTTTCAAATCATAGGGAAATTTAAACGCCTATTAAATAGCTATCTATGTTTTCTATCCTTTATGGAGTGAGCCAAACATCATTATTGTATGGTGGCAAAGATGAGGATGCTTTATTGCATATATGATCATACCGTAATACACACAATAAGAAATAAGTGATTTGAGATAACATGGGAGTGACATCAATTGTCGCAAAGATGCAAAACAAGACTTAGTTTGGGCATATGAGAAGGTGCCTTATGGGTCGTGAGGAAATATGAAATGATTATCTTAATGGATTGAAAAAGAAGAGGTGGACCTGGGAAGAACATGGACAAGATTATAATTTATAAGGACTTGCTGTTAAGATCTTAATGAGAGAGCATTGCACTTAATAAGATACAATAGTATATTAGGATTGACTCAAGTTGAAAATATGCTCTGTTTTCCTTACGTCATAGATGAAGATTGTGCATGTTTCCCTTTCCCCTTTCCCCTTCCCCTCTCTTTTATTTTTCCTTGCTTCTTATGTATGTGTTTGTGTTCCTCTTGATGACTGGTAGCTACTGCCTTATTTATTTTACCTTCTGTAACGATTTTTTTGTTTGATTTTTTTACTACTTTGTCCTTTTTTATTGTATCATTACAGTGGTGTTACTTATGATCATGTTGGTCTTGTTGATATTACTATTATTAGTTTATTACTACTGATAGTTTCATCGCTAACTACTTCCACACTGTCTTTTTTGTCCTCCCCCGCCTTGCCCCACCCCCTCGCCTCCCCTCCAGCAATACAGAAATGTAAGACAGGGGAAGAAAATAAATAACTTTTTTTACTCTTTCATGATTGCATTATGCTTTCTTTTCTTAAAACATTGCAAGTTCTCAAAAACTCCTCTTGAAGAGTCTTTTGCAGGATAGGGGTACCACTGTATGCATTTGCAGTATATTGCACGATTTGCACCTTCCCAAAATCTTCCTTTGTGTGAATGGTAGCTCTGGTTCTTCCCAAGTTTAAGATAATGGAGTATCTTGCTATGAACTCCAAACCACTTCCCAGCTTCTTGCCATTCATGGGGCTTACTTTTTCACCTTTGAATATTACCAGCCATCAGTGACGACGGATGAAATTGATAAAGCAGTACACCAGATGATCATTGATGCAGGAGCTTATCCATCACCTCTGGGCTATGGTGGGTTTCCAAAGAGTGTATGTACTTCAGTTAATGAGTGCATGTGTCATGGCATACCTGATTCTCGTCAGCTACAGGTTCATTGACTGTGGTAATAACCTTTTTCTGGTTCCACTTACCATTCTGACCTCCAACTTATTCTGATAATCTTTCTTTGGCAATGCAGGATGGAGACATAATAAACATTGATGTCACAGTTTACTTAAATGTATATTCTTGTCCTCTCTTGATCATATATTTGATTTTGCGCTGTTCTGGAGTCTAAGTGACTGCATCATTTCGTCAACCTTATGTTCCTTGAGTGCTTAGGTTTAGTAATAGAATGTCAAGGACTATCTTTTCAGTGTAACAATGATAGATACTGTATACTCTCTAATTAGATACATAACTTCAATAATCTTAAATGACACCCTTTTTTTGGGTAAACTAAAAAATATCTCTATTACAACATCTGGGAACATTTGTGGAATATTTGGATGTCGTCAACCTTTTTCATCATGGATAAGTTGCAAAATAAAGAGATGAAGTGTCAGTGATATGTGCATGCTAATTTTTTTTTTGAAATACTGTTGCAAAGTAATACAGGTTCACTTGTGGCTGAACTTTTTGAAAATGTAAACAACATTTGATATATTGAAATGATATATTGTAAAACAAAAGTATTATTATGAAAGAAGGAAAGAATAAATCTTCACAAACCCCATCTACACCATTTTATCCTTCCCACCACTAAACACTACCAATACATTCCCTTGCTACCCCACCACCTCCCTACCAACATCGATTTTTCCATGTCCGGCTATCCTCATTCCCCCACTTCCTTTTCAATTTTCTCTCCGCTTAATTGGCTTGAGGGGATGAACATTTCTTAAAGTAGAAGAAAGGAGAGAGAGTTAAGAAGTAGTTGAGTTGATGGAGAATTTCTTAAAACTACTGATTGAAGTCAACATTTAAGAAACATGGAAGAGGAGCTGCGCTTGAAGAGGAAGTGCGTACTCTGGTGGAGGGAGAGGTCTTACAAGAGATAGAGTAGGTAATATGTTGAAGCCTTGGAGGTTGGCGAAGATGGCCTTAAGGCGTAGGAAGTTATTTGCGGGAGGGAGTGGCGTTGGTGGTATGGGATGTGAAGGTGTTTTGGGGATTCGTTTTTCTTTGTAAATTAAAAATGTAGTTTGAAAAATAAAATTTCATTATGTATTCAAATTTTGAGTTATTCTTTCGGCAGAATATTTTCAGCTACCTCATACTAGTTGTTTATAAACAGTAATCATGTCATTCATATTTGATTATCGATGGAGGATTTAATTTACTTCCATGAAACAGTTACAGTATGTGATTTCTCATATCATTAACATCCAACACTTTGCTTTTTCTTTTCTATTAGGGTTACCATGGAGACACATCAAAGACATTCTTATGTGGAAATGTCAGTAATGCAATGAAACGGCTTGTGAAGGTATCGTCTTATATATCTTGGATGCATTTTTTAAGGGCAACTTATTTGAATATGCTAAATTGATTGTTTTTTCCGCATGGCATATGCTGAAAGTACTTTGTATCTAGGTTCTCATCTTTGCTGATTGCTATTATTGATAAGTGTTGCTGAATGTTGCTGCTGTAATTTTTTCGTTTAATAGCTTTATATATATTTCTAATTTTGCACTTAGGTAACCCAAGAATGTTTAGAGAAAGGAATAGCCGTATGCAAAGATGGTGTCAGCTTCAAAAAAATTGGAAAGGCAATCAGGTATTGGCTTCAAAAAAATTCAGTACTTGGGCACTTCCTGTATGTGAAGACTGTGATTTCTGGATTATATATGTGAATTCTTGTAATGTCTATATAGTATAGACTATGTAGTTCGAGAGTGGTAAAACTAGTACTTATCGTTTGTGAAATATCTTGTTAGCTCACAAGCAGCTGTCAAATTGCCAATATTATTCTCTTAATTTTGTAATCTTTCTGCAAGCATCTTGGTAAAACAAACTGCTTTGTAGTATTTTTCAACTACTTATTCTTCGAAAATGTTAAAATTCAAATCTTTAGAGGCAAGTTGAATGACTCGACAGCTTAAAGGGTGTTTGCTGTTACCAGCCATGCATATTTACCAAAAGGAACCATATTGCGTGATACTGCTGGCTTTAATTGATTAAATGGACAAAGTAGAATTTAGAAAGATGCAAGCTACATAATAGAGATTTGATGCTACTCTAATATCGTTTTCTTTAGCCAACTCAATAAATCACTAAAAAAAAAACTAATTGATCCTGGAAGGCTAAAGGCTAAAGTGTGCAGTATCTACTTTTTAAAACCTTGGTACCAGATTTACAGGTTGTTTGCATTCTCCTGAGTAGTCTTCTATCTTATATTTGATTTTTTGTTTACTGTTCTCCACAAATTTGCTAATTTAGTTGTCATCTTTAAACTAAGGGCCACTAAAATCATATGTTTTTTGAGTTTTGATTGGTAAAACCTGTGCAATTTTAACTACCTTGAGAGAAGAATTTCCCTAAAATTTCCCTTGTACCTTAATGATTAAAAGAAACTGTGCAGTCTGGTGTTTAAAATTCACTCTTTTATGCCAGATATGTTGCTACAATTTTTCTGTTTTTGTCTAATGTCTTTTTCAACTGCACTTTACAGTGACCATGCTGAAAAGCATAATTATGGTGTGGTGGATCGATTTGTTGGCCATGGTGTTGGAACTGTATTTCATTCTGAGCCCGTCATATACCATCATAGTAAGTATTTTGCATGCCTTGCTTTTCATACACTGCAAAAGACATTTGTATGATATTTTTGCTAGCTTTATCTGTACTCATTAACAAGACTACAAGAGTAATCTATGTAGCTATAGCCTTTTAGTTTTATAAAGTCTTATATTAAGATATGATTATTTAATGTGAATATATCTCATTGTTACCTGGCAACCCCCCTTTTTGCAGCAGAATATATTGCTATAGTGTGTATAGGGCGATTGAAAATGGTAACTATCAGCCATCAGGTAAATGTGTTCCATAAGGATTAAGGTGATTTGGAAATAGAAACATCGGGCAAAACAAGTTATTGGAATGTAGGGCTTTCACAAGTTTGATCCTAGAAAGGGTGGGTGCCTTGTATTGTGAACAAGGGAGCATGTAGGTAATAGTGGCCTATTATATGTGTTTTGACTTCGGAGTAGGAAATTCTTCCTCGGCTCTCTAATAATCACTACAATTCCCTTTTATAGAAGTTTATTGTCAATCACTAATTCACTATACACCCAGTTTTTGCAACTTTTCCTCTCAATTATCACCTTTTTACATGGTATTGGGGACCACTCTTCTCCTACATGTCTCTACTTTTTTTTTTTTTCCTTTGCTTTAATATGTGTGCCCATACTACATGTAGTGATTAATAAACAACGGAGGAAGTATAAGATAAAAAAGCATATTTTATACTAACCTCCGTTTCTAAATTAAGTGCAACAGTTTAACTTTCACGCTTGCCAACGCACAACTTTGACTATTAATATCTCTAATTATGAGGTGATATTATGAAAATATTCATTGAAACAAATCCAACAACATTTTATACGATCATTTTTGTTTTTATATATTAGTGAAAAAGTACGATCAAACTGAGATGTGTGAATGGTGCAAAAGTCAAAGTGTTGCGCTTAAAAAGAAACAGAGGAAGTATAAATTATTTTTTTCTAACAAAAATGCAGACTTGTTTCTTGTGTGATGCGTGTGGCTTCACCTCCTATCTTGAAACTCGAAGTCCTGCACCATTTGCGCCTTGAAGTAAATCCCAGATCCCTATATATATTACTCATGAACACAAACTAATATTCATTGCAAGTTTCTTTTTTTGCTTCCCGTTTGGGAACTTTAACGAAGTTTTTCTCGGTCTAGGTTATTTTGACTTATTCATGACCTCAGATTTCAAACATTTTTCCCTTGATGCAAATACTACCAAAAGACTTATGGGTTACTTTTCTAATTGCTACACAGATGGATGAGCTTAGTATAACAACTTCGGAAGATGCAGGAGAGTTTGTGCAATAGTTGATATGATTAGGGAGTCAACTAGGGTAAAGATATTCACAGTAAATTTAAACCTTAATTTCGAAAGTGTACTTTAAAGTGCATATATTTCTGATTGTTTACAGTCAAAATCTGTCTAAAATGCAAATTGACTGGCAATGTGAGAGCTAGCTATCCTCTTCGAAGCCACTTTAGGCTATACCAGAACAGACACTATTGGAAACAGTTACTATAGGGTGGTAGAGGAGGACCTAAATCAAGCATGATTTTCACCATCGACATTTCGAGGGGATGCCTATTTAGCTCTTGCTATCCCTCAGTCATTTCAGTATTATGCATGTTTCCTGGTTTCTTGTTGCTTTTGCATGTACGCGTGCTGCTTCCTTAAGTTTCTTGAAGCAGTACACACTATCATTGTTAGCAGTGGCGGATCGAAGATTTTGAGAATGGTTGGTCAATGGTCACACCACCATCCCCCGGAAATATTACAACCAATAACTATTCAAATCATAGTTGTTGGACAAAACAAATGAAGTGATCACAATAGTTTCCACATTATAATTCATCAACATGTCAAGGAACAGGCACAACTGTAATGAAAAAAGGTACAAAAGATACTCTGAACTAAAACACCATGACAACAACTAGTATGTGTGAGAAAACCCTGACTGCACATTTTATAAATTACAGGTGACAGTGTAAGGAAACCACATTTCTCCACAAAGGCAGCAACATAATTCCTCTTGGGCATGAGAAAAAAGTTCTTCCCTTAGGTATTATCAAAACAATATATATATATATATAAACATAATAAATGTAATCCACAACCAGTAGAAGATGTAAACAAACAACACATATTGAAGTACAAAGGAATGTGACTGAACTAAATGAAGATCATGGACACAAAATTAAATTTACACCAAGACCAAATGGGGGCCAAAACAACAATTTCATTTTTGAAAGGCATTCTTTTTCTTTTTCTTTTCGCAAGTGTCCACAAGTCTCATATAGAAAAAAACTAAATAATTGTAGACACAAAGGCACTTTTAGTTGCTATTCACTCCATAACCTCTACTCCTCTCAAAGGAAAAAAGAAAAGGTTGATGTAACATTTGGTCAAAAAATTTCAGCTACACCAGAAGTTCAACATGGGAGTAAAAATTTGAAGTTACACCAACTGTCCATATCTTTTGAGATTCATATCATACGTTTCCAGTTCAACAAATTTCCGTATTAAAATTTATAAGGGGCAAGTGAATTTCATTCCTTGTCCACCATATTCCAAATGAAATTAAATTCAATTTTCAACAACTCCTCCAAAACAAAAACCCCCAATTTGATTTAGATCTGATATTTGCTGAATTGAAAAAAAAATGGTGGATTGTAATAAAAAAAACCTAACTTCTATCAAATAAACCCTAATTTCCAAATAATTTCAGACAAATACAAGCAATTAAGTAACATACATAAAAAGATAAGAAAACCAATGTAAAATACCCCAGTTTCAGTGTTTCGAACAGAGTGTTCCGGAACCGCACGCCATTGCTTACGAGACGGCGATTGAGACAGCGAAACGCTACATCCAGCAGCAGCGGCATCCTCCATTGTTTGGGTAAAAGAAGAAAAAAAACGCGAAGCAGAAGATTAAAACCCTAGAATTTGGATTTCTTCAGATAATGTGGAAAACCCTAGAAATCGGGGACATCGAAAGAGGAGAGAGAATCAATAATGCAGGTTGTAGAACTTGTGAGAAATCGGGGATGAGATTGAGGCGACTGAGAAAGAGGAGAGAGAAAAGAGGGGGAGATGCAAGAGAGAGAGGAAAGATGGTGTGAGTGATATAAATGAAGGCTGGAAGGGCGCTGGAAGCAAGAGGTGAGAATTTTTCCTTTTCTCCAATATTGGTTGGTCAAGTGACGAACTGTGACAACAGCTGGCTCCGCCACTGATTGTTAGTGTTGCTGTTTTGTAAAATCCTCAGCATCTTCTATTTCTGTTTATCTTTATTATACCAATTTGTAACTGTTATTCGTTTACACTTGCCATCAGCACATATGAACATCCCAATAGATTAGCGAAGCCAAAATTAGTTGGTTGTCGTGGTGTTTGTTACAATGCAGAAATATTCAACTTCAACCCCATTATGCTACAATGCAGAAATATTCAAATTGAACCCCATTCTACATATCTGGTTACCTTTTTCTTCTTTTCTTTTTTTTCCTTTTTTTACTTTCTCAGGACTTGATGGCTACATTTACTTTTGTTGATAGAATGTTGAATTGATTTGTGTAAATCTCGGTTCAATCAGGTAGAAAAGTGTGAAAATTTGCCAAACAAGAATCAACAAAAAGATCTTCCTAGGGTTGAGATCAACTTTAAAATTTAAATTCTTTTGTTCTGTATGCTGTCAGAGTGTGCATTCACAATACCCAAAGGCAAATTGATAAACATAGCAAAAAAAAGTTTTAGCCCTTAAAGTAGTACGATGGTTCATAAAACTAGTCTTCTTTTCTATTAGATGGGTTGTTCTGGACGTGCTTCATAAAATTAGTCTTCAATGACTTCCCCTCATATTACTTTGAAGACTGGACATGTTCTTTATTAGATGGCTGTTATATATGGTTTCAGAGAATTACTGGCTTGTTGTATTTGATGGCTTTTAGTTGCTTCTACAAACTTTTAGCGGTATAATTTGATTAATTTGTTTACTTCGTCACTGCCCAAGATAACATATGAAGGGAAGTTTGTTATCCGGACAAATTTTTTTCTATGATAACTTTGTCACCACGATACCTTAAGTACCAATAGAGTCTTAACACTCCAAATCCCAATATGGGTGCTCTGAGTATGAGCATCTGGACTCTTCTATTTAGGCCATTAACTTGCTATGATTTTGAACAAAGGGGCAACGCCTTGCCAAGTGCTTGCAACATAGATGCGCAGATTCATTTACTAATATAAACGCTTTGCACATTTTGCGAAAGTATTAAGAGAAATTCTATGGTAACTTCTATGCCTAAATGTTTCATGCAACAAATCCACCTCGCCCACCCATTTTGAGGACTTATCATAGACGTGGCAGGAAGGGACCACAAGGAGGAGAGAGGGAGCAACGGTCACCTGCAAGAATTACAGAAATGACAGAGGATAATCATGGAATGTCAGTGAATATTCTAGAGGCACAGAATTAGATGAGCTGTATGGTGAGGTGTCCTTAGGAGGAGTGAAGGGGAAGCTTTAGTTGCTATAAATAATAGAAGTGAGAAAAGGTGAAGGCATCCAGAAATTGAGTGATTGCTTAGTGTAATTGGGAGAGATCTTGGCCTCTCGAAAGCCTTGACTTATCTTGTAAACCCTTGACTTCATTTAATCAAAAATCTTCAACTGTTCTGTGTCTAACTTATCTCTGTGCTCTGTGATTATTTCCTGTGCCATTGTTGTGAGAACTTGCAGGATTGCAGTTTGTTACATCTTGGTATCAGAGCACGCGATCCATGGCGCCACCAACCTCAACCCAAAATGCCCAACGCATGGACAGGCTTGAAGAAGAGATCGGTAACCTGAAAAATGCCATGGCTGAGGAGATAGCATTGGCAGTTGCTAAGGGAGCAGCTGAGATGCAAACATCCATCACCAACCACATAATATCGAGCATGGAACTGCCGATCCAAAGGCTGGAAGGCCGGATTGAATGTTCCAGAGAAATGCAAAAGGGGATGATCGAAAAACTCCGGTCAGATCAGAACCGATTTCAAGAGGAAGTGAGAACTTCCTTAAATCAAAGGAAAACACCCTCTTTTAGGGCCCCTAGGAGGAAGAATCTTAGGGAGAAGGGTTCGTACAAGGAGGTTTCGTTCCCGGCAACCATGGTGAGAGAAGAGGGGACGATGAGTTTACCTTCGCTGAGAACCCAGGCGGTGGAGGGGTGTTCATAGTGAATCCTGGTGGAGTCCGGTGGTGGACCCGGACCGGGGACGAGACAAGGGCTGGGTTGGGAAGGAAACAACGGAGATGGTGGCTGGGGTTTATCAGGAGGAGATAGGAGAGGGACCGGGTGGAATGGGTGGAAGGAAAATGAGGGGGCTGGATGGAATGGTAGTGGGAACTGGGATGGTGGTGGAAGAAATGGCGGAAACAGGGGAGGAACAAGCTGGGGAGGGCCCACGCACGGCGAACAAGGGGGTGGAAACGGAGGACATGGAGGCACTGGTTGGAGGGGAAATGGTGATAGTGGAGGCGGATCTGGATGGGTAGCTCACGGCGGAGGCAACCGGAGATATCGGAAACTGGACATGCCACTTTTTGATGGCCAAGAACTCGACGACTGGGTGGTTATGGCTGAGAGATATTTTAACTTTTATTATCTCACCGAGGAAGAAAGGATGGAGGCGGTGGTGGTGGGGCTCGAAGGAGATGCGTTATTTTGGTACAACTGGGAGCACCGCCGCCGGCCGATAAGACGTTGGTCTGAGCTCCGCAAGCTGGTGCTGCAACAATTTCGACCGGCTAACTCGGCTCTCTCTACGAGCAGTGGTTGGCAGTTAAACAGGTGGACACCGTCGTTAATTATCGTCGACAGTTCATAAAGCTCGCCGCACCACTGGACCAGGTGCCTGAGAGGATCTTAATGGGTCAATTCTTGCATGGGTTAAAAGATGACATTAAGGCTGAAGTAAGACAAATGGGGCCTCTGACCTTGGATCAAGCAATGGACCAAGCGTCGCGGGCCGAGGAGAAAATCCGGGTAGCAAAGGGGCCCATACCCTATTCTGGAACAGGCCAAAAGGGGAGTAATTCTTGGGGGGCCCAAAATAAGACCATTACTCACTTTTGACCTTTAAACCAAGCAAACCCAAGCAATAGCAACCCTAACAAGAATTGGGCCGGCCGGGTTGGCTCAAAGCATTTGCGCAGGGAGGGAATTATCGTTCCCCAAACCCACCAGAGAAGTAAGGAGGCTGACTGAGCGTGAATTGCAGGAAAAGAAAGATAAAGGCTTGTGTTTTAGGTGTGACGAAAAATGGGCCATAGGTCACCGATGCCGGAAGAAGGAGTTGAGCGTGTTAGTGACATACGAAGGTGAGGAAGAAGATGGGGCTTTCAATGAAGGAGAGGGGGAAGAGTTGGAGGTCGAAGACTCGAACCCGCCGGAAGTCTCTCTCAACTCAGTGGTGGGGTTGACGAACCCGAAGACTATGAAGGTACTAGGGGAGATTAATGGAGCCCGGGTTGTGGTGATGATTGACCCGGGTGCAACCCATAATTTTGTGTCACTCGAGGCGGTTAGCAAATTGGGGTTAATAGTGACAGGATCTCGGAAGTTTGAAGTGTCCTTAGGGAATGGGGATTCAATCCAAGGGTCGGGTGAGTGCAGGGGAGTGAAATTAAGACTGGGAAAATTCGAAATCAGCGAGGATTTCCTACCACTACAGTTGGGTAATTCAGATTTGATTTTAGGGGTACAATGGTTGGAGAAATTAGGGGCTGTGGTGACGAATTGGAAGGAGCATACCATGAAGTTTAACCATGGGGACAGAATGGTTACCTTGAAAGGAGACTCATCTTTGACTCGATCGGGCATCTCACTTAGAGCCATGATTCGAGCTCTTAGAAGGGAAGGTGGGGGAGTCCTTGTGGAGCTAGGGCAGATGGAAGGTGGTTCACCAATGGGAGCACAGGAGGAAATGAGGCTGGAAATACCGGCTTACTTGGAGAGGGTTATAAAGCAGTACCAGGGGGTCTTCTAGTCACCTACGGGGTTACCACCACCTAGGGGACACGAACACCAAATCGTCCTCAAGCATGGTAGCAACCCAGTAGGGGTACGTCCTTATCGGTACCCTCAATACCAGAAGGACGAGATAGAACGTTTGATCACCGAGATGCTGGAAGCCGGAATCATTAGACCCTCCACAAGTCCTTTCTCAAGCCCCGTGTTACTTGTGCGGAAAAAAGACGGTTCTTGGCGCTTTTGCGTTGACTATAGAGCCCTCAACAAGGAGACCGTCCCCGACAAGTACCCCATTCCGGTAATTGATGAGCTTTTGGATGAACTCCATGGGTCCAAGATTTTCACAAAATTGGACCTCAAATCGGGGTATCATCAAATCTTGCTCAAACCCGAAGACGCTCACAAAACCGCCTTTCGCACCCATGAAGGACATTACGAATTCCTAGTAATGCCCTTCGGATTGACAAATGCTCCGGCAACGTTTCAATCTCTCATGAATGAGGTATTCCGGCCCTTTCTTCGTAAATTTGTGCTTGTGTTTTTGACGATATTCTTGTGTATAGTGTCAATGAGAAGGAGCATGAAACTCATCTGGCAAATGGTGCTGCAAACACTTGAAGAAAATCAGTTATTTGTAAACCTCAAGAAATGTGAAATTGGGTTGCCAGTATTTGGGACACAAGGTGTCCAAAGATGGGGTGGCAGCAGATTTTGAGAAGATTCGGGCTATGGTGGAGGGGGCCCCTCCGAAAAATTTGAGGGAATTGCGTGGGTTTTTGGGACTTAGGGGATACTACCGAAAGTTTGTTGCGCGTTATGCTCAAATCGCACATCCTCTCACTGCTCAACTGAAAAGAGATTGCTTCGGTTGGACAGAGGAAGCTAACCAAGCTTTCCAAGCCCTCAAAACAGCGATGACGAATATTCCAGTTCTGGCTTTACCCAATTTCAAAAGGCCCTTCATTTTGGAGACTGATGCCTCGGGGTATGGGGTAGGGGCAGTCCTGATGCAAGATTAGCACCCTATAGCCTTTTACAGCAAGTTGTTGGGGCCACGTTCTCAAGCTAAGTCGGTCTATGAGAAGGAATTGATGGCGATGTGCTTGGCCATTCAAAAGTGGCGTCATTACCTCCTTGGGCGCCATTTCATTGTGCGGACTGATCAACAAAGTTTAAGGTACATCATGCAACAAAGAGAGGTGGGATCTCAGTATCAACGTTGGGTAAGTAAGCTCATAGGGCTGGATTTTGAAATCCAATACAAACCCGGAGCTTCCAATAGAGTAGCTGATGCTTTGTCTCGCAAAACGCAAGGCGAAGTTGAACTGGGGGCTGTTGTTTGTACCCAAGAAGTGAACTAGGCAGAGCTCTATAAGGAGATTGAGCAGGATGCTATGCTGCAACAGTTGGTGGCTGATCTAAAAAAGGACCAGAATTCCCACGCTTATTTCTCTCTGGTGGAGGGGAGGTTATTGTACAAAGGGAGGGTGGTTATCCCTAAGATTTCGGTGTTTATCCCACTACATTCGGGGGATCTCAAAACTTACCTAAGGCTCGCATCGGATTGGTATTGGATGGGCATGAGGGGAGATGTCGCAACATATGTGCTGAAGTGTGGTGTATGCCAACAGTTCAAAGCCCACTAACTTAAGTCCCTCAGGGCTCTTACAACCTCTACCGCTTCCAAAGATGGTGTGGGATGAAATCACGATGGACTTCGTTGAGGGTCTTCCCCGTTCTAAGGGATGTGATACCATATTTGTGGTTGTTGATCGCCTCACCAAGTATGCCCATTTTTTGTCCCTCAAGCACCCCTTCACGGCATATACGGTGGCAGGAATTTTCATCAAAGAAATAGTAAGGTTGCATGGGTTTCCCTCCTCAATTGTGTCGGATAGGGACCGGATCTTTATGAGTCTATTTTGGAAGGAATTATTCCGTCTTCAAGGGACACAATTGCAGCGAAGCACCGCATACCACCCACAAACAGATGGTCAGACAGAGGTGGTAAATAAATGTTTGGAGACTTACCTTCGTTGTTTCACTACCGGGCAGCCTCGAAATTGGGGAGCATGGCTTCATTGGGCAGAGTTTTGGTACAATTCATCTCCACATCTCTCTACAAAAATCACTCCATTTAAGGCACTATATGGAAGAGACCCACCGCAATTGCTTCGCTTGGGTAAAGGTCATACGGTTGTAGATAGTTTGGAGAGTTTGTTGCTAGAACGAGAAACTATCCTGGATGATCTTAGGGTCAACCTCATTAAAGCCCAGCAGAGGATGACTAAGTATGCTAATCAGCGCCGTCGAGAGGAAACATTTGAGGTAGGAGATCAAGTCTACCTCAAACTTCAGCCCTACCGTCAACAAACACTAGCCAGGCGCCCCTTTGAGAAGTTGGCTCCGCGTTTTTATGGCCCCTATACCATTAGACAGCGCATTGGTCAGGTTGCTTACAAGCTGGAATTACCGGAGCATAGCAAGATACACCCCGTATTCCATGTGTCTCAGTTGAAGAGGGCAGTAGGGGAAGCCCAGGCGGTGTCAGCAATACCAAGTGCCATAACACCTGATCTTGAGTGGGTGGCTGAACCTGAAGCCTTACTAGACGTACGCACAGTCGGCTCTCCATCTGCCCCCCGCACTGAAGTCCTCATAAAATGGCAGCGGTCTTCAACCTTTGAAGCTACTTGGGAAGAGTTCCATTCAATCCAACTTCGCTTTCCTCACTTCCACCTTGAGGACAAGGTGAGTGTTTGGGCCCGGGGTAATGCAACAAATCCACCTCGCCCACCCATTTTGAGGACTTATCACAGACGTGGCAGGAAGGGACCACAAGGAGGAGAGAGGGAGCAACGGTCACCTGCAAGAATTACAGAAATGACAGAGGATAATCATGGAATGTCAGTGAATATTCTAGAGGCACAGAATTAGATGAGCTGTATGGTGAGGTGTCCTTAGGAGTGAAGGGGAAGCTTTAGTTGCTATAAATCATATAAGAGAGAAAAGGTGAAGGCATCCAGAAATTGAGTGATTGCTTAGTGTAATTGGGAGAGATCTTGGCCTCTCGAAAGCCTTGACTTATCTTGTAAACCCTTGACTTCATTTAATCAAAAATCTTCAACTGTTCTGTGTCTAACTTATCTATGTGCTTTGATTATTTCCTGTGCCATTGTTGTGAGAACTTGCAGGATTGCAGTTTGTTACATGTCACATGCACTATCAGTTTGGCTAGTGAAAATAGTTCTTGTGCTTCAAATTTCAATGCTTCATTGTTCTCTCTAAATTTTGCTGTATATTATATTGACAGGAAATAGCCGTCCAGGTGAAATGGTTGAAGGTCTAACGTTTACAATTGGTAAGAGCTTCAGTATTATTATTAAAATTAAAACCTGCAGTATGTAATGCAATTAGTGATACAAACAAGCATAAACAAACATGAAACATGCATAGTAACACGGCCCACCATGCACCAATATCAGGGAGTCCGATACATTGATGTTTCATTATTGTTCATTATTACCAAAATTGTTCGTGTAGTTGAGTTTTTTGCGGATATACTTGCTGAAGCTGCTTATGTTTTTATGTTTTATAATGTTCGCATATATTCTAGATTGCAAGGGCCCATTTAGATGGCTATTTTGTTTGAAGGATGCTTTGCAATTTAGTTTCAAGGTCTAGGTAGGTGGATGAAAAGTTGACAGGGTGCTCTAGTAGAGAGATGATAAACTCGTGTCAGAGAGTAGACTCATCCACTCTCAATGTGAGGGTAACGAGAGGAGTTTTTATCGGTTTGCCCTTTTTTTGCTTGTCTAACAAGCCTTTTGCTTATTTCGGATTACATTGATATCTCTAGTCCAGCTTTATCAGAATTGTTACTGCGTACACCAGAGAACTCAATATGTTGCTCAGTGAATTTTAACTGACACCCTTTCCTAAATGCAGAGCCAATTCTTACAATGGGAAGCATTGATTGTATTACATGGGGTGATAACTGGACTACTGTTACAGATGATGGCAGTCCTGCTGCGCAGTTTGAGCATACCATCTTGATTACGAAGACGGGTGCTGAAATCTTAACAAAGTACTAAACAAATCCACATAATATGATTCAAATCAAAAGTTATCATTGCAATACGCACCTCAGATTTTGTATCATATTGCAACGTAGAGCATGTAAGCAAATAAGCATATTCGAGGAAGAAATCATGGGTAGTTTTCGGTGGGAATATTGTCAAAAAACACCTTTTAAATCCTTGATCAGAAAGGAATTATCTTTTCTTTTTTCTTTTTGTGTAGTTCAGTAGCTGTATACATATATTTTAAATCGAAATAATTAAGACAAGAAGTATGTATATTGGTGAGAGAGAGGGGCAAAGCCCCCAAAATCTTTAACTTTTCTGTACGTGGTAGGTTTAGAAGCATTTTATGTTGAATTTCCAAATTTGACCAACAAAACTTGAGCTTTATTTGCATGACTAACAACCAGGAAAATCTCAAATTTCAGAGACAACAAATTAGAAAACTATAAAAAGACATGATTAAATTAAACTTTCACCCTATTGATAGTCATCAAGTCATTTAAATATGTTCCCTTGAAATTCTCCGAAACCCAAAAACTTCCTAGTTGTCTTTGACTCTTTGTGCCTTTCTTTTGTCAAATCAAAATAAAGTTATTCATTTGTCTTCTGTGTACCATTTTAGCCCCAAGTTTTCTGAAATCACATGCTCAAGATGACCAAAAACAGTTCTTAGAAGCTCACAACACGGCCCGTGCTCAAGTTGGGGTTGCTCCGCTTGCATGGAACCAAACCTTAGCGTCATTTGCCCAACAGTTCGCCGATAAAGTTAAGCAAAAATGCGATAACACAAAGAAGTCAGGCGGACCATACAGCGAGAACACGACGGCGGGATACGGGGCATTTAGGATCATCGATGCGGTGAGCCAGTGGGTGCAAGAGAAGGAAAACTATGAACAACAATCAAATTTGTGTAAGAATGGAAAGGAGTGTAAGCAATACAAACAAGTGGTTTGTAAGGAGAGTAAATATATCGGGTGTGCTTACTGGCGTCAGAAACAGATTTGACTGCTGGGTCAACCTGATATTGACCTGATTTGAACCTGGTTCGACCCGTGAGGATCAGTCCCCGGACTGAACCCGACCGGAAACTCGCCCAAGACCCGGACAAGATCATATTCTGACCTGACCACACAGACTTGCATTCAAACACGAACCTGACCGTAACACAACCAGATATTAACCAAAACCCGACCAGATCCAGTAAATACCAGATTTGTTTATTACCAACCCAAAACCATAATTTATGGTAACCAGATAAATCAAATCTGCCTTATTTGATCTAATTTTTCAAAGCAACCTATTTGGACGACTAAACCCCACCAAATTATTAAAATTTAATTATTATTCTATATTTACAAAATCATTTAAAAGTGTATATATTTACAAAATTATTAAAATTCAATTATAAAAAAACTAGAGATTGATTCATACTCATTCAATTTCAGTCAATGACATACAAGTTACACAATTCAAACATTGCAAATTTGCAATAACCAAATTAGAACTTACAGATTCACAATCTCCAATATGCCAAATTAAACGGAAGAAAACAATTGCCAAGCACGAAATCTGTTACATTAACATGAGCAATAGAAAAAAAAATCCAAACCCATATTGCAGACATAGAAAATTCAGATACTAAAACAAACTAAAACAAAATTACACATTCATTTTTCTTTATACTAAACAAACCCATATGAAAAATTCAGATAAGACCTACTTCAATTTCATGACAAACAAAATATATAATACTGCAAAAATAGATATGTTTAATGAATTTGAGAATGTCAAAAGAAAATTACAATCCCAGATCTAAGTTTATCAGATAAATTTTTTTTGAAAAAAAAAGGTAAAATAAAAACGAAAATTCAGTTATCTTACAAGCTTTCTCGCTATCACCACATGTTTGGCTTGAGTTTTTTTTGCCTTCAGATCTAACATTTACAAACGCTAACATTGGATCTTAAAAAAGGAAATAAATTACAAAATAGTTAAAAAATGAAAATGGAACTAATAAACTAGCAACAGTGGAGTTGAGCGACGAACGGAGTTGAGTGAGGATGCGAGATAAGCCACAACGACAATGGCGACGCTGGTGGAGTCGAGCAAGGATGAGAGATGAACGAAGGTGAACGAGGATGATGAGTAGCGACGATGACGACGGACTTGGTGGAGTCAAGCGAAGATTTCGTCAATGGGCAGCGAGAATGACGAACTCTTCGTTCGTCTCTCATCATTGGTTGTGGAGGATGAGAGAGGCGAGCAGATGAGAGTGAGAGATGAGAGAGAAAGAGCAGCGAAAAAGGGAGGAAGGGTGGTGGTGGCCGAATTCCGGCAAGGATGATGGAAGGAGGGAGCAGCGCAGAGAAATGGAAGGAGCAACGAGTGTATTAGGTTTTTTGGGTTTGGAGGAGAGATGGGAGAAGGTAATAGGGTAGGAGACGATCTAACGGTTCAGTTTGTTTTATGACATGTATCCAACGGTTAATATTTATGATCCGTGTGCTTTGTGTTGTTTTCTTGTGTGCCCTTGATTATGATGATCTAACTGTTTAGATTTTGCCCATTAGATGATTTTGGATTTTGCCTTAAGAAAACAAATAATTCTACCAAAATATTATTCATAACAACTAAACTCCATGTTCCACATCTCTAAACCCCAAATCTCATACCCTATAACCCCATTTTCAAATAATAATATAATTATTTATAGTAGTAATCTCATATCCACTAACTGATCGTATATTCGTAGTTAATATATAATACTCATTATTATTATCGTTAGTTATACTATTAGAGCATATTAAGAGTCGATACTCAAATATTGTATTGTTATCTTGATTAGCCTATCAACTACCATTGACACATTCATTTAGTATAATATGTAATTTGGATCATTCAAGTATATGCTTTTTGTTTCTGAAACGCATTACACTCGAGGACGATTATCATAATGATTACCCACTTACATTGACTAATCTATACACTAATCCATTCGTATTACTTTGTGTTTATACTAATGTATACTAGCTAGAAATGCAATACATTGATCTATACACTATCTATACATTGACATATAGTCGAAATGCAATACATTGATCTATATACTAATCTAGTTTAGCCTAATGATTACCCCCTACATTGGCTTCTGTCACGTTATACTCGTATTAGCTTGTGTTGATCGACTTTAATCATCATTATCACCAATTATGATCACATTATACTCGTATTGTTTTTTGGTCAATGAGATTTGAGAAATGACAATGCTTATGGACAAGGGAGTAACCGAGTAACTGACTAAGTGTTAAGTTACTATATGGTTGTGCAACATATTAACCCTCGTTATAATCAATTAGGTCTCATATGAACCGTCGTTGTAAACATATGAATGTTTGATTGTCATTTGTTATAGTATTATAATATATCAAGAGTCGTTATACTAATTTATAATCAAAAGAGTACTAGATTGATTTTACAATTATTTTGATACCAATTTTATACTAAAATGATTAAACATATTGATAAAATAGTTTGTTTATACTTTATTATATATAGTCACAACATAATACATAAATACCGCGTTATGTTTGTTATTGTTATTGATATTATTAGCATTGTTGCTACTATTACTATTAGTATTGTTATTGTTATTGTTATTGTTATTGTTATTGTTATTGTTATTGTTATTGTTATTGTTATTGTTATTGTTATTGTTATTTGTTATTTTGTATTAGTATTGCTATTGTTAGTATTGCCACTATTACTGTTATTATTTGTATTATTATTATTATTATTATTATTATTATTATTATTATTATTATTATTATTATTATTATTATTATTATTATTATTATTATTATTATTATTATTATTATTATTATTATTATTATTATTATATCATCATTGCTTTATTTTTTATTATTATTATTATTATTATTATTATTATTATTATTATTATTATTATTATTATTATTATATTATTATTATTATTATTATTATTATTATTATTATTATTATTATTATTATTATTATTATTATTATTATTATTATTATTATTATTATTATTCTCATTATCATCATAGTTATTTACAAACTTATATATCATAATGCTTATAATAATAAATCATTAATATAAAGCTTGGAATTGATCGTCTACTCGTTATTATTGTCGTTGGTATAATATATAATATTAGAACATATGAAGAGTCGTTCTACTCCTTTACTCATTAGAGTGGTTTTATGCAGTTGATTAGTCGAAATAAGAGTTGACTAAGAGAATACACTAAACATCATGGTAAACAAATATAGTGTTTTTATTAGTTTTTCGTTATTATCCATATATTTATCGTACACAAACATATGTATATATATATGTCGATCTTAATACTTTTAATAATATGATTCGTTTACAAAATCCATAACAAAATCAAAATGATCCGATTAGGAGTTAACCGAAGTTGATAAATTGACGTTCAATAGCGAATAGACCCGATGCTTCACAATGATTGAATTAAGGTCATTAGTGATTCAACCTAAATACACTTGACTCTACCCAAGCGTACATGAAACCCAAATACGACTTGCGCAAACTCGGTTTAAAATTGTCCACAAGCGATCATACCCGGGAATAGATCGACTTGTAAATGGAACATTCAGACATGTCCCGCACCCGACAATCCCAATATTCAAATGTAATCGACCCAGTTGAACAAAGCCTGACCAATCACGACCTGGGGCACTGACTGTCAGAATCCTGACCTGTTCGGGTTTGACCTGGTTCGCATCCCAAAACCTGTTTGAGAACCTGTTTTGACACCACTAGGTGTGCTAATATACTTTGTGGGGCTGGTTGGCCTTTTGTAGTTTGTGAATATGATCCTCCTTGTTTAGGGTAAATAGCTTTATTAAATGGCTATTTTGGGTTTCATAAATAATGTATTTGTAATAATAAATTGTATTGTTGTTCATCCTCTTATGGTTCTTCTATCTGATGAATCATTGATGAGATGTAATAAAATTGATCTTCTGAAAAAAATTCAAGTCCATTTGTATTTGCATACAATAGTTGCCGATTTAGTGTTAAATTTTATGTTCGTGGTAAAATATGATGTAAATGATTTTGATTTTTATCGAATTGGCTCAAAGAAAAAAAAAGAACTATGTCGTGTTATAAATTTACGGGAGAATGAAATAGGTTTTTTTTATAGATCATTAATAGCATTGGATTAGATAAAATTTAATGTCAAATTATAAAAAACACTGTACTATCACTCAAGATTTTACTTACCAAAACAAAACTTAGCTAATTAATGTTTTACTTATCTTTTGTCCAAGATAGGTTACTTAACCATAAAAGAAATTATAACTAAACTAAATTAAAGATTTACTATTGTATCCTAGGAGAGTAACAACTAATTTAGAAGTAGGATAAAGAAAAATAAAATACTATTGGCAAATCTTTTTATTTACAACCCCAATTATACAGTTCTAACACCATCCGAACTTTTGCTCTGAGTTCAACAGTAAACTCAAATCTCGATTCAGACTGTCTCTTTACTTCAGCAATTGCTTCCTTTACGTTTCGACATTCATGATATTGTCCTTCCTTATCCCCGCGGTAGAATTCAGCATGAATCTTCTTTAAGTTTCTCAAGAGTCACGCTAATTGTCCGTACTTTTCACTTTCATCTATCCAACGCCTCGACAAAGACTTGTAATCTGATGATATGTCATCAAAAAAGTCGTATGATTGTATTTCAATCACACTTTTAGTATCATTGTCCCAAGCATCTTTTGTTTTATCAACTATTAAAACAACCCTTTCATGTGATAATACAGGATCTAGCCCTTTTTTCAATGGTGTCACACAGTCTTCTCTTGTAAGCACTTGCGATTGTGCAAAATACATCCCCTTAGGATCAAGTATGTCAAGCATCTTCCTTGCATATACCCGATCTCCTAGTGTGAATATCGACAAATCGAACAATTTGTTTGCTTCTTGAAGGAAGGTTTGAACATATGGCCTTAACTTGGTCACACAGTATTTTCCGTTCCATTCAAATCCATACCATTTAAACTTTATGTTAATAAATAAACAAATGAAATAAAACATATCATAACTTGCAAAGTATTGTGTATATGACGGAATATATGCCTTCTTTTAAATTAATGTCATTATGAAGAAAATATACGTAAATAATAGAAGTCAACAAATTCAAGCTCTTAACCCCAAATTTTCTGAAGTTGTTGTAATGGTTTTACTTGTTTACTATCAGCCTTAGAACAAAAAATATACATTTTATAGCATATTTTTATTTTTGGTTTTTGATAACGGCAAGGAGAAGGATTCTAACCACATCTCAACGTATTGGAAAACTCAAATGAAAAGAAAACCTACTCCCAGTCTACCAAAGAGCCATGCCTACTAACTTTGGATTAAATTGACATGTGAAAAGATTACAGCTCAGTATAATACTTTTTCTTACGATCTAAAAGTATTAAAACAAAGAAAAAAGTTATACAAGATGTTACCTACATTACACGGACATGGTAAGTCAACACAATTATACTCCAACCTGACAAGTGACATTGTTTGCATACGGGTTCTATAAACAATACTAATCTATATATATATATATATATATATATATATATAAACTTAGAAAATTTTACACACATGTCATGTAAACAAGAAGGCTCGGCCATGTGTCATCCAAAAACTCAAGATCAGCCACGTGTGCATCCCACTCCCTTTGACATGTGGCGGCTTCCGTGAAGAGATTTGGGTGCGATCTCCAACCGATACTTGCCTTCAAATACGCCGAGTCTATCGTTCCTAATTGGTAATATTTTTGGCAACAATTGATCATCCATACTTCACGGTGCTATAAGCTTAAATTATGGCGTTAAATCCGTCTTTAATTGAAGCAATTTTGTAAAGTAAATCCCGCAAAGACACCATTGTTTCAAAGCGTGGATTATGCACTAGGGTGCACAATGCTCATTGTGCACCCAAAAAGAACATATCATTTATATAAAAGAACACAAATTTTTTTCAACAACTTTTCTACTTTAAAATAGAACACACGACTTAAAATTAAAGAACATGTAAATCTATATTTATAAAAGAACATACATTATAATGAAAAGAACATATAGTAAATGAACATCTACGCTTAAGGTAAAAGAACATATACCTTTTAAATTTAAATTTGAAAAAAGAATCTTTAGTTGTAAAATTTAAGGAAACAAATAACAACAATTTTTTAAAATTATACTCTTATAATGATAAAACGACGTAGTTTAGAAGAGGGTGCATCATGCTCTACATGCACTTGGGTGCATGTACTTATTTGCGCCATTGTTTCATTACTATTTAAAATAAACAGTAATAGTTGGAGCGCACCAATCTTCCATATCGCCCCTCTTCCTTCTCTCTCACAGTAAAAAAACCTGCGGAAAGCATGAAGAGCCACTAATGTCGTGGCAATAAATCTTCTCCATAGATCTCCTAGAATTATATGGGATGTGCATTATGCGTACTACTTTCCTTCTGCTCTGATTCATTCTACAAAATTGAATTTCAAATAACTTTTTATTTTTTATTTTTGTTGTTGTTCTTCAATGGTGGTTAATCATAAGAAAGTAGAAGAAGAGAGAGAAAAAAACTGTGGGTATTTTCCCCCCTAAGAAATGATTTTTTTTTTCTCTTGGAATTTAAGGTGGGAGTAACTTTTAGATGTGGTATGTAAATTTTTTTTTTCCTAAGAAATTTTATTAGTTTACATATTGAAGTTTAGGAGAAAGAAGGTAATCAAACGCATTGAAACAACCCATGTCAATCATATTGCCTACGAAGTCATAATATAGAAGCGATATATCTTGCATTTCGCAATCACATATAATGTATAATCTGATCAATGTCACAATAATCAACATAAGGATGAATCATAAATCCTATCCGAGCCTTTAATAAAGGTAATGTATAGAGATAAAATGATAATTATCAAACAAAAAGAATAAAATGACTATTCAACCGGAGCAATTGTGATTTTTTTATATTAAAATTTTTACAAGTGTTTGGGTTGATTAGTCAACCGAAGCACTTGACAAGTAGCACAAGGAGTTTTTTCCACTAGTGCATGGAGAATAATTAAAACCTTAATTATTGAGCAGAAATCGATTTTAATAGTTTAATTGATGAAATAAACTGAAAACAAAAGCCCAAAAGAAGAAGGAGAGAGAAAATGGAGATGGTGATAAGAGATGAGAAGGAAAATCTGGAAATGAATCTTTGAATTTTGATCGGTAATGGCGTTTTCTTAAGTCTCAAATTATATACCATAAACTTTTTACATCATCCACATTGTAGAATTAAGTAATTTACATAACTAAAATATACTTCCTTCGTTCTTTGTTGACGTTCCTACTTGGAATCTTGGCATTATATAGAATCACATTAATATAAAAAATAGATAAATAATATATAAAAAAAATATAATAATTTAGAGTCTTATTTGATTCGTTTCAATGAGTATTTCAATTATATCAATTTTTTTATAAATTACTGTCGTGTTGCTCTCTTGATCTCAATTTCATAATGTATGATATAAATGAAATATATTGTAACTTTAATAAGTTGAGTACACATTTTTTTATATACTGAAAGTAGAGAACATATTTTCTCTATGATTATATTAAATTATATTTAGTACATAAGCTTAATTGTAGTATCACTACTTTCTACGTCTTTAAAATTACATCAAATATTTATAAATTTTGACACCATGATTTAGGAAAAGTATCATAAAATTTTAAATTTATAAAACAAAAAGTTTATGTGCAATTTGCACCCGTTTAATATCAAAAATATTTTTATATAATTTTTAATCATTACCATCCCATTTAAGGCTCTTGAATTTTAGCATTTTAGTTATAATATACTACCTCTGTTTTTTTTAGTTGCAACAAATGCCTATATGCACAAACATTAAGGAAAGAGGAGAGATAGAGATAGATAGATAGATAGATAGATAGAGAGAGAGAGAGAGAGTGTGTGTGTGTGTCAAATTCGACCCAATTGCCTATACTTTTTGCATGTGGGGTACGTAAAGTGAGGATAATATGGTCAAATTGCTCCAAAACCTTTACCAAGAAAGGAAACGTTGCATCTAAATAAAAACACCTAAAAATGAAAATTGTTGCAAATAAAAAAAAGAGGAAGTAGTAGATGCCCATGGTCCCTGCCCATGGATGATGAATTAAAAGAAGTTTAAAAACACGAGGACAATACAAAAGGATAAAAAAAATTAATAATAAGACATCATAGAGCTTATAGTTACTTTAACCTTTTTTAGATGCTTGAAAAAATGTGTGGCAAATTAAGAGTCATGTAGAATAACTAAATATATTGCATTGTCTATGTCAATGTAAATTAGTGATCCTAATTTTAATTAATTTATGTGCAATAAATACTAACAAACTTTGTGATTACCTCAATATCCTCTTTTCAAATTTCATAAGCAAAATTTGTCAACGACAACAACTCTCGACTTATATAACCAATTTAGAGGGATGATAAGAAAAAGACAATCATACAACAATGGTGTAGATTATATATTAGCGTGTGAAAAGACAAAGTTTTATACGCTCGGAAAGCGCAATAGAGACCAATATCACAAGGTACACACCTTTATATAGAGATAACCTGCACTTTAACCACTCTAGAAGAAACCAAGAGTACAAATTTATTTATTTATTTATTTGGATAAGAGAATGTGATGTTGGCGTAAATACAAAAACAACACCAAAATTCCTTTATGATAAAATAAGTATATTTCATAAACGATAGTAATTAGGAAAAATGGATCAGAATACCCCCAACTTTGGCCCGTCCGCTTTTAATACCCCCAACTATGGGTAATTCCTGTATAATCCCAACTATTGGTGAGGTCCGCCCCAAATGCACCTAGATGACTTGTAACCTGTTACCAAGGTTAAATTTTTTTTTCCATCCTCTACTTCTTCTTCCTCCATTACAACCACCACCTAGCCACCAGCCCACCACTACCACGACCTCCCACCAGCCCCCCACCCCATCCCCACCCCAACCACCCACCGTAATCCCCCACCCACCACCGCCACCGCTCACTGCTCACTGCCACCACAACCACCACCGCCCACATCAATTGCCAAAACCCACCACTACCACCATCAATTGCCACCGCTACCCTCGTCAACTACCACGAAGGCCATCACCACCTCCTCCCACTACCACCGCCAACACCAAAACACACCCAAGACCACCATAATATACCACATGTACCATGGAAAACACCACCAACACAACCGAAACAACACCAACAACATCACTACAAACAATTTCCAAAATAATTACTCTTACTAAATGAGAACACCAGATATAATTCAGCGAATGTCTGGCTGATTTAAATCATTAAAAAAAATGATAGCACATAATAATTGGATCAGATTATAAGTTTATAACTATACTTCATATAAAACCAACTCCTAAACTCATTATATACAACATTCCAAAATTCATACAATTACAAAATCAACGAACAATTACAAAATCAACGAACAACAAATCCAAGATCTGAAAGTTATGATGAGAATTCCATAAACAAAATGGTATGAAAAAACGATGATGTAAAAAAAGTGGGAGCAGCTAAAAGAGGAGAGAGAAAGAGATACCCATCATGAGAGAGTAAACAAGGACATAATTGTTCTTGAAGGAATTGAAAGCAGAGGAAGTATTGATGCGATCTTTGCTAGTTTTGGTGAGCTCTAATGCTGCCACAACAACAGCAAGTGCACCGAACACAAGAATCACTAGTAGAGAAATGATAATTTGCGTCGGACCTGGGACCCTCATTTGCGTCGGACAACGGTCCGACGGCACAGGCCTCGTCGCAGATGAAATACAGCCATCTGCGTCGGATGCAATGCGACGCAAGAAATCTACGATTTGCGTCGGACCCCACAAGCATGTGACGTAGATGCCCATCCCCCCATGCACCCACAACAGCTCTCAGCAGCCTCATCTGCGTCGCATGCTGTGCAATATGCGACGCAGATGAGGAATTATTTGCGTCGTATATGGCTTGCATGCGACGCAGATGGGTCTGCTAAGCCTGCTGTGCATACATACCCATTTCCGTCGCATGCAAGCCATATGCGACGCAAATAATTCCTCATCTGTGTCGCACTGTGCAATATGCGACGCAGATGATGTTTTTTTTTTTTTCAGCTTTTTTGTTTTTGTTTTCAGCTATTTTTTTTTTCGAAACTAAGCAAACATTATGTTAATAATTATGAGCAGAAACTAAGCAAATATTATGTTAATAATTATTTTTTTCGAAACTAAGCAAACATTATGTTAATAATTATTTTTTTTTTCGAAACTAAGCAAACATTTTTTTTCGGCAGAGTCTCCTTTGTAATTTGGACAACCCAAGAAATCGTTGGGAAATGTTTGCATATATATAACCAAAACCTGTTCCAGTACATTTCAATCAAACAACCAATGTTGCAATCAATGAACCAACAAGGTTCAAGCAACCAATGTTGCAATCAATCAACCAACAAGGTTCAAGTAACAAAATATTATGCTAACCTACAAATACATACACTAACCATCAAACTTAGTCTTCTTCGTTAACGACCCGTACAAAGTATTCCGCAAAAACTTCTTTGAGGTCGTTGATATCATATGTGGAGTATGGCTCAAGACTTGAAGAAAAAGCCTAGACATATATTAAACTAGTTAATATACTTTAAAATTCTATAAGTCTAAATAATGAATTTACAACATACATATACCTCATACAAATTCTCTGCTTCATAGTAGAAGCGGATGATTAGAAACATGTATCTCATCACGAAATAGCCGCATTCCACTCCTCCCGATTGTTGAGCACACTACACCAAATTTACAATATATATTAGAATCGGAAAAAAAAATCCTAATTAGAATTATAAAGTATGAAATACAAAACCATAATAGTTTTACCCGCATATATGTCCAAGACAATTTAGTTCCTTTATTTGATCCTTCAAGCCGCGTGTATTTTGTATATGCACTAAATATAGAGATTTTGTAACAATTAATTACTATAAACATTTATAAATTATTTAAAATATCATAAAATGCATGTAAACTTATTAACATGTATAACAACTATGAACTTACGTATTCAACGGTATCTTGATAGCTAAGGATCTATCTTTCTTCATCGAATCAAATATATATACCGTTCTCTTAGATAGACAAATGACAAGAAGAATCCAATGCTCCTTAAGGCATGAAGCACAATGTGATGTTTTATATATATAACCACAAGTTCATAAATATAAAACAAAGTAAAGATTAGTTGAAATAAAACATACTTTTCAATATACGGACATAGGATGTAACGCATATATTGATTCGCTTTCATTGAACTTGCCATGTAGTTGATCACGGCATCTAAGTGATTGCGTATCATGGTCGCTGAAATCATACTTGGACACATGAAACCAATATTATTATCTCCATGCTCCTCGATCGCTTCGCCAAGTACCTAAGATCCAAACACTTATAGTTAGGAGAAACAATACCTATAAATAGCAATGTTAATTAGTTTAGAGTTTGAGAAATCTCACATCATAAATACTTGCAAAATGGATACATTAATCCATGCTCCCGTGAGAAGTTGAAAAACATCTTGTCGTGAGAGAATGATCATATAATCTCTATCAAAGTTGAAGACGGTACCCCTCTGAACTTGCAACTGAAAAGGCTCATCTGAGGGTTTCTCGCAAAATATTCGGTGCATCTCCATGATATTATCATCCATGTCATCCAGTGTCAAGTCAATAAAAGGATCTACGTGCATATGTGCAGACTCATCGGTGCAAGGATCACTACCAACTATTTTCTTCTTCTTCTTCTTCTTCTTCTTCTTCTTCATCGCACCGTCTTTAGGTATATGTTCCTAATTCAATTTGACTTCTTTTTAATTCATATTATATATGTATATAGATTATTTCATATATAAATCAAGATTACTTAGTATACAAAATGAAGATTATTTAGCATATATAAATCAAAATTTTTTAGTATATATATTTACATTTCTTAGTATATAAATCAAAATATTAAACATAAGTTACCTGATTATCTGAGACTAAAAATACCAACTCTTTCGGCCATTCTATGAATGAACCCTCGGCTTGACTGAGTTTGATGATGTATGGAGTAGGTAGTGGAACTAGAGCTTCTGCGTAGTCTGAAAAAAAATCATCAACACTCACTTTCACGGCCGTAGGATGTGATGATGACTCCATTTGCGGATGTACGGTACCCTCAGCTACAATGATCGGTCCCGAGTTATCCGCTATTGCCAAACGACATGGAACCGGACTCTTAACATCCAATGAGAACATAATGTCATTAATTAAGTGTTTTACAAACATAATATCATAATCGTAGAAGATATAAAATAACTATATACCGCAAGTTCACAAATGGATCATTGCCCCCGAGTGACAAACTACTAGGATCAACTGGAGTGTGAGGATTTGTTTGATTTGGTGCTTGAAGACCTAATTGCGCCGCAAAAGCCATCAACCTTTCTTGAACTATAGCATCAATCTTCGAGTTCATCTCTTACATTGTCTGGTTCTCTAACTCTTTGGCTCACTCTCGCCTCCAACTCCTGCATCTCCTCATCATCCATGCCCCTACCCTTTCGAGCGGTACTACTCCGATCGGGATCTCCCCAAACCGATGTAATCCCAATGCTACGCCCAATTGTTAACACACGCCCGGGACGGTCTTTCCTCTCGTAGAGCACGGGATAGAACATCATCCATCCGACCACGGAACAAACTCTCCTTCCTTTTCTTTCCTTTTCCAATCATCCCGCATCAAATTCAAAAAAATCATATGATTAGTAGAATTCTAGAATACGAGTAATTAGACAAGAATTTATCATAAAATTTGAAGAATTCTTACAATAGACTCTTTTATCTTTTGTGTTTCTTCATTAGGGAAGAAAAGATTTCCTTCCTTATCTTTTTCGATCTAGCAAGAAGCCATGGCAAAGTTCGATCCGGCAAGGAGGAAATAATTGATGATGTAGATGAGTCAACAGATGATCTTTGTAGAGGATTTAGGGATATACCCTTGGTCTTTCCAAACGGGAATCATCTCCGCATATGACTTTTGACCCAAAAAATGAGGATGAATGTTGGCGGCTGAGACTTTCTTGCTCTTTCACTTTTAGCCTAATATGAAAACAACTAGTTAATATTCACAAAAAAAAAATTTGATTATAACATATTATGTAGTTGTAACGTACATATTATATACCTTAAACTCCTTAGAGCTACGCTTTTTCACGAATTCGTCCCAAATCCCTTTCGTGATGAAAGGATAGAGCACGTACGGTTGCATATCATTGTTAGGCCCCAGCCTCGTTTTTGTGATCCATCGACTCACTAATCTTGACTTGAAATCTCTCCACCGCTTATCACAAGTAGTCAACACATCTCGTTTCTTCCTCTCATCCTCTTGTATTCCAAACTCTTTCTTCAATATATAAAATGAACCAATTATACACGATTAGTATAATAAACATGATTCAAATAAAATTAAAAGAATGGATTTTAAAAATACATAGGTTTACTTACTTTCGCATCTTCCCATAAACTATTTTTTAGGCCTTGTGGAACATCATCCCAACTATCGTACAAGATAGACACTTTGCTTCTACTGATTTCGCCGCAATGTGTCTTGTACGCACCAACATGATCCCCAATTGGACGCATCCAATCATCCCACTGAAGTACTCTTTGGACCCCGGGTTTGGAACGTATCCCTTTTGTAGGACCTCTAGGCTTGCTCACTCTTTTCTTCCTACTACCTCCATCGTTATCTCGGTCTCGAACGTGGTCGCCGATCATCATCGGATGCATCATGCATTATGTGATCTTCCATCACTACACCGAAACCATAAAGCATAAACACATGTTAGAATCATCAATGAAATAATAGAAAATTATTTTAACCAAGCATAAAATATATAATTGTAGAATATTACATTAGTTACCTATTAATCACTTTTTTTCTTTGACAACGTAAAATCCCTCATTATGGTCTCGACGAATGTAATTCGTGTCCAGATCTTCCCCTAATATACTTGGAATTACTACTGACGAAGCAATGACTTCATTGAATTGCTTATCGTATTCCTCTTCATCATGTACATCATCAATTCCAAGTATTCTCCTTTTTCCTTCAATGACAACAAACCATTTTGAATCAACGGGGTCAACCATGTAGAATACTTGTTTTGCTTGTGATGCCAATATCAAAGAATCTTCATGATGCCCTAACCGTTTGAAATTGACTAATGTAAAAAAAGTCATGTTCATCCTTCTTTACACCCACGACGAATATCAAACCACTTGCATTGAAAGAGCGGAATCTTGAAGTCAACATAGTCAAGTTCTAATATATCTTCAATGAACCCGTAGTAAGACTTCATTCTCTCAATAATGGTTCTATCGCTTCTACTTTTGTACTACGATGACAAAGCTCCTAACGCAACACCACTGTTTTTGCATTGTAGATTTGTCATCTTGTCGTTTAGTGTAAAATGAATAACCATTGATGTCATATCCTTCATAGGAAAGAACTTGCATCTTGGACCCATATGCCAACCATCTCAACGTATCTGATACATCATTTTTTGGGTCAGATAATTGGTTCATAACTCGTTCTTTAAACCAATCAACGAACGACCGATTATGCTCAATCATCAATTCACGTTCATTCTTCAATGGATACCGAACACTAAGCATCTTCTTGTGCTCATCTAAGTAAGGATGAACTTGTTTTAGATTTTCTAACACCAAAAATTCTCGCTTTTCTTTTCAACTCTCCATCAAGGCACAATCTTTTTCTCCCAATGGTACCACAACCAAAGAAGCCTTCCTTCATGTCTAGATTTTGGCAATCCAATTGCTTGTGCACGTGCTAAATCGACTTCCATATTCGGATATTTCCTCCATGGCTGTTCTTTGGACAATACTCGCTTCGGTCCGGGCCGGATTCATCACTTTTCCCTTGAGAGTACCCATATGCCTTTCGAAAGGCCACATATACCTCATACAAACAGGCCCACAAAGTTTAATTTCTCGGGACAAGATGAATTATCAAATGAGGCATGATGTCAAAGAACGATGGTGGGAAGTACATTTCAAATCGACACATCGTCTCTATTACATCAGCTTGCAACTTATCTAGAGTGTTAGGATCAATCACTTTACTAGATATAGTTCCGAAAAGAAACACAACTTTGTAATCGTGTATCTCACTTGGGAAGGCAAAATTCCTCGTATTGCAACAGGTAATAAATGCTGCATCAAGATATGACAATCATGAGATTTCAAACCAACGAGTTTCAAGTCCTTCAGTGAGACAAGGTTTCGAAAATTTGACGAGTATCCAGCAGGGACCTTTAACCTATGCAGAGACTCACAAAAACTCGTTTTCTCCTTCTTAGACAAAGTGTAGCAAGCCGGTGGCGAGATAATAGCGTTGTCCCCGCTCCCGAGGTGCTAGTTCGGTCTTCCCATTTCGGCCCATGTCTTTCCGAGCTTTAACTCCATCCTTTGTCTTCCAGGGCATATTCAACAATGTTCCGACAATGGCATCACAAACATTTTTCTCAATGTGCATTAGATCAAGACAATGTCTGACTTCTAAGAATTTCCAATATGGGAGGTCCCATAACTTAGATCTTTTCTTATATAAGTTCTTTGAGACACTTTTGAAGGGCTTGCCAAACACTGTTTCAATATCTTTTACCCGATTAGAAACTTGATTACCACGCAAGGTCTGGGGGGCTTCTCTCATCTCCACTTTTCCGTTGAACAACTTTTTCTTCTTACGAAATGGATGATCTAAAGGAAGCCATGTACGATAATGGAGGTATACATTCTTCCCGCAATGATGTAACCGCTCATCAATCATATACTCATCACAAATTGGGCATACCTTTGCTCCTTTAACCGTATACCCAGACAAATTCCCGTAAGCCGGGAAATCATTAATCGTGCAAAATATCATGGCACGTAATGTGAAGTTAGTTTTCGTATACGCATCGAACATCGAAACACCTTCATCCCACAACAATTTCAGATCTTGAAGGAGTGGGTCAAGATACACATCTATGTCGTTTCCGGGTTGCTTAGGACCCGAAATAAGAAGCGATAGCAGAATAAATTTACGCTTCATACATAACCAGGGGGGCAGATTATAAATGGTCAGTAGAACCGGCCAAGTGCTATGTTGGGTACCTAGTGTGCCAAAAGGGTTCATCCCATCTGTACAAAGTCCAAGCCTAAGATTTCGAGGTTCTTTACCAAAACCTGCGAACTTCCGGTCGATATTTCTCCATTGCGGAGAATCGGCCGGATGTCTAAGCATCCCATCTTTGTTCCTCTTGTCCGCATGCCACCTTAATAATTTAGCATTATTTTCATCCGAAAATAAACGCCTAAATCTCGGAATGATTGGAAGATACCAAAGAACCTTCACCGGAGTTTCTTTCTTTCTCACTCCCTCATCATCCTCTTTTATCTTATACCGAGACTCTCCACACCTTGGACACTCACCCAAATCCTTGTACTCATTTCGATACAGCACACAATCATTTGGACATGCATGTATCTTCTCATACTCCATACCTAATGGACACAACAATTTCTTTGCCTCATAGGTAGAGTTGGGAATTTCATTCCCTTCAGGTAGCAATTCTTGTAAAAAACTGAACAACTCACTTAGACTTTTATCTGTCCAACTATACTTCGATTTCATATTGAACAATGTGAGGATGCCAGAAAGTTTACTGAAATTCTTACACCCCGGATACATAGGTTTGTCCGCTGCACTTAAAATACTATCATACATATGGGGACGATCGGTTCCTTCATCCTCCAAATTGTGCAACAACTCATCTACCCTATCATTCTCATCAACTACCCTATCATTCTCATTATCATTCTCTCCTTTTTCGATATCAACCTCAACCTCATCCTCAACCTCAACCTCAACCTCAACCTCAACCTCAACTTCAACCTCATCATCAATGTGATCAACATGCAAATCATCACACAAACTAGTGGAGCTCATACCTGGATCATAAAACTCTCCATGCCATGTCCACCTCGTATAGTTACTCTTAAACCCACGCCGAATCAAATGATCCTTAATTTGATCCACATCACGATACCCCATAGAGTTATTGCAATCACAACAAGGACACAGGACTAAATTTGACCCATTCTGCAATTGATGTTCTAACGCAACTCTGATAAATTCATCAACCATTTGTAGAAATGTCGCCGAAATCCGATTACCATACATCCAGTTTCGATCCATATTTATACACTATAGAGACACCAAACAAGAACACAATCGATCACATCATTCAAAGTGTCTCATCAAATGCAATCATGAACATTTGGGTCCTTATCACTCCAACCTAACCCATCCTTGAGTTTCTCATTCACTAGTGAATGAACATTTGTTTTCAATTCTAAGAAAAATCCGGCAAGCACTTCCCTACAGTTCTCCAAGTACACGATGAAGATAGTAGGTAAACTATCAACAAATGTACCCAGAGAACACTTAGGGAAATGAGCTAGATCTTTCTTAGAATCGAAAACCAAACATTCATTCACATCCTAAGTGAGATAAGAAACCCAAAGACAGATCCCCAACCAGGGACTATTCAAGACTTACTCCTAATGAGTAAGCCTCGAACAGTATCTAGGCCAATGATGCACACATTGCAATTAAACAAAAAAAACCAATCCATTCCTTAGATTTCCCTCCCCACCGCATTAAGGTATGTCCATATAAGTTTGGTCATAATTCAACATATGATTTCCCAATCACATAACCAAACAATTCACATATATTTTTCCAATCACATAATTTAACATTATAGGGACAAATAAAACAAATAAACATAAAGCAAAAGCTATAATATATACCTCTGCTCTCAAGGAGCGGCTAAGACAAGCACAACGAGGTGAGCTTGGAGCACCGGCCACCGACAAGTAGAAGATGGAATGTGGCAACCGCATTAGGGCATTAACCAACCCACAAATTAAATAGTGATTAAGTCATAACTCATAAACATCAACTATCTAATATTAAGACATTAACAAATTAGAAATTAAGAAATAACATTAAGATTAAAGTAGAATTATTAAAATCAATGGTAAAAAACAAGAATGACTTGTGAATAACATTATATAGTAGAAAGGAAGTATTTTAGAGCACTACAAAATATATAAATTCATGAGCACTACAAACTACAAACATCCTAAATATAATATTAAAATCTTAAACTACAATCATCCTAAATTCAATCTTAAACATTCTACATACAAATTAAACTACAAACATCCTAAATTCAATCTTAAACTAATAACTACAATCACTCTACTAATGCAATTGCTTAAGATCTAACAAAAATAAGAAAAAATTCCAAAAAAAAAAAGACAGATTGGTAAAAAAATAAAAAGACTTAAATTGAGACAAAAAATTGAAAAAAATAATTAAAAAGACTTACATTGCCGGAGACGGAGAGACGGAAAGCAGCGGCGGCCCGACGGCGAGCGACGGCGAGCAGCGGGGCAGCGTGGCGCGACGGGGAAGCGCGGCGCGACGGTGGGACGGGTGAGTGAGAGTGAGTGGGTGAGAAAGAGGAGGGTGGAAGAGAGAGAGAGTGAGTTAGAGAAAGAGGAGGAGTAGCGCCAAGGCAAGAATGCCCGAGCACGTCGCGACGGGGAACACGCGGCGCAACCGGTGAGTGAGAGTCGGTGAGTGAGAAAGAGGAGCACCGGGCGCGACGGTGGGACGGGTGAGAGAGAGTGAGTGAGAGAAACAGGAGGAACGCCAGCAAGAGAGAGGAGCGGCAAGAGGAGCGCCAAGCAAGAGGAGCACGGCGGCGCACCGATGGGCGGGAATGTAGTTTCGAGCCAAAGCGACGAATTTGCATGAGAGAGAGAGAAGTTCCTAATTTGTGAATTGCCCCCAACTGATGGGCGGGATACAAAATAAATTCCACTAAACGAACGAGTCATGCGTCGCATGGGAAAGGGTCCGACGCAGACGACCGGGTTGTACATCGCGTCGCATGGTCATGGGTCCGACCTGGATGACCACACGCACTTTTGGGCTGGTTAGCATGCACGAGTCATCTGCGTCGCATGGTCATGTGTCCGACGCAGATGACCACACGCACATTTTGGGCTGGTTACTTAACCATAAAAGAAATTATAACTAAACTAAATTAAAGATTTACTATTGTATCCTAGGAGAGTAACAACTAATTTAGAAGTAGGATAAAGAAAAATAAAATACTATTGGCAAATCTTTTTATTTACAACCCCAATTATACAGTTCTAACACCATCCGAACTTTTGCTCTGAGTTCATCAGTAAACTCAAATCTCGATTCAGACTGTCTCTTTACTTCAGCAATTGCTTCCTTTACGTCTCGACATTCATGATATTGTCCTTCCTTATCCCCGCGGTAGAATTCAGCATGAATCTTCTTTAAGTTTCTCAAGAGTCACGCTAATTGTCCGTACTTTTCACTTTCATCTATCCAACGCCTCGACAAAGACTTGTAATCTGATGATATGTCATCAAAAAAGTCGTATGATTGTATTTCAATCACACTTTTAGTATCATTGTCCCAAGCATCTTTTGTTTTATCAACTATTAAAACAACCCTTTCATGTGATAATACAAAGATCTAGCCCTTTTTCAATGGTGTCACACAGTCTTCTCTTGTAAGCACTTGCGATCAGGCAAAATACATCCCCTTAGGATCAAGTATGTCAAGCATCTTCCTTGCATATACCCGATCTCCTAGTGTGAATATCGACAAATCGAACAATTTGTTTGCTTCTTGAAGGAAGGTTTGAACATATGACCTTAACTTGGTCACACAGTATTTTCCGTTCCATTCAAATCCATACCATTTAAACTTTATGTTAATAAATAAACAAATGAAATAAAACATATCATAACTTGCAAAGTATTGTGTATATGACGGAATATATGCCTTCTTTTAAATTAATGTCATTATGAAGAAAATATACGTAAATAATAGAAGTCAACAAATTCAAGCTCTTAACCCCAAATTTTCTGAAGTTGTTGTAATGGTTTTACTTGTTTACTATCAGCCTTAGAACAAAAAATATACATTTTATAGCATATTTTTATTTTTGGTTTTTGATAACGACAAGGAGAAGGATTCTAACCACATCTCAACGTATTGGAAAACTCAAATGAAAAGAAAACCTACTCCCAGTCTACCAAAGAGCCATGCCTACTAACTTTGGATTAAATTGACATGTGAAAAGATTACAGCTCAGTATAATACTTTTTCTTAAGATCTAAAAGTATTAAAACAAACAAAAAAGTTATACAAGATGTTACCTACATTACACGGACATGGTAAGTCAACACAATTATACTCCAACCTGACAAGTGACATTGTTTGCATACGGGTTCTATAAACAATACTAATCTATCTATATATATATATATATATATATATATATATATATATATATATATATATATATATATATATATATATATATATATATATATATATATATATATATATATATATATATATATATATATATATATATATATATATATATATATATATATATATATATATATATATATATATATATATATATATATAAACTTAGAAAATTTTACACACATGTCATGTAAACAAGAAGGCTCGGCCATGTGTCATCCAAAAACTCAAGATCAGCCACGTGTGCATCCCACTCCCTTTGACATGTGGCAGCTTCTGTGAAGAGATTTGGGTGCGATCTCCAACTGATACTTGCCTTCAAATACGCCGAGTTTACTGTTCCTAATTGGTAATATTTTTGGCAACAATTGATCATCCATACTTCACGGTGCTATAAGCTTAAATTATGGCGTTAAATCCGTCTTTAATTGAAGCAATTTTGTAAAGTAAATCCCTGCAGCACACCATTGTTTCAAAGCGTGGATTATGCACTAGGGTGCACAATGCTCATTGTGCACCCAAAAAGAACATATCATTTATATAAAAGAACACAAATTTTTTTCAACAACTTTTCTACTTTAAAATAGAACACACGACTTAAAATTAAAGAACATGTAAATCTATATTTATAAAAGAACATACATTATAATGAAAAGAACATATAGTAAATGAACATCTACGCTTAAGGTAAAAGAACATATACCTTTTAAATTTAAATTTGAAAAAAGAATCTTTAGTTGTAAAATTTAAGGAAACAAATAACAACAATTTTTTAAAATTATACTCTTATAATGATAAAACGACGTAGTTTAGAAGAGGGTGCATCATGCTCTACATGCACTTGGGTGCATGTACTTATTTGCGCCATTGTTTCATTACTATTTAAAATAAACAGAATAGTTGAGCAGACCAATCTTCCATATCGCCCCTCTTCCTTCTCTCACAGTAAAAAGCCTGCGGAAAGCATGAAGAGCCACTAATGTCGTGGCAATAAATCTTCTCCATAGATCTCCTAGAATTATATGGGATGCGCATTATGCGTACTACTTACCTTCTGCTCTGATTCATTCTACAAAATTGAATTTCAAATAACTTTTTATTTTTTATTTTTGTTGTTGTTCTTCAATGGTGGTTAATCATAAGAAAGTAGAAGAAGAGAGAGAAAAAAACTGTGGGTATTTTCCCCCCTAAGAAATGATTTTTTTTTTCTCTTGGAATTTAAGGTGGGAGTAACTTTTAGATGTGGTATGTAAATTTTTTTTTCCTAAGAAATTTTATTAGTTTACATAATGAAGTTTAGGAGAAAGAAGGTAATCAAACGCATTGAAACAACCCATGTCAATCATATTGCCTACGAAGTCATAATATAGAAGCGATATATCTTGCATTTTGCAATCACATATAATGTATAATCTGATCAATGTCACAATAATCAACATAAGGATGAATCATAAATCCTATCCGAGCCTTTAATAAAGGTAATGTATAGAGATAAAATGATAATTATCAAACAAAAAGAATAAAATGACTATTCAACCGGAGCAATTGTGATTTTTTATATTAAAATTTTTACAAGTGTTTGGGTTGATTAGTCAACCGAAGCACTTGACAAGTAGCACAAGGAGTTTTTTCCACTAGTGCATGGAGAATAATTAAAACCTTAATTATTGAGCAGAAATCGATTTTAATAGTTTAATTGATGAAATAAACTGAAAACAAAAGCCCAAAAGAAGAAGGAGAGAGAAAATGGAGATGGTGATAAGAGATGAGAAGGAAAATCTGGAAATGAATCTTTGAGTTTTGATCGGTAATGGCGTTTTCTTAAGTCTCAAATTATATACCATAAACTTTTTACATCATCCACATTGTAGAATTAAGTAATTTACATAACTAAAATATACTTCCTTCGTTCTTTGTTGACGTTCCTACTTGGAATCTTGGCATTATATAGAATCACATTAATATAAAAAATAGATAAATAATATATAAAAAAAATATAATAATTTAGAGTCTTATTTGATTCGTTTCAATGAGTATTTCAATTATATCAATTTTTTTATAAATTACTGTCGTGTTGCTCTCTTGATCTCAATTTCATAATGTATGATATAAATGAAATATATTGTAACTTTAATAAGTTGAGTACACATTTTTTTATATACTGAAAGTAGAGAACATATTTTCTCTATGATTATATTAAATTATATTTAGTACATAAGCTTAATTGTAGTATCACTACTTTCTACGTCTTTAAAATTACATCAAATATTTATAAATTTTGACACCATGATTTAGGAAAAGTATCATAAAATTTTAAATTTATAAAACAAAAAGTTTATGTGCAATTTGCACCCGTTTAATATCAAAAATATTTTTATATAATTTTTAATCATTACCATCCCATTTAAGGCTCTTGAATTTTAGCATTTTAGTTATAATATACTACCTCTGTTTTTTTTAGTTGCAACAAATGCCTATATGCACAAACATTAAGGAAAGAGGAGAGATAGAGATAGATAGATAGATAGATAGAGAGAGAGAGAGAGAGTGTGTGTGTCAAATTCGACCCAATTGCCTATACTTTTTGCATGTGGGGTACGTAAAGTGAGGATAATATGGTCAAATTGCTCCAAAACCTTTACCAAGAAAGGAAACGTTGCATCTAAATAAAAACACCTAAAAATGAAAATTGTTGCAAATAAAAAAACAGAGGAAGTAGTAGATGCCCATGGTCCTGCCCATGGATGATGAATTAAAAGAAGTTTAAAAACACGAGGACAATACAAAAGGATAAAAAAAATTAATAATAAGACATCATAGAGCTTATAGTTACTTTAACCTTTTTTAGATGCTTGAAAAAATGTGTGGCAAATTAAGAGTCATGTAGAATAACTAAATATATTGCATTGTCTATGTCAATGTAAATTAGTGATCCTAATTTTAATTAATTTATGTGCAATAAATACTAACAAACTTTGTGATTACCTCAATATCCTCTTTTCAAATTTCATAAGCAAAATTTGTCAACGACAACAACTCTCGACTTATATAACCAATTTAGAGGGATGATAAGAAAAAGACAATCATACAACAATGGTGTAGATTATATATTAGCGTGTGAAAAGACAAAGTTTTATACGCTCGGAAAGCGCAATAGAGACCAATATCACAAGGTACACACCTTTATATAGAGATAACCTGCACTTTAACCACTCTAGAAGAAACCAAGAGTACAAATTTATTTATTTATTTATTTGGATAAGAGAATGTGATGTTGGCGTAAATACAAAAACAACACCAAAATTCCTTTATGATAAAATAAGTATATTTCATAAACGATAGTAATTAGGAAAAATGGATCGAGAATACCCCCAACTTTGGCTCCGTCTTTTAATACCCCCAACTATGGGTAATTCCTGTATAATCCCAACTATTGGTGAGGTCCGCCCCAAATGCACCTAGATGACTTGTAACCTGTTACCAAGGTTAAATTTTTTTTTTCCATCCTCTACTTCTTCTTCCTCCATTACAACCACCACCTAGCCACCAGCCCACCACTACCACGACCTCCCACCCGCCCCCACCCCATCCCCACCCCAACCACCCACCGGAATCCCCCCACCCACCACTGCTCACCGCTCGCTCACCGCCGCCACCCACAACCACCACCGCCCACATCAATTGCCAAAACCCACCACTACCACCATCAATTGCCACCGCTACCCTCGTCAACTACCACGAAGGCCATCACCACCTCCTTCCACTACCACCGCCAACACCAAAACACACCCAAGACCACCATAATATACCACAAGTACCATGGAAAACACCACCAACACAACCGAAACAACACCAACAACATCACTACAAACAATTTCCAAAATAATTACTCTTACTAAATGACAACACCGGATATAATTCGGCGAATGTCCGGGTCGATTTAAATCATTAAAAAAATGATAGCACATAATAATTGGATCGGATTATAAGTTTATAACTATACTTCATATAAAACCAACTCCTAAACTCATTATATACAACATTCCAAAATTCATACAATTACAAAATCAACGAACAATTACAAAATCAACGAACAACAAATCCAAGATCCGAAAGTTATGATGAGAATTCCATAACAAAATGGTATGAAAAAAACGATGATGTAAAAAAAGTGGGAGCGACTAAAAAGAGGAGAGAGAAAGAGAAACCCATCATGAGAGAGTAAACAAGGACATAATTGTTCTTGAAGGAATTGAAAGCGAGAGGAAGTATTGATGCGATCTTTGCTAGTTTTGGTGAGCTCTAATGCTTTGCCACAACAACAAGAAGTGCACCGAACACAAGAATAATGTAGAAAACCTCCATTGTTGTTTTCTCACTCGATCTGCTTATGCTTTTTTCGCCGCCGTTTTAGAGAGAGAATGATGGTGTCGTGTTGTGATTCGGAGAGGAGAGAGAAAGAAGGAGAATTAAAGGGAGAAAGATGAACGAGAGATGGCAGTGGGTGGTGGGGGGGTGGGGGTGGTGGGATGAGCATATGAGAGAGATGAGCGAGAGGAGGGTGGGGGGGAGGGTGGGGGGAAGGTTGGTTTACCTGTTTATCCGGTCATAATAGGTAAATGGAGTATTTTTGGCGGACCCCTCCAATAGTTGGGGGTATTTAAAAATAACCCATAGTTGGGGGTATTAAAAGCGGACGGGCCAAAGTTGGGGGTATATATTAGTTTAGATAACCATATTAAGTGGTCCTCATACACTCCAATTATCTATAAATAAGACGGTGGTATATTAATCTGAAAAAGAATTGCTAAATAAAGTTCGAGGTTATGTAATACGCAAATTGCAATATCGAAAACATATTTAAAACACAACATAATATGCCTACAAGTAACTATATAGTATTGTTTAACAAAGTATTACCATCAAGACGTGACACGGTAGCTAATGAACACATACAAAAGCCCATTGAGTGAATGAGATGTACTCGACTGAATTCTTAAACACGATCATATTTTCGGGATTACAAAATCACAATATAACACTAGTGAAAGTTGGTGCAGTGGTGATTTTTCTAAGGAATATTGACCGGAATTTTGGGTTGTGTAAAGGTACAATTTCGTCAAATGACATTATTGAAGTTGTGATGATTTTCGGAAACTAAGTGGAAGATAAGGTATTCATTCCGCGCATGACACTAACCCCCTTAGACAAACAAGTTTTTCTATCGGGTACGAATTCATGATAACTTTTGGGATAATAGTTAAATGTATTATGTTGAAGAGAAGTTTAGTTAAGTTCAGGATAATTCAGATGAAGAGAATGCACCCTAAGTTTCAAAGCATTTTCTGTTATGGTGAATCATATGATATATTATCAATCACGAAAATCATGTAAAATATCATGTAACATGACCATAGAATTTTCGGGGTGAGAGTTAACATTGGAGAGAGAAAACACTTGGAAAGTATATTCTGTATATTATATATTTATTTATGGGAAAAAAGTATAGTTATGTATTACAATTATATAATTTTGAAAATATTATCTCTAAATCTTATACAAAAAAGAAATAAATATATTAAAAAATCATCAAAATAAAATTGGGGGTGAATATTGAGCATTTAACAAAATATGGGGTGTCAATCTACTCTAACTAAAATTTTGGGTCTAAATTGCACAATTTGCGAAAGAGGGAGAATTTACCTTGCCACATGAAAGATTGCCATTAAATTTGTTTGGTGAGAGTTAATATTATGATAGAGAGAAAAAGGTGGGAATGTAAATATGTATAATTTTTGTAGGTAAAAGTATAGTTAAATGTAATACAATTATATGATAAAAAGTTTTTTAGATCTTTAAACCTTTTATAAACATGGGGTGAATATAAATCATTGAATAAAACATGATGGATCAATTTACTCTAATTGAAACTTATGGATCTAAATTGCACAATTGGTGATTAAAGTAGGAGGGTTTAACTTGCCACATGAAGATGGCCATGTAATTTATTGGGTGAAAGTTAATAATAGCACAAAGAAAACAAATTGAAAAGTATATTGTATACTTTGTACGTATAGTTTTTTTTGAAAAGTATATGTAGTATTTCATTCACTTTTATTGGAGGGTTGACTCAAGTGGTGAGCTTTCCTATCTTCTCTAACAAAGTCAAGGGTTCAATTCATACCCCAAGCATTTGCTTGGGATTTAGGGGAGGGGAGGAGGGGTTTGGGGTGTATGGTTGTAATGGGCCTCTGGGTGGTGACCCTATGCGAGGGTAGCCCAAAGGATTTGTTCTTACATACAAATTTACATAACATGACTTAAGGGGAAATATCATTAAATATATGATTCAATATCTTATAGTTTATCAACTTTAGAGGCAACCATGGAATTCATGTATGCAAGCTATTTTGTTGGAAAATAAATTTTTTTAATAAACAAAAAATTTCCAAAGCTAGAGATGAAGTAGTATACGATACATTTTGCACGGGTCTAAAAGTTAGAGATCTTCTTATGACTTGCTTAGGAATAAAAATAACTACTTAATAAATAAAACAGTTTCCGTGTATTATGCACGGGTCCAAATCATATCTACTATATAAAAAAAAAGCTAATACAAAGACCGACAACCCCGAGTCCACAATACTAACTTATATATAGTTTTGGGCAGTTAAGGGAGAGATCGTGCAATTTCAGTTTATATTATTTCGATTAATGGTACATTAAAAAATTAATGATTCTAGTTGTACTTGTAATTTGTAAACCCAATTTTTTTTAACAAATTACTATGACTTGCAAAAAACAAGCAATATATACGTAGAAATAAATCTACTAAATAATACTCATGAACGACTAACAAATTAGATAAAATATGCATAAATATACAAGTATAATCTTTTACACAAGTGCTTCAAATTATTATTTTTCCATATGGTTATTTTTATTTTTGCGTGGGTTTGATCTGTAAGTACTAATTGAGGTTTGTTAATAACTTTATATATTACAACTACAAATAATCTCTTACAAGGCCTTAAAATTAAAGAATTCATTGTGATTAGATTTTACCTATTACTTTAAGTTTGACTTTCAATTTAAAAAGCATAATTAACACATAAAATATACGGTACAAGAAAAAGAAATTGAAAATTTAAATTACAAAATGTTTAGAATTACCTGTGTCCATCTGTACAATTTTCCTTCCTTTAGCCACCTTTGACAATCATAACGTTGTAAATAATTTTGATCAAAAGAGGTTAACTTTTTGGTCTCCTTTGAATGAAGAAGTATGCTATCTAAATCAAGAACGAAACTGGCGTGCAATTAAACTTTTCAGATTTTCATCCCGGACATGATCTATTGAATAATCATGAAGTGAAGAAGAATCAACACGAGCTTGGTTTTCAACTTCCATGATTAAAATTTGACGTGCTATGGTATTTCACTATTTTTATCTTCGATTGTTTGTTTTTTTTTTCTTGGAGGGGTATGGTGGTTTGGTTTGTGCAAGTGCAATATATATAGTTTTCAAAATCTTCAACCATCACAACTAATGTTTCGGTTAAAGTTGATAACTTAAAGTCTTAATACTACTAAAATTAGGACTCTGGAGTGATACAATATCACGTAGGACTCTGTAAATAAGGGTATCCGAAGTTCCATAGGATCAGGATGGGAAATTGTAAACCCATACTAAACATAAACCCATATTCATGTTGGTTTTTTTATTTTTCAGGAAACCCATATTCATGTTGGTTTTTTTATTTTTCAGGAAACCCATAAGAAGGCTCAGTTGATGTTATATTGAGGCTGTGGAAAAACATATTTAAGGAACCAGAGAATCCTGAGTTCCCTAAGATCAGGATGGGCAATCCCAAAATAAGGGAGGCCATCGGTCGGGAAGCAGGAGGCATCGAGTCGCTGGAAGTTGTTGGATTTGAACTGGAAGAATAAGAGCGAGAAGAGATGTGGGCGGTGATGGATATCACACGCCTTCAGAAGAGCGCATTCCAATGCTCAAAGACTTGGTAAAGTTGTTGGAACAAGCAAAAGATGCTGGGAGTTTGTCATCTGCATCTTTAGTAAAGGTAGATGAGAAGTCTGAACTGGAGAAGAAGGATAAAGAGAGGAGGCCTAAGATTATTGATCGACAAATCAAGGTTTATTTTTTTCAGTTTCTGACAGCAAGGATTGAGTTACCAGGCTCTTTGAATAAGCGGTCTGCTGAAGAGGTGAGAAGAGAAGCCGAGATGAGGAAGAAAAATTAAGCTGAATCTCAGTTTCTGAATTCTGACCCCCAAGTCCTTCAAGGAAAAGCAGGCTGAAGCACCTCGGAATAGATACACCAAAACTATAATCAGGGTCCAGTTTCCTGATGGTGTCGTTCTTCAAGGTCTCTTCTTGCCTAAGGAGCCTACTAGTGATCTCTATGAATTTCTGAGCTCTGCACTGAAACAACAGGGATTGGAATTTGAGTTGAATCATCCAGTGCAAGTCAAACGGCGAGTGATCCCATGTTTTCCTGCACTGGGAAAGCGAGCATCAACACTTCAGGAAGAAGATTTAGTCCGCAAGCAGCGAACATTCTCCCTAGACTATCATGAGTTCAAGCAGTTCTTGTAGCCACTGCAATCCCACAATCACATTTCACCATTCCTGAAGGGGAGAAAGATTTCAGATTTTGAGCAAGACCCCTAATTCACCTATTGAGTTGTGTGGAAAAACATTTTGGTGAACAAAGGGTTTTATAAGTGAAAAGAGAGAGAAAAAGAGGTCAAAAAGAGAGGGGAAATGCAATAAAATAATCATAATTACAAGAGTGTAACGGTCAACGCCGAAGAAGCAGAAGTCAACATGGAAAATTGGGCTAGGTTTCATCTCACAGAAATTGTTTAATTTTAGGTCGTAAGTTGCAAGAAGAATTTTAAAAGGTTGTACTTGTATCTAGTAAAAAAGTGACTATAAAGGGTTGTCCCTGACAAAAAAAAACTATATGATGGTTTCATTGAATTATTGGCTTGTTATATCTGATGGCTTTTAGTTGCTTCTATAAACTGTTAGTGGTATAATTTGATTGATTAGATAACTTCGTCACTGCCCAAGATAAGATATGAATTACTTCCGTTACATTAACTTTCTTTTTAGATAATCTTTGTGACCACCATACTGTAAGTAAAAGTACCAATAGTCAGTAGAGACTTAACACTCCAAATCCCGATATCTACGCCCCTTACAAACCAGTAGTCACTGCCCAGCTTTTAGGATCATCGGTGCTGTGAGCCAGTGGGTGCAGGAGAAGGAAAACTATGATCAACAATCAAATGTGTGTAAGAACGGAAAGGAGTGTAAGCAATACAAAAAAGTGGTTTGTAAAGAGAGTAAATTTATTGGGTGTTTGTGGGGCTGGTTGGCCTTTTGTAGTTTGTGAATATGGCCCTCCTTGTTCAGGGTAATGGCTTTATTAAATGGCTATTTTGGGTTTCATAAATAATGTGATTGTAATAATAAATTGTATTGTTATTCATCCTCTTATGGTTCTTCTATCTGATGAATCATTGATTAGATGTAATAAAATTGATATTCTGAAAAAAAAAAATCAAGTCCATTTGTATTGCATACACTTATTGCACATTTAGTAATAAATTTTATGCTCGTTGTAAGATATGATATAGATGATTTCGATTTATATCGAATTGGCTCAAAGAAAAAAAAAAAGAACTATGTCATGTTATAAATTTATGGCAGAATGAATAGGTTTTCTCTATAAATCATTCATAGCATTGAATTAGATAAAATTTGATCCCAAAATTTTAAAAACACTATACTATCACTCAAGATTTTACTTACCAAAACAAAACTTAGCTAAGTAATGTTTCACCTATCTTTCTCCAAGATAGATTACTCAACCATAAAAGAAAGGAAAAATTCACATGAATAATCCCAACTTTCACCCGTCTTCTCAAAATAATCTCAACTTTGGATTATTCCAGAATAATCCCAACTTTTGAAGGAACCTTCTCAAAATAAGTCAAACTATATTTTTTCTTGCCGACACTAAACCAATTTAGGTCTATAATATATTGAAAATTAATAGTTCGGATTATTTTGAGAGTGTACACCCTAAAGTTGGGATTATTCTGAAATAATTCAAAGTTGGGATTATTTTGAGAAGACTGATGAAAATTGGGATTATTCATGTCAATTTTTCCTAAAAGAAATTATAACTAATTTAGATTAAAGATTTACTATTGTATCGTAGACGAGTAACATCAAATTTAGAAGTAAAATAAAGAAAAAAATATACTTGGCAAATCTCTTTATTTACAACCCCAATAATATAGTTCTAACTCCATCCGAACTTTGACTCTGAGTTCATCATTATACACAAACCCGACCGATTCAGATGGTCTCTTTACTTCAGCAATCACATCCTTTACCTCTCGACATTCATGATATTGCCCTTCCTTATCCCCACGGTAGAATTCAGCACAATTCTCCTTTAAGTTTCTAAAGAGTCTCGCTAATTCTCCATACTTTCACTTTCATCTATCCAACGCATCGACAAAGACTTGTTATTCGATGATATGTCATCAAAAAACTCGTATGATGGTATTCAATCACACTTTTATAATTATTGTCCCAAGCATCTTTGGTTATATCAACTATTAAAACAACCCTTTCACGTGATAATATAGGATCTAGCCCTTTTTTCAATGGTGTCACACAATCTTCTCTCGTGAGCACTTGCAAATGTGCTAAATACAACCCCTTAGGATCAAGTATGTCAAGCATCGTCCTTGCACATACCTGATCTCCTAGTGTGAATATCGACAAATTGAACACTTCGTTTGCTTCTTGGAGGAAGGTTTGCACATATGGCCTTAATTTGGTCACCCGTATTTTCCATTCCACTCTTTTTCCTGCTATTTAAACTTTATGTCAATTTATTTTAAACAACAAACAAGTGAATTAAAAACATATCATAACTTGCAAAGTAATGTATATATGACGGAATATATGCCTTTTTCTAAATTAATGTCATTATGAAGAACATATACGTAAAGTAATAGAATACAACAAATTCCAGCTCTAACCCGAAATTTCCTTAAGTTGTCTGTAATGGGTCAGTCTTACAACAAAATATTTTGCAAGTATATATATTTTGTAGCATATTTTTTGTTTTCCAATAACAGCAAAAAGAAGGATTCTAACCACACCCAATACGACAAAATCACTCTATAGTGGCATTTAGTTGGTGCCCATTAAATATTGATTACAAAAGATACATACCACCGCTTGAAATACAATGTCAACAGTAGCAATTTTACAAATGACACAAAACCTTTTAATTATTTGACACTATATCCTCTAATTATGCGCCTCCTTTTTCACAAAAGGACTTTCTTAAACACCACCCCAAAATTTCTTAAAATCACCCCAAAGGTTACTTGAAAGTACATGTTTACCCTTACTTTTGTTTTATTTGTTTTTACTTCATCTCACCTTCTTCCACCTACCATCCTCACCATCAATTCACCTTCTCTTTCATCCTCATCATTAGTCCATCACTTCCCTCATCCCTTACTACGCACCACACACAAGAACCACCACCACACACATACACACATGAACCACCACCACCACCTAAACAAAAAAAAAAAGTCAGACCCGCCGGAGAATCCAAGGCTACGAAAGAAGCTTGTCATCAAGCCTCATACGTCAGCGGCAATCTTCACGGCCACGGAGATAATACGTCGGCAAGAGGCTGCGGAGGCAGCGGCAACATCGTAGGTATTTTTTTTAAAAAAAGAAACCCCTAAACGTTTGGCCTGGACATTCCCTCCATGGCCGGAACGTCTGGCCAGGATGTTCCAGCCATGGGAGGAATGTCTGGCCTGGACGTTCCCTCCATGGCCGGAACGTCCTGGCCAGATGTTCCGGCCATAGAGGGAACACCTTCCATGGCTCGAATGTCCTGGCCAAACGTTCCGGCCCTGGAATAATGTTTATTTTTTTATATTTTTTTAAGGGGATGGAAAATAATAATGTTGTATCTTCCGTATTTAATTTTATAAAAATAATTCATGAAAATGTTATTTATGTTTTTATTATAATTACTGTTGTAATATTTTATAAAAATAATTTAATTTGTAAAACGATTGTTTATTATGTTTTAATTTAATTATAATTATTATTGTAGGTTGTAGAAAATTATAAATAGTATGCTTTGATTATAAATAATTATTATTGTAGGATGTTTTATTATGTTTTGGATTTATTAGTATTTAATTTTATTTATTCGTTGATAAATATCAATTCAGGTTTCGATAATCTGCCGGGAAGACACTTCCCGGGCTCCGCGGTGTACACCACGAGGATTCAGGTCCACGTCATTCCCACTCACATGGTGTTTCCGCTTCAATCAGGAGGACACAAATGAACCTAGTTGGTCCGCGACATCAGCTTCAGTTGGACGATGAGGGGGTTGGTGGGTCGTACGAGGTGTACGACGTGAGGGAGCACGAGGAGATGGATGAGGATGAGGATGAGGGGGAGGATGAGCCGAGTACACATCCTATTGGTGAGCCGGGTTCTGGTGTTCTTTATGATGATGATGTCGGGGATGCATTTATGAGGGAATTTGAGAGAGACCCTACACCCGGTGATCGCTGGAATGTCCGTAAGGGTAGGGGTGGGCGGTTTGTACGTGGCGAGGGGAGTTCATCTACTGTTGAGAGTCGTAAGGGGATGGCGAAGAAGGCCGATGACCTTAGCTGGAAGGTCACAGGTCCAGTTGTAGGAGGACCTATGGTTGGGTCCGTTATCCCTACTTTTGGTGGACATGTAGGTATGGTGATCTGGGAGGGGGGGATAGAATTATCTTGAAGTGCCATAACCGAGAGAGGATTTGTGCACGTTTGAGGAAGTGGGCTAGGTCCTTGCCTCCACCGATACAAGATCGTCTTTGTAGAACGTCTCTGTATCATATGCCAATTACTATGTTCATGCACATTGGTGCGCCCTTGATCTCAACATTAATTTGTCGAGCGGTGGCAGCCTGATACGAGTTTTTTTCACCTACAGTTTGGGGAGATGATGATCATGTTGCATGATGTGTGGCATATATTGCGTATTCCAATTGAGGGGTGCACAGTCCATGACACCACTCCGACTGCTGATCTTAGGGGACTGGTTGCAGACTCAATCTCGGGAGTCCGTTTTGGGAAAATGGTGCTATTGCTACACAAGGGGTTGCTGATATTTTGTCAGATAGGGAGGCACCTGCCCCATTGGAGAGACAACTCACATGTATTATATGGTTGATTCTAGGGTGCTGTTTGTTCACAGATAAGAGTGGATCGAGATTGAGACCCTTTGACATAGTTGATGCGAGGTCTCCAGATATGGTTCACATGTTCTCCTGGGGTCGGCTACACTTGCGTGCTTGTATAGTCAGTTGGGTGAGGCTAGTCGGACCTCCACAATCGGGATCAGCGGTTGTTTGACTTTACTCCATGCATGGATTTATGAGTACTTTTCGTGCTTTAGGCCACACGCTAAGATAACGATTGCTGAGGGATCTCCACGAGCGCAGGGTTGGAGTGTATACCCAGAGGACAGGTCTCATGACCGTCTTTGTTCTATTAGGAGACAACTAGATACACTGACAATAGAGGATGTAAGTGATTATCAATGTACTATTATTATCGTTATTTCTGAACTTGCATTTCATTAATTAAAATCGCTTATTTGTAAAAATTGCAGGTGGATTGGTTGCCTTATGGTCATGATTTTGCCCTATATGCCTATATGCTTGGGGAGTTAGCGAGCCCTATATGCCTGATCGATATCTGCGGCAGTTGGGCTCTATGCAGACTGTCCCTGTTCCTATTATTGCTATAGAATCAGCATCGAGGCCTAGCAAGGGCAAGTATTCGGTGAAATCTTCTGCTGTCCATTGTGAGTTGGGTTGGTTCCCGTTCCCGACAGGTAATTATTATTATTATTATTGTTATTATATTAATAATATTATTATTATTGTTAATATTGTTATTTTGTCTACAACAGGTAATTGTGTAAACATACATCTATTTCAGAAGGCATTAGAAGCGATGGCTTGCGCCACTAACTACTTGTCTTGGTATCATCAACATTCACATCCATAACTGTTGATGACAGAGGTAGTAGTGCTCGACCATACCAGATCATACGACGACCGAGCAGGTAAATATATTTCAATGGATTCGACATTTGGATCAATGTACCGAAATTAATGTTGACGACCAACTATTTTATTATGTGACAGTGGATGAATAGGTGAATAAATGCAACTCGTCCATTCATGCAACATCGGCAATAATATCAATGGGATGACGCAAAAGATGCATGTGGGGATGTTGAGCAGCTCATTGAGGAGTGGAACAAAGTGTTACACAAGACGAATGAAGAGAACGAGTAGTTGATTTTATTTATGTTAAACACTTTTAACTATTACTAGTGGATTTTATTTATGTTGAACACTTTTACTATTCCTAATTGTTTTATTTATGTTAACTCGGTGTTTGTCTATGCTTATTAGTTCATGAGTAATTCCATAATCAACATGTTATAGTACTTTGTAAACGGGAAAATTCTAAATTTTTTTATTAAGCTATTAAACTATTAAACATGAAGATTAAACTTTAATTTAGATTAAGCTATTAAACATGAAGATTAAACAATGAAAACATGAAACAACTAAATATCTAGATATGTTCATTAATTAACACAATTAGTTCATAAGTTCATAAGTACAACTAGCAAGAGGTAAAACTAAGAAGTAGCTGAATAATGCCTTGCCCAAGGACGAACAGCTGAAGAAGCACCATCAAACCACCGTGGAGGAATCATAGGGATCCGATGTACTCGACGAAGTTGAAGCTGGATGAATGCTTAGCTTGTGCGTTCCTAAATGAGCTATTGCCAACTCCCTCTGTGGCAGGGCGTTCATGCCCTCAACATCAAGTGGAAAAATTGTAGCCGGCATATCAATACGACCATTAAGAGCGAAAAAAAAGATCGCGCACCTATAGTGGTTCGCAATGGGATACAAGTCTGCAATGGCCTCCATGTAATGTTCCTCACCACAACCTGCACCTTCCCATCGAATACGCCTAAAATTGCCTCATTGAGGTCACGACCATATATCCAATGAAATTGAGCACCATTTTGATACAACTCACTCACTACTGATCGGCGTACAATGTCCGAATTGTGTTGGCCAGAACAGAAAGCATTTGCTACGCATCGAAAACCACAATTACCATCGGTAATTACATCATTCCAGCCTTCTATGTCTTCTTGGATGGCTAATGGAAGTTTATGAAAGTATGGAAAATTTTCCATATCGAATCTCCAGCCTGCAAAGTTATTATAAATCATTTTAATTAAATAAAACAATTATACGAAACAAACAATTAAAATATATAAATAAATGTATCATTACTAGAGGATGATGACATGTTGACTGTAGGCGTGATTTTATTTTCGCCTACCGCGATGTGAGCGTGTATTTGACTACCCCATTGCTAAGGTTTTATTGAAAATATGTTTTTGAAGTCGCCAACAAGTCTGTAAAGGAAGACTCATAAAGCTAATTGGATATTGAAACTGTAGGGACATCTTAGGGACTTATCCAATGTAGATTTCCCCGTCTAGACTCCATAGATGATCAATGAACCATAGATTGAGTTCGGGGGTAAGGGTACAACACAGTCAGGAACCATGTTGCCCATTGCTGACCTTTACTAAATATCGATTCATAACAGATTTTATGCCAAAGAATAATCATATAATATTTTTAAGCACCCTAAAACTATTTAGTCTAGGTTGGTTTAGGAAACACATAAAAGACTAATTTCTAGTGATATGTTATTTAGCAATAATATTACAAGGTACCTAGCAGGGTTTCCAAATTATCTGAATTAGTTAGAACAGTTCTTTAGGTCTTGTTTAACAATAATAACATGTGGGTGATAAAAAGCATGCAGGACAATCATAACAATATATAAAAATAAATAAGAAAATATCGTAGGGAGTTAGTATAATATACAATACTTACAGTCGCATGAATTTGTTAACTATCTACATCACGAATAGAATGTTAGTAACTTCAATAAAATAATAAAAATAAATAAACGAATAAAATAAAGTTTGTTAATTTAGTTGACCCTCAGAAATTATACCACCGTACAAGGTCGTTGATTTGTAAGGATCTTGGAAAATTTATTTATTGAACGAGTCTTAAAAAAAATTGTGTTTTGTGTTATGTATTGCGTCGAAATATGGTCGAGTAGGTGTGTTATTATTTGCAACAGTTTATAGTAGCATTAGGATTTAGGCGTGAGATTATGATGAAATGATGATGTGGAGCAAGTTGGTGTGAAGGTTTTTGGAGTAGGATGAAGGCTGATAGTAGGATGATAGTAGGATGAATCTAGATGATGATGAGTGATGAAAATATCATCAGGTGGGGGCGTGGGTTTGATGTTGTATGGCGCAGATGATGAAGCGTGGATGATGAATATAGGTGATGAACATCCAATATTAATTAATTAATTCTATTAATTAAATTGCGTCAAAAAAGGAGTTTTATAAAATTAGACTTTCACAAAACTATTTTTAAAAAGTTTTAGAAAGTGGGCTTAGTAAAACTAGTTATAAAAAAGGTTAATGAAAATGGATTAATAAAAAAGGTTATAATACGGTTTTGGGCTTAAAACATTTTATTTTAGACTCGTTCTTTATTCTTTCCTCGATTCGGACCAATTGGAGCAGGGTATTAGTCAACATAGGGTACTAAATGGGGAGACACGATTATGTGTCTATAGAAGCCCCCACTTTGACTGAGGTTTGTAAAAGCGAAAGTCAAAGTATACATGTCGGGACGGAGAATGATTCTAGATGCTCTGTAATCCAAAGTCACTCTTTTACGCCGGTACCTGCAAAATAAGCAAAAGTTTCAGGAACAGACATATATTGAAACAAATTCGCAAAATAATCATAAATTTGCAAAAATGAGATGATATGTGGAAAGAGGAATCATGAGCTATTCTGATCTGGCTCATGTTGGGGTAGAGCTATTCTGGTCCGTCTCATGTCGGGGGTAGAGCTATTCTGGTCCGGCTCATGTTGGGGTAGAGTTATTCTGGTCCGGCTCATGTCGGGGTAGAGCTATTCTGGTCCGGCTCATGTCGGGGTAGAGCTATTATGGTCCCGCTCCAGGGTATATGTGGAAAAAGGAATCATGAGCTATTCTGGTCCGGCTCATGTCGGGGTAGAGCTATTCTGGTCCGGCTCATGTCGGGGTAGAGCTATTATGGTCCTGCTCCAGGGTATTGATGATGGTCCGCAGACCCAGTGCTGGATTTACCCGCTGTCTTGGTTTGCACTGGTCCGCAGACCCAGTGTGATTTGCCCCCCGTCTCGATTTGTACTGGTCCGCTGACCCAGCGCTGGATTTGCCCGCTATTTTGGTTTGTAATGGTTCGCAAACCTGACTATTTTTTCTTGGCTATGAAGCCCCCAAGCACATTGTAGAGGCTTGTGCGCAGGACGCAGAAGACTGCGCTTGGCGCAGCATGTTGCGCTGGACGCAGTTTGCTGCGTGTAGCACAACGTTGTCGATGCGCTGGACGTACCATGTATTTAGCGCTTGTCTTCCGCTATTAAATCGTAATGGTCTGTAGACCTTGGCGGAATATAACTCGTATATAGATGTTTAATATTGGGTACATGTAAATACAAAGAATACACAGATATACAGACAAACAATTAGGGGACATGCATGTGTCCCGTGATGTGGGTGCCAGTGTATGTATAGGAAAAGACTTGACCTATAAAGAGTGACCTCTAATACTCTAGACTTAAAGGTGCTATCGTGTGTGCATACGTGTGTGTGTATGTGTATGCGACTGGATGATTGATGCTAGGATCCTATGGCTAAGGACGAAGGATGCAATGCTTGACACAATGTTTGGACGATGCAGATATGTAATGCAAATGTAGAGATATGACACTAACGCATGTGATATGATACTAATGCAAGTGATATTATTGTTTTTTTGTTCCTCTAAGCTCAACTTTTTTTCGTTTAGAAAATTGTTTTTGATAAAGGAGGAATGGGAAGCCCCCAAGGATGATCCATCTAAGTTATGTTTGATTCAAAACGTGTTGTAGTCGTTACGGGCCTAAGTGAGCCCATAAAACAGTTAGGATCTCGTATGGATCTGGAGCCCACAATCTTTTGTATTGACCCGAGTCCTTATCAAGGTACACATGGAGCCCAAGGATGATCCAGTTAATAGACTATGTTGGATTTGAAATACGTTATAGAACGAGCTTTTGTAGCGCCTGAGTTGTATATGCTTCGCGTTTTGTATGCCAAGGGCCTAAGTGAGCCTATAAAGTAGGCTTAATCTTGTATTAGTGTGGGTTTTGAAAACCAAGATTTCATGTATGGACTCGTAATGAAGTCCTTATTACGATAGGCCTAGACTTGGAGCCTATGATTTTCTGTGTGGATCGGTGATGAAGCCCCCAGTAAGATGGAGTTTATGAAGTACTCAGCTTGATTGCTTGATTTTGAATATATCTTGTCACGCTTAGTGGAAGTTTCGACCAAAGATAACATATAGGGTTCCTAAGGTGAAAAGAGAAGAAAGGCCAAAGAAAGGAACACTCAAGGTGGAGCGCGGTCATAACGCTGAGTGTTGAAAGGTTATGCTAAGGTTGGCTTAGAAACGATAAAGTAGTTGAGAAAACGGAAGGGAATAAGAATAAGAAAAAGGCAGAGCCATAATGAATCGACTCACGCAATAAGGTAGGCTAATGATGCAGGTTCAAATCCCAGTCTAGTTCTAAGAGTAGGGATGAGCGTTTAAAATCATGATTTTTTTGGGCGATCGCGCTTTTCTCATGGACCTAGGCGAGCATTAAAAAATATGTTTTGAATTAAAATGGTCGGGCCTCGAAAGAGGTTGCCTACGTATCCATGATGGAATCAGGCCAATCGTAGCTCTTAACATTTTAATTGGTGGCCGAGCATTTTGCTTGGAGCCATTTGCAATGATTTAGGCATTAATGGAAGAGGTCTTTGGCAAGGGTGGATAATGATTGATGTAGGTTTGGTTTAAAGCGGTCGGACCTCAGGGTGAGGTTTCCTATGTATCTTTAGCAGAATCAGACCATTCGTAGTTCAGGCCAATGAATAAGAAGATGCCCTGACTTTTGCCTAAGTCGCCCTTTTGTGTTTTCTACCTACCGGGCTTTGGTTTGTCTTTTGTGGCTTATTGGGATGCGAGATGCATGGTTGTTAAGAAGGTTTATTACAGAGATTTGAAGTTGGAGGTTTATAATCGAAGGTCGAAGGTTTTGAAAAGAAAGTACTTTTAACAAAGCTATTGATGGGCTTATTTGCAACACTTACTCCTTTCTTTTTTTAATTCGACATTTTGCTCTTTTTTTTTGTTCATCATTTTTGTTTTTTTTTTTCGCTTTGATTTTTTTGCTGTTGCTCTTTTTTTTTTAACCCTTTACATTGAATGGTTGTCAAATGTACTTCCTATGAGGTAGGTTAAAGGGAGAGGGGTGTTATGCATTTAGGTTGAAGTGGAGGAATAGTTGTAGTGAAAGGAGGAATGCCTCTTTTATGCCAATTATGTCCATTGCCTTTATTAGAATAGTCATGAGAATTAGAAATTCATTTCTTTTAAGGCGACGATCGTGATTTCCATTGATGCTCATTAATGCAAGGTTAGAAAACAAATAAATACTCATTTATTATTTGAAAGTTGTGAGTACATGCAATAAGACGGAAATCCTACATTAGACTGGGCGTATAAGAGAAATGAAAACAGAAAATGAAATCTTAAGTCTAGACTCCTACGTCATGCGACGAGATGACTTCATTGCTTCGGTTTTCATGAGGTCTCTTTCTAAATGAAAAGAGAAGAGGTGCATTTTTTTTTGTGCTGATTGGACCTAAGCGAGTCCAAATGTCTTAATGAGCGATTGAGCTCGGAGATACGTCTACTTCTATGACATTGAGGTCATTATCTTCGGCATTTTTCAGCAAATCATTCTCAATCTGAATGCCCACATCATATACTCTTGTGAAGCTATCAAGACCCAAGTATTTGAGGTGGTTCTTGTACTTAGGGAGGAGGTTAGAAACGAATATTTGTACCAAGTATTTTTCTGCAAGCCTTTATACCATATGAGTTGATTTCTCTCTCCACCTGTTCAGGTAAGTGGTAAAGCCTTCATTTTCACCTTGTTTAAGAACCTCGAGTTCTCTAAGGGCGGTTTGCAGTTGTATGTTCGACTCATATTGTTTCATGAAAGCAATAGTGACGCCCTCCCAAGTTTCAGTTTGTTTGGGGTTTAGGGGATAGAACCAATTCTGACAGATTGGGTCCAGCAACATCGGGAATACCATTGGGTAGAGTTCATGGTCAACCGATTTGATGATGGTTGCACGAAAGTTCCTTAAATGATACTTTGGATTATCAGTTGGTTTGAATTTAGGGATGTCAGTTGAGGAGAATGTTTCTGGAAGTTTCCCCTTCAGTTTGGTGTTATCAATAGGCTCAAAATAGGAATTTGTATTGGTTACCCTATGAACAACACTCTCCAATTTCTTGTTGAATCCAAGAGATTCACCAGACTCGACTTTCTCAAGTCTTATAGCTATTTCTTCCATCATACTAGACAAGTCGGCTAAAGCTCTAGCCATTTCAGCGAACCGTTGCTCGTTATTCGATGGACTGTCCACTTCAATGTCGCTTAATTTCTGCATGGATCATCAACGGAGACTTAGAGATAGAGTGATGATGAAGAGAGAGAAATGGAATGACGGAATGGATATTTTTGATAAGTGCATATTCTAACATCATTTAGTTGCATATTAGGGTGCATTTTCATGTAGTATTAGAGCATTTACTTGCATTTATGCATATTTAGGTCCATTTTCGTAAGCTACGATGCTTTCACGGGTTGTTTGGTCTTTTGATGTAATCTCAGGTACTTTGGACTCCTATTTTAGGATATGATGATTTAGGCGCGTAGATGACCTTCAAAACGATATATCATGTGCCTAAAACGGATTGGAAGTGAAGAAGATACACATGATTTTGTGTACTTGTGCGAAATATGACACCTCTTCACCATTTCACTTTTAACTTTTGACTCAAGAATGATAATGAGGTAATTCTAACTGGGTTGGAAACTAGACTTCAAGATCTTTCCAACGATATATTGCATGTGTGAAACAAAGCTCTGGATCAAAAGTTACAGCTGTTCAAAGTTGAGCTGAAGCCACTGTGTCGACCGCACGCCCGTGCGGATATCTGCTCGGCCGTGCAACCTGCAATCAAAAGTCACTGAAGGTTCTGCCTCGCTCGCACGACCGAGCGAGATTTCGCTCGACCGTGCATGATCCTGCACGCCCGTGCAATATGTTGCTTGCCCGTGCAACCTGCTGTAATGTCGTATCTTCCGCGTGACCTAACTTATGTCGGTTTATGTTAATCTTAGCATATAAATAGGACTTTAACCCTTATTTTCGAGGGGAGTTTTGGGAGTTTGTAATTATATCATCATTATTATTTTATACTTAGGGTTTTTAGAGAGAGAAACTTGTAGATCTCCATTGTTCTTCAAGACTCCACCTTCCTTCCATTAATTCAAGTATCTCTTTTCTTCTTCTTTTCTCCTTGTTTTATATTATGATGTTTTATTATTCTTCTTTATTTTCTTTATTTATTTCAATTATGCTTACATAGTTTTGTAATCTATGGTTAAGTTGAACCCTAGTGTGAATTAATTCATGATTATTTCTTTAAATTCCCAAACTAATTGTTGAATTGTTCTTGCTTAATTGATTGTGCATATTCCAATACTTGATTAGGGATAACTAGTATTGTTATGATTCCTTTGTCTTGATCACAACGGGATTTGGGTTTTGACGGATTTGAATATTTCAATTAAGGACATGAAGTTCTCCACGGGAGTAGGTAGAATGGATTGTTAGGAAGTTAGAGTGCCGCGTTTAATGTCTTTAATTTGCATGATTCCACGGGAGTAGGCTTGAGTGCATATTAGAGAAGCCATAGATACTCGGGAGAGGTTTATGGTATTTTATAGGGTGTACTTTTCCTTATGAGCATTTAATTGACTAGTTTGGGGTAGAAATTATTGTTGTATTAATTCATGCTAGTGGGGATACTTAACTATAGAGTCTTTTATTTATAGATTGATTAGTATAGTTTATTCCACCATTATTCTTGATATTAAATCTCCTTTAGTCTTACCATTACTTAAGGGCTAATCATAGAACAACTTTCTCTCTGTGGGATCGACTCTGACTTACCCTACTACATAGTTAAGAGGATTAGTTAGGTTATTTATTTTTGTTAGGTGCACGACACGCCTATCAAATTTTTGGCGCCGTTGCCGGGGAGATAGTTTATTTTATTTAGTTTTTATTTTTTGGTGAGACTAGACTGTATATATTTTTTTTCCTTTCTTTTGTGAATATATATTTTTTTTCTTTTCTTTTTTTCGTATCATGGAGTCATATTATTATTTTGATGGGGATAATTCTTCTGATAGGCACCATAGTCATAATTCTTGTGGTTCTCATGTTTATAGTTTTGATGCATCATATCAAAATTCTCCCAATTTTTGCATGAGTTCTCATGAATTACCATACATGTTCCATGAACCCAATATTTTTGCTAGTAATTCTAGAGCAATTTTTTCTTTTCCTCAATATGAGAATGAATTGTTTTGGAAATACTATTATAGACTTGGCGATTTTGTTGGTCCTAACCATGGAATTGAAATTTGGAATATGTGCCTAGTGATTTATGAGGGTTTAAATGAAGAAACTAGGGAGGTGTTGGAGTCTATGTCTAATGGTCAATTTCTATCTCAATCACCTGATTATTGTTGGGATCAAATTGAGTGGTTGGCTCAGAATAATTATGAGTGGGATATATCTTTATCTTCTAGACCATCCTTTTCATCCGAGATGCATATCACAACACCTCCTTATTGCTTAAATTGTCAATCTACTTCACATGATTTTTCTTCGTGTGATGTGACGTTAGTGAATGATTTTAACCCCTCACCCCAATATGAATTTGATTATTACACTCAAAATTCTCATCCCCAACCGTATATTTATGATGTTGATGATGCCGGTTGTATAGAGAATGATAGTTATGAGGATGATGATCAAATTATAGGAGAGAGCAATGTGATGGATATTTTAAAGCAGGAAGAGCCCTTTGTTGAAATTTCCTCTTTGGAGGAAAGTCAAGTCGAGAGTGAAGTGATTTATGAGTCTTTATCGGTACCACCTATAGTTTTTGAGTCTCATGTTCCTTTTTCTAAAAAACTTGATCTTATTCCTTCTTCCCCTATATTATATCTTCCATCGTTCCTTCTTCCTCCCTTCTTGAATGACTTTTATGATAATGTAAATAATGTAAATTTAGTTTCTTTTCCTTCTTTTGAGTCATGTAAAAAGACTAACAATTTTTCTTTTTCTTCTTCTCGTAAATATAATTTTTCCTTTGCTTTTTCATTTTGTAGTTTTAGTAAATTTTTAGTACTAATTTTTTTCATTTTTCCTTTCCACTCTTATATAATATGCTCTGAGATGTTTGCAGGAACATATGATAAGCTTCTTAGAGCATTGAACTATTATGAGTGATCTACTAGTCTTAAATAGTCATGCAAGACCTTAAATCAGCGCATATCGGGAGGCAACCCGACTTTGTTCATTTTTTTTTTATTTTGGTTTGACTAACTTTGCTAATGTGTGACGAAGTCTGTTGCTAGGTACAAGCATATCCAATTTTTTTGGCTAAGTTCACTGCCTCATTACAACTATCGATTGTGGTGGAGGTGTCGATGCTTTTTGACACTCCCTTTGATTATCCACCCCTTTTGTAAGTTGTACCTCTCCCTCATTTAATTCCTCTTTGTTCACATTGAGGACAATGTGTCATTTAGCTTGGGGGAGGATGTTTGTCATCATTACTTAGCGCATGTTAGTTGCATCTAGAGTAGTTTTTTTTTTCATTGCTTTTGTAGGATGTTGCACGGTTTGTACCGCTCACTAGGAGTGGGAGTTTACGTGTAACCAAAAACATTGTATTGCTTTCATAGTTGCATTGGCATATTTCATCTCATATTAGATTTCATGTCATTTTAGTTGCATCTATGGGACTATTGCTAGCACTTATTGAGAACCTTGCTGATATTTTACTACAATTCCTAAGCATAATTCATCTTGTTCATGATTCTTCATAGCACGATTATTTCGCAATTGATTGTTTGTGGTAAGATTGATTGATCTCTCTCTGGCTCGATTTAACTTTATTGTGCAGACAACTTAAACTAAGTGAGCTTCTGTGCCTATAAACTGACGTATCTGTGTCAGTTATGTTCTTTCATGTGTGATTAGTTCCTTAGTTGTCGCATTGATCTTGATTTTGACTTAGTACTCCTTGATATTTGCTAGTGCATACATTTTGATATGATTGAGGCATTCTATTTCATGATCTCGGCTCCGAGTTATTCTTGTTTTCATATTATCCTTCCTCTAACCCCGCCGAGCCTTTTCGACTATGTTTGATTGCTACCTACATTACAAGCCATTGGCCTCATTCGATATTTGTCCTAAGCCTAGCTTGGGGGAGCGAGTATTAGTTTTGGTTTGGTTTGTATTGAATTGAAGTGCTCTATTTGTAGTTTAGAAGGATGGAAAAGTATGTTTAGTGAGCTTTGAAATTGAATTGAAAGTTCGAAAAAAAAGGTGAAAAATGAAATGAAAAAGAAGTAGAAAAAAAAAGTTGTGAATAAAGTGAAATAAAAAGGGTTATGATTGAATTTCTTGAGTGAAAAGTGTTGTTGATTATATTTGGAGATTGTTGGTTGTTGCACGGAGTTGTTGTGACCTTTCTTGGTCATGTTTTCAGTTATATAATGCTCCCCCTTCTTGGTTTTTCCACCACAATTCCCAATTTATTTTCCATACCTTTAACCTCAACCCCATTACAACCCTTAAAAGTCCTCTTGATCATTGTGTATTGTATTGTTGAGTATTAAGTGAGTCAAAAAGTCAAAGTTAAAGAGTTTATGTTTCATCTGAGTCGACTTGTTTTAGGTTGAGTGTTATCATTTATCCTTTAAACACATGAGAGATTTGAGCGCACATGACTATAGTGAGGTCTGTCAGGTTTGGTTAAATCCAAATTGCGAGAGATGGTATGTGGTATGATTGGAGAGTCGATTGCGATACATGGCATGCTATGCAGCTTTGTTCGAGCTTGTATTGATGCTTGGTTTGTGTAGTGATTTTATCTCTTGTGTTTTCAGTTGAGTGTTTAGCCCTGTTGTAGTCCTATATTGTAGGTCGTCTTTCTTTTCCAATGTTCATGTCTTATTGCTTGGGGACAAGCAATGGTTTAGCTTGGGGGAGTTTGATAAGTGCATATTCTAACATCATTTAGTTGCATATTAGGGTGCATTTTCATGTAGTATTAGAGCATTGACTTGCATTTATGCATATTTAGGCGCGTAGATGACCTTCAAAACGATATATCATGTGCCCAAAACGGATTGGAAGTGAAGAAGATACACATGACTTTGTGTACTTGTGCGAAATATGACACCTCTTCACCATTTCACTCGTAACTTTTGACTCAAGAATGATAATGAGGTAATTCCAACTGGGTTGGAAACTAGACTTCAAGAGCTTTCCAACGATATATTGCATGTATGAAACAAAGCTCTGGATCAAAAGTTATAGCTGTTCAAAGTTGAGCTGAAGCCACTGTCGCGACCGCACGCCCGTGCGGATATCTGCTCGGCCGTGCAACCTGCAATCAAAAGTCACTGAAACTTCTGCCTCGCTCGCACGACCGAGCGAGATTTCTGGAAGTTTCCCCTTCAGTTTGGTGTTATCAATAGGCTCAAAATAGGAATTTGTATTGGTTACCCTATGAACAACACTCTCCAATTTCTTGTTGAATCCAAGAGATTCACCAGACTCGACTTTCTCAAGTCTTATAGCTATTTCTTCCATCATACTAGACAACTCGGCTAAAGCTCTAACCATTTCAGCGAACCGTTGCTCGTTATTCGATGGACTGCCCACTTCAATGTCGCTTGATTTCTGCATGGATCATCAACGGAGACTTAGAGATAGAGTGATGATGAAGAGAGAGAAATGGAATGACGGAATGGATATTTTTGATAAGTGCATATTCTAACATCATTTAGTTGCATATTAGGGTGCATTTTCATGTAGTATTAGAGCATTTACTTGCATTTATGCATATTTAGGTCCACTTTCGTAAGCTACGATGCTTTCACGGGTTGTTTGGTCTTTTGATGTAATCTCAGGTACTTTGGAATCCTATTTAAGGATATGATGATTTAGGCGCGTAGATGACCTTCAAAACGATATATCATGTGCCCAAAACGGATTGGAAGTGAAGAAGATACACATGACTTTGTGTACTTGTGCGAAATATGACACCTTTTCACCATTTCACTCGTAACTTTTGACTCAAGAATGATAATGAGGTAATTCCAACTGGGTTGGAAACTAGACTTCCAGAGCTTTCCAACGATATATTGCATGTATGAAACAAAGCTTTGGATCAAAAGTTATAGCTGTTCAAAGTTGAGCTGAAGCCACTGTCGCGACCGCACGCCCGTGCGGATATCTGCTAGGCCGTGCAACCTGCAATCAAAAGTCACTGAAGCTTCTGCCTCGCTCGCACGACCGAGCGAGATTTCTGGAAGTTTCCCCTTCAGTTTGGTGTTATCAATAGGCTCAAAATAGGAATTTGTATTGGTTACCCTATGAACAACACTCTCCAATATCTTGTTGAATCCAAGAGATTCACCAGACTCGACTTTCTCAAGTCTTATTGCTATTTCTTCCATCATACTAGACAACTCGGCTAAAGCTCAAGCCATTTCAGCGAACCGTTGCTCGTTATTCGATGGACTGCCCACTTCAATGTCGCTTGATTTCTGCATGGATCATCAACGGAGACTTAGAGATAGAGTGATGATGAAGAGAGAGAAATGGAATGACGGAATGGATATTTTTGATAAGTGCATATTCTAACATCATTTAGTTGCATATTAGGGTGCATTTTCATGTAGTATTAGAGCATTTACTTGCATTTATGCATATTTAGGTCCATTTTCGTAAGCTACGATGCTTTCACGGGTTGTTTGGTCTTTTGATGTAATCTCAGGTACTTTGGACTCCTATTTGAGGATATGATGATTTAGGCGCATAGATGACCTTCAAAACGATATATCATGTGCCCAAAACGGATTGGAAGTGAAGAGGATACACATGACTTTGTGTACTTGTGCGAAATATGACACCTCTTCACCATTTCACTCGTAACTTTTGACTCAAGAATGATAATGAGGTAATTCCAACTGGGTTGGAAACTAGACTTCACGAGCTTTCTAACGATATATTGCATGTGTGAAACAAAGCTCTGGATCAAAAGTTATAGCTGTTCAAAGTTGAGCTGAAGCCACTGTCTCGACCGCACGCCCGTGCGGATATCTGCTCGGCCGTGCAACCTGCAATCAAAAGTCACTGAAGGTTCTGCCTCGCTCGCACGACCGAGCGAGATTTCGCTCGATCGTGCATGATCCTGCACGCCCGTGCAATATGTTGCTTGCCCGTGCAACCTGCTGTAATGTCGTATCTTCCGCGTGACCTAACTTATGTCGGTTTATGTTAACCTTAGCATATAAATAGGACTTTAACCCTTATTTTCGAGGGGAGTTTTGGGAGTTTGTAATTATATCATCATTATTATTTTATACTTAGGGTTTTTAGAGAGAGAAACTTGTAGATCTCCATTGTTCTTCAAGACTCCACCTTCCTTCCATTAATTCAAGTATCTCTTTTCTTCTTCTTTTCTCCTTGTTTTATATTAAGATGTTTTATTATTCTTCTCTATTTTCTTTATTTATTTCAATTATGCTTACATAGTTTTGTAATCTATGGTTAAGTTGAACCCTAGTGTGAATTAATTTATGATTATTTCTTTAAATTCCCAAACTAATTGTTGATTTGTTCTTGCTTAATTGATTGTGCATATTCCAATACTTGATTAGGGATAACTAGTATTGTTATGATTCCTTTGTCTTGATCACAACGGGAGTTGGGTTTTGACGGATTTGAATATTTCAATTAAGGACATGAAGTTCTCCACGGGAGTAGGTAGAATGGATTGTTAGGAAGTTAGAGTGCCGCGTTTAATGTCTTTAATTTGCATGATTCCACGGGAGTAGGCTTGAGTGCATATTAGAGAAGCCATAGATACTCGGGAGAGGTTTATGGTATTTTATAGGGTGTACTTTTCCTTGTGAGCATTTAATTGACTAGTTTGGGGTAGAAAGTATTGTTGTATTAATTCATGCTAGTGGGGATACTTAACTATAGAATCTTTTATTTATAGATTGATTAGTATAGTTTATTCCACCATTATTCTTGATATTAAATCTCCTTTAGTCTTACCATTACTTAAGGGCTAATCATAGAACAACTTTCTCTCTGTGGGATCGACTCTGACTTACCCTACTACATAGTTAGGAGGATTAGTTAGGTTATTTATTTTTGTTAGGTGCGCGACACGCCTATCAATTTTGGAACGGAATTTTATTTTAAAAGTTGAGCTTTTAGAAAGAAAATAACATCTCCTAAATGAATGATATTTTTTGGATTTTTGTTTTTTTTGAATGCACCTAGACCTAATTCATGAATGCATGACTTTTTTGAATGCACCTAGACCTAATGCATGAATGCATGACTTTTTGGGATGCACCTAGACCTAATGCATGTATGCATGAATTTTTGGATGCACCTAGACCTAAAGCATGTATGCATGACTCAATCTATGCGTTCGAACCTGTAAAGGCTGCCTACATATACCAAAAGAGGGAATCAGATCGCTTTTAGTTCAGGACTACTAAATGCGGAGTGCATGAGATGAAATGGAGAGTATGGATGCAATGAGACTCCTATAGGCTCTAGTTATGCATGAAGTATATGAATGATGGACTATGCAATGCAAAAGGATTTTAGTATGAATGCAGTCCTAATAGATATGGAATTCTAATGACTTCAGAATCCTAAACTTGATAGACTTCTAATGACGTTAGAATTCTAGATTTGGTGAACTTTCAAGGATGTTAGACTCCTAATATGCATGAAACTCTAGTGGACCTAGATTCCTAAAATGAATGGAATTCAAATGGTTTTAGACTCCTAATATGGGTGGAACTCTAATGGATTCGAAATTTCTAAGACGAACGGAATTCTAATGGAGTTAGACTCCTAAAATGGGTGAACCTAGACGGGGTTAAGACTCCTAGCATGAACGGAGTTAGACGGGATCAACAACTGTAAATGGAGTGAAACTGGATGAACCTAGACATTTGGATTAGACGGACTTCTAGTGGAATTACAATTCCTAAGGGGATGAGATTTTTACAATAAGGTGGACAATAAAAAAAATCCTAAAAGATATGCACATAAAGGATGTATAGTATACATGAAAAGATAGAATTTTCGAAAAAGATATGGGATAAGAGATGGGATGAAATTTTGAAAAAGGCAGGAGAATAATTTGTGAAAGAGGTAGGAGATATTTTTTTAAAAATGAAGATAGTTTTTCAAAATGATATGAGATAAAGTTTTCGAAATAGATATGATTTTAGGAAAAAAAAGGATGGGATTTTTTTTGAAAGATGAAGATTGGGATTGTTGGACGATAAAAAAAAAGAGGTTGATTATCCTACAAAATGGTAATGAAGCGGCACAATACCAGACATAGCATGCGACGTTAAACTAAGATGCGTGACACGCAAGGAAACTAATACCCCAAATAAACTCTATGATGACTGCTTGAAATCTGGGTAAGAAATAGCGGCAGACGCAGTTTAATGCGCTGGACGCGAGAGCTACAGGCGAGATTGTGCATGGAACGCAGGACTAAGCGCGACACGCTTTAGTGGTGCGTCATATGCGGATGTCGTGCGCCAAGCGCAGCATAAGCAAGATAGGATTTTTTACTCTTTGCTCGTCGCGTAAATTCGTTTGATAGTTTAGACTCGAAACATCGATAATATGAAACAATTAATGGCACACACACACAAATATGCACAAGTAGGATAATAGTATGCAAAGTTCCAACCTAAAGTCAAGTTCTACGTTTCAACTATGGTCAAGTTTAGGTTAAGTATTAAAAGGGTCCATGACTGAGAGATTGATCCCACGCTTCATACTTTTGCTAAAAAAGGTGGCCACGTGTAAGTCGCATTCCAGTTCTCAAGTCAGAAACAAGAGAACAATGCCATGGTTAGAAAGGTTTGCTTATAACTAAGATCCAACACTATCGCTCAGGAAGCTTTTTGGAAGGACAAAGCGCAAACCCCTGGGAGGTGACCTCACACATAGAACATGTTTTAATGAAGCAAGGTAGATTGCCCTTATGGTGGTTGAACAATAGCCATGCATATGCAAAACAATATATTATTCAAAGGCATAAAAGGAGAATGGATCGTATTTTTCAAGTTTCACCTACTCATTTAAAAAAAATTAATTTTTTAAAATCCTCCCCAGGGAAGTCGTCAAATTGTAGGCGTGATTTTATTTTCGCCTACCGCGGTGTGAGTGTGTATTTGACTACCCCATTGTTAAGGTTTTATTGAAAATATATGTTTTTGAAGTCGCCAACAAGTCTTTAAAGGAAGACTCATAAACCTAATTGGATAATGAAACTGTAGGGACATCTTAGGGACTTATCCAATGTAGATTTCCCCGTCTAGACTCCATAGATGATCAATGAACCATAGATTGAGTTCGGGGGTGAGGGTACAACACAGTCAGGAACCATGTTGGCCATTGCTGGCCTTTACTAAATATCGGTTCATAACAGATTTTATGCCAAAGAATAATCATATAATGTTTTTAAGCACTCTAAAAATATTTAGTCTAGGTTGGTTCAGTAAACACATAAAAGAATAATTTTTAGTGATATGTTATTAAGCAATAATATTACAAGGTACCTAGCAGATTGTCCAAATTATCTGAATTTTTAGGTCTTGTTTAGCAATAATATGTGGGTGATAAAAAGCATGCAGGACAATCATAACAATATATAAAAATAAATAAGAAAATATCGTAGGGAGTTAGTATAATATACAATACTTACCGTCGCAGGAATTTGTTAACAATCTACGTCACGAATAGAATGTTAGTAACTTCAAAAAAATAATAAAAATAAATAAACGAATAAAATAAAGTTTGTTAATTTAGTTGACCCTCAGAAATTATACCACCGTCAGGGATCGTTGATTTGTACGGATCCTGAAAAATTGAATTATTGAACGAGTCTTAAAAAGAATTGGGTTTTGTGTTATGTATTGCGTCCAAATATAGTCGAGTAGGTGTGTTATTATTTGCAACAGTTTATATATCATTAGGATTTAGGGATGAGATTATGATGAGATGATGATGTGGCGCAATTTGGTGTGAAGGTTTTTGGAGTAGGATGTTGGATGATACTAGGATGATAGTAGGATGAAAGCTAGATGATGATGAGTGATGAAAATATGATCAGGTGGGGGCGTGGGTTTGATGTTGTATGGCGCAGGTGATGAACCGTGGATGATGAATATAGGTGATGTAGTATTAGTGTATGGGTATAACCCAAGTACGTTAGCGGACCTCCGTAAGGAGTCCACGAACACAATGACGGACGCGAATGTGGCAAACGTCGTCTACAACTCTAACAAGTCAGTTCATTGACATGGTCCGACAACATTGGCGGTCGCCTAACAAGACAAAATAGAGGAATCTTCCCTTCTGTCAGGCGCACCACAATCGCACACGTGTAAAAGGATTACGCACCCTGTCAGAGGAATAGTACTTCCATAAATACCCCACTAGTACTATTCTGCAGGTACATTCTATCACACTGACAATTCTTATATCTCTCTCTCTACTTTCTCTCTCTAAATCCTATTTGGACACGTGCTGACGTGAGCGTCGGAGGGGGTTTCCTCGCATCCCCCCCGAGGGTAGTTCACGTTTGCTTCCTGTGCAGTTATTCATCAGCGGATGCCAACTCCAATCCTTGACGGACTCTTTTCAAGACCGTCATCCGTTTCGTAACCGAAACAACTTGGCGCTAGAAGGAGGGGCCTCGCATCTTTGTGAACGCTATCATGGATAGAGCAAACAATGACAGCCCTTATCCATCAGGGTTTGAAATCGGACAAGGATCTACGCCACCCATCATTACCGGACCACTCGGTGCACCTCAGTTCAGCACCAGGATGGCCGAGAACATCACTGAGCAGCAAACTCCTGAGAATAATGTGTCTCAGGTAAACACTGGTGGCGGATCATTCAACCTGGCTCAATTAAATCAATTCTCTCCAGAGCAGCTACAAACTGTAGCGTCCTTCATCCAAATATTACAAGCGGGTACTCCTCAGCCTAACAACACCCCTACTCCTAATGCAAGAGATGGTCAACTTCGTAGGCGGATGGCGCCCATGACTAGTCGCAATGCTGATAGCCCACCAGTAAGGAGATTGCGTACTTACACTCAAGAAGGACTCCAAATGGAGAGACTAATCGACGATCCAGAGTATGAAGAAGTTATCCTAGAGAATGAGGATCTCAACAACTCTGAAGATGAGAATCAAAGCCGTTCTCGTCTAGAATATAGCACCAACGGTGCAAGCAATTATTCTGCTGGCGGGCACTTGTTGATCAAGCCTAAGCTGTCTCCTTTCATTCCAGAAATCTTGAACCACCCCATGCCAAGGATCAAGATGCCGTCATGCAAGTATGACGGCACCTCAGATCCGGATGATCATGTTACAGCTTATGAAGGGCACATGTACTTGTACACCCAGGTGGACGCCATCTGGTGTAAGGTTTTTCCATCTACACTGACTGGGATTGCCCAGACGTGGTTTAAAAGTATCAAGGCGGGTAACGTTTCTAGTTTTTCTCTGCTTTCATCTATGTTCAGCACTCACTTCGTAAGCAATAGGCGCTGTGAGCGCACAACTGGCGAGTTATTATCTATCAAGCAGCGTGAGACCGAGAGCCTATGAGATTTCGTCGGTCGCTTTAATGCTGAAGCGGTTACTATCCCTCGTCTGCAACAGGACGTGGCCGTTTTAGCATTGATGACTGGGTTGAGAGAGGGGTCTGCATTCAGGAGTTACCTGGGCCGCAAGACCTTCACGTCTCTGGAACCAGTCATAAGGAAAGCAAATGACTTCATCAGAGGTGAGGAGTTTGATAAGGCCGCGAGCAGCCAAAGCCGCGAGCCTGAGAAAAAGAAGGATGAGAAGCAGAAGAAAGAAAAGGGTCGCGAGAATGATCGCGGCCGAGATGAAAGAAAGCAAGAATCAAATGTGGTCAAGAACGGAAATGACCGCGAGAAGAGCGACCGTGAGAGGTTTGAATACAAAGATAAGTTCGATGCGTATACACAGCTCACGGCCTCAAGAGCTCAAATATACCTGATGAACAAGGACATCGACAAATGGCAACGTCCAAAGCAGACGTTTCACAAAAACCGTGATAAGAGCAAGTGGTGTGACTTTCATGGTGATCACGGTCACACTACCGAGAATTGCAGGCATTTGAAGGATAACCTGGAGGATCTGATAAGATGGGGTTACTTCACTCAGTACAAAGCTCAGTGAAATAATGGGGACGTGGTAAAGCCTAGTAACCAGAATGTGCAATCGCAGATTGCTGAAATCCATGTTATAAGTGGCGGTCTGATTCATGGCGGCAGCGTGAACGGAGCAAAGGCAAGCCTGAAAGAGTTCAGGCACCAGGTCAATTTCAATGAAAGTATGCAATGGAGAAGGCCGCCATTGATGCCTGCCATGTCTTTCACAGTGGAGGACGCGAAGCACGTCATCTACCCCCATGATGACCCTCTGGTGGTCACGTTGAAAGTATCAAACTGTGTGATCCATAGAATTCTTGTAGAGGAAGTTCTGCAAATATACTGTATTTCTCTACTTTTGAGAAGCTGATGATCTGCCGGGAACATTTGAAGCCCGTTCGCTACCCAGTAATTGGATTCACGGGGGCGTCAGTAATTCCCGAAGGTTTAATAACCCTACCTGTCAGAGTAGGAGAAGATGAAGACGCCAGAGATGTAATGGCGGAATTTTTGGTAGTTGACGTACCAGGAGCTTATAACGCTATTATTGGACGCCCCTTTATCCACGACGTCCAAGGAGTTGTGTCAACTAACCATCTGACTATGCTGTACGTTTCCAATCTGGGGACGACAGCGAAATTAAGAGGAAATCAGGAGATGGCAAATTCATGCTATCTGACAGCATTGAAGCAGTCGGCAAGAAGAATTACGGTAGAAGATTTGTATCCGCCAACTTGGAAACAGAGGCGAGCTCAGAGGAAAGCTCTGGCAAATGAAGCAGAATCCGAGAAGGGAGATGAAGAGATGATGGAAATATCAATGGAAGAGCTGGAGTCTAGGTCTGAGGATACGCCAAGACCCAAGCCAGATGGGGAAACAAAGCTGGAGATGCTGGCTGAAGATCCGGCAAGGACATTTGCTGTCGGTACGGACATGGACACAAAGGTCAGAGTCAACCTGGTGACTCTCCTAAGAGAAAACGCTGATGTCTTCGCGTTCTCGACGGATGAGATACCGGGAATAGACCCGACCGTGATGGTACATCGTCTAAATGTGGACAACACTATCCGCCCGATTAAGCAAAAGAAGCATAATTTTTCAGTTGAGAAGAACAAGGCCATCAAAGAGGAAGTTGATAAGCTGCTGGCGGCTGATTTAATTGAGCCGTGTGATTACCCAGAATGGTTGGCCAATGTGGTCATGGTGAAGAAAGCTAACGGCCAATGGAGGATGTGCGTAGATTTCACATACCTCAATAGAGCCAATTAGTAGACTCTACGAGCAGTCACGCACTGCTAAGCTTTATGGATGCATTCTCGGGCTCTCATCAGATCAGCTTGCTCGAGGCCGATAGAAAGAAAGCAGCGTTCATCACAGACTGTGGTGTGTACAATTATGAAGCGATGCCGTTTGGGCTCCACAATGCAGGAGCGACATACCAAAAGCTGGTCGACAAAGTATTCGCGGATCAGAGGGGGAGGAACATAGAGGCATATGTTGACGACTCAATCGTCAAAAGCAAAACTGACCGTGAACACTTAGACGACCTAGAAGAGACTTTCAGAACATTAAGAAAATACAAGATGAAGCTCAACCCAAAGAAATGTGTCTTTTGGGTAAGATCAGGGAAGTTTTTGGGCTTTTTGGTAAGCAAGAGAGGGATTGACGCGAATCCGGACAAAGTTCAAGCCATCGTGGATCTACCTGAGCCAAAAAGCGTCAAAGATATTCAGAGGCTGACAGGAAGAATGGCGGCCCTCACTCGATTCATTTCAAAATCAACAGACAAGGCTTTGCCTTTCTCTGCACTGCTAAGGGGGAATAAGAAGTTCGAGTAGGGAGAAGAGCAAAGCAAAGCATTCCTGGCGGTAAAAGAGCATCTGAAGAGCTTACCCACCATTACAAGGCCCGAGACTGGAGACACATTGCAATTGTATATCTCAGCTTCGTCTAAAACGGCCGCGGCCGTATTATTGGTGGAAAAAGAGAAGAGGCAGCAGCCCAACGGCCCGGAGAGCCGTTATCAATTGGTTGAAAAGATGGCTTTAGCTGTAATAATCGCCGCCAGGAAGCTCAGGCCATACTTTGACTGTCATCCTATCCAAGTTCTAACCAATCAGCCGTAAGAAAAAGCTTTACAGAAGATGGATAGTTCTCGCCGTTTACTGAAACGGGCTGTTGAATTATCAGAGTATGACATACAGTATAAGCCCAGGACCGCCATCAAGGCCCAAGCTCTGGCAGATTTCATTGTGGAAGCCTCCTATGAAGAAGAAGAGGTGGAGGAAAAAGAAACATGGCTACTGGAAGTTGACGGATCTTCCGCTGTTAGCGGATCCGGAGCTGGTATAGTGATGATCAGCCCATAAGGGAATTCATACCAGTACGCCATCAAATTCGCCTTCCTGGCGTCAAACAACGAAGCAGAATATGAAGCAGCAATTGCCGGCTTAAGGATGTGTTTGGCGGCGGGCGCTAAGAATGTGTTCTTGAAGACAGACTGGCAATTGGTTAGCGAGCAGCTAAAAGGAGAGTTTGAAGTCAGGGAGGCCAACATGCAGAAGTACGTGGAAAAGGCCAAGGAGTTGATTGCTGAATTGAATCACTTTGAGATTCAAGCAATACCTAGGACCGAGAACACAAAAGCGGATGCACTGTCCAAGTTGGCCAGCTCTGACTCATTCAGCATTGAGAAGACCGTTACGGTGGACATCCTGAAGGAAAAAAGCATAGCGGAAAAGATCGTGACCGTCAACAGCATAAACCAGCAGGGAGAATGCTTTAGTGAGCTGGTAGCATATAAACTGACGGGGACGCTTCCCAACGATCCTTCGTCCGCCAAGAAACTGAAACGACAAGCAAGTTGGTACATCATATACCAAGATGAGCTATACAAGAAATCATTCAGTCTGCCTCTGCTTAAATGCGCAATTGCATGGGAGTCCGTGAAAATCCTTGAAGAAATACACGAGGGTATTTGCGCCAATCATATTGGCGGCAAAGCTTTAGCGCTAAAGGCATTGAGAGTTGGGTTTTACTGGCCAAGTATGCTGGCGGATGCCCAGGGCTACGTCAAGAAGTGCGATAAATGCCAGAGATATGCTCCCGTCATCAACAGGCCCGCCAATGATTTGCAGCCCATCCTATGCCCGATTCCGTTCGCTCAGTGGGGGATGGACATCCTGGGACCGTTCACCACAGCGACAGGAGGTAGGAGATTCCTGATAGTGGGAATTGATTACTTTACAAAATGGATAGAGGCAGAACCAACAGCAAAGATTAAGGCAAATCAGGTCAAGAAATTCATCTAGCAGAACATTATGACGAGATTCAGGATTCCGATGGCTATCATATTTGACCATGACGTCCAATTTGATTGCCGTCCTATACAAGCCTTCTTAACGGACTTTCGTGTAAAGTTTGCACACTCAGCCGTCTGCCACCCTCAGAGCAACGGACAAGCAGAGGCCGCGAACAAATAAATCTTTAATGCCCTGAAGAAAAAGCTAGATGACTTCAAAGGAGGATGGGCCGATATGGTACCAACTGTGCTATGGGCGAACAGAACAACAGAGAAGGAGGCAACGAGAGAAAGCCCTTTCAAGCTGGCCTTTGGTGCAGAAGCAGTGTTATCGGTAGCGGTGGGCTTGCCCTCTTATCGGATCAAGCACCAAGACCTTCAGAAGAATGATCAAGCATTGAGGGAAAATCTGGACTTCCTACCAGAAACGAGGCTTATAGCAGAGCTGAAAGCAGCTGCCTACAAAGATGGAATCAGCAAGGCTTACAACAGGAAAGTCTTGGAGAGGCCGCTAGATGTGGGAGACCTAGTCCTTCGCAGAACAGCAGCCACTGGCAAGGCGCATGCTGAAGGAAAGCTGACTGCTAATTGGGAAGGTCCCTACACTATTGCCAAAAAGCTTACTCCCGGTTCTTTCATTCTAAAGGACATGAACGATAAGGAATTTAAGAATTGCTGGAATGCTAGCGTCTTAAAGAAGTATTATGTTTGACTTGAAAGATGTAATCGGCCAAGAGCTACTTTTTGTTACATAAGCAATACAAACTTCTGCTAGCATTTCATCAAACGTCTTGTTACTTCTATATGTATTAACGGACGATATGACAGGTCAACAAATTAAATACAAACGGCCACATAACAGGCATGAGCGCTACAAAAGCCATATGACAGGCTCAAAGTGTGTTAACGGTCATATGATAGACCTAGCACAAATCAAAAGCCATATGACAGGCTCAAAGTGCGTTAACGGTCATATGACAGACTTAGCACAAAACAAAAGCCATATGACTGGCTCAAAGTGTGTTAACGGTCATATGACAGACACTAGCACAAATCAAAAGCCATATGACAGGCTCAAAATGCGTTAACGGTCATATGACAGACTTAGCACAAATCAAAAGCCATATGACAGGCTCGGAGTGCGTTAACGGTCATATGACAGACCTAGCATAAATCAAAAGCCATATGACAGGCTCAAAGTGCGTTAATGGTCATATGAGAGACCTAGCACAAATCAAAAGCCATATGACAGGCTCAAAGTGCGTTAATGGTCATATGACAGACCTAGCATAAATCAAAAGCCATAGGCTCAAATTACACTCATGGTCATATAAATAGACCAAGGATTAATCAGCAGAATAATAGATTAAACATGCTAACGGTCATACAACGATCATACACAAAGATTAAGGCCTTAGCGGAACAAGATATAATTAAAACCGCAGAAGTACTTTTCCATAAATTAAAAGCTACTGGCTTGGCGGCCAACTACAGTAAAAAAAAAAGATGGCGGCCAATAATAAGGCTTTCAGTTGGAGGGAAGTACTTGCAATACAAATGGTAAAATATCATTGTTTACAGACGCCAACATAGGCCGAATTGAGAGTTGATTAAAATATTAAAAAAATTACAACTTATAAACTGTTAGAGGAACAAGAAGAGTTGATAGAGGGCCGCCAAAAGCTTCAAGAGGGGGGGGACGTCATGATCCACCTGTTCTGGAACAGCTCGAGGATCCGCATCTGCAATGGCGTCCTCATCCGCGAACTTTGGGTCCCCCTCCATGGGCGTGAGGTGTTGACCGTTGGCATGAGCGTCCTCAATAACGTTCCAGTCAAAACCTGGAACAATCTTGCAGACACATCTCATAGCGGTCGCCCATCCGCCATCATACCTCTTGTGGAGGGCTGCTACATATTCAACAATAGCCTTAGCGGCCCCCTTAGTCTCAGCCTCAGCGGCATCATCCAAAACAACAATCTCCTTCTCAGAGTTGGCGACCTCCAGAGTCTTGGTCAATGCGGCAACATTGTCCTCTGTCTCTTCCAGGAAGGCAGCTCGTCCTCCAGAGGCTACAGGGCCGCAGTCTTAGCCGCCAACTTCTCTTCCATCTCCCTCAGCAGGTCCTGGCAAGTCTCAAGTGACTGCTTGTAGTTATCCGCCAGCCTCTGGTACTCCACATACTGCTCAAAGAGAAAAGAAGAACGTCAATAGAAATGCAGAAACAAATGGAATAAAATAACAAAGTAAAGAAACGTACCATAAGCTGGTCATGAGCCAGCCTGGCAGCAGGAGTCATCAAGGACCCTGCCGGCCTAGCAGCAGGAGTCATCAAGGACCCTGCCGGCCTGTCCAGGGGCAGCTGCATGCCCTTCAGGATCCGGTAAGCGAGAACGCCACCGTTCTCAGGGATGTCGGCGTACATCGATTCATCCTCCCTAACGTCCCAGTCAGGTTGATAAATCTTGCCGGGAACAACAGGCTGGGGAGCAAAAGAAGCCGCCAAGGATTCGCTTATCGAAACCTCCTTCTTCTCGATCCATTCACCGAACCGAGAAAAGATACCGGGAGACAAGTTCGATAAAAAACTCTGAGATGTGATCATCTCCCGGATTTTCTGGCGGATAGTGGAAAAGGAGCCCGACAGCCAAGTAGCGCCGCTAAATGACCTTGGCCAGTGGTCGCGACCTCATTATGCTCCTGGCTCTCCGAAGGAGCATTCACGTTCAAATCTTCCACCTGAACTTCATTGATGGGGGCAGAAGCAGCAGGATCCGCCAAGGCCTGTCTTTTGTTGGCAGACGTATCTGCCGCGACCTGCTCACGTGGCCGCCTTCTAGTCCCGCTACCCCTGACAACAGGTCGAGAAGTAGATGACCTGAGGGGGACGGCAGGAGAAGGCAGGCCGCCAGGAACGGCAACAGTGGTAGCGGCACCTTGAACAGGATTGCGACCCACTGTCACGCCACCACGACCATGGCAGATATTCTGGGGACTGTTACGATTCCCCCCCGGCGGCCGTTAGTGTTACCGTGCATGGTTTCGTATTCGTTGGCGGGAGTAGGCTGCAAGTTCGTTGTCAGTTGGAGATTCTCATCGACACACAGAGCGTCGAGATCAAGATAATCAAAGCCTGCAAAACGGCAAGAAAACAGTACAAAAAAAAAAAATTTAGGTATCATCAGGCGGGCCAGTCCGATAGCGTAACTTACAATTTTCATGAGTATGGCATAGTAGCATCGCCGACAAGGGCTGGTTTCCGAGGATATACTTGGTATGAGGAAGCCAATACTTGGGTTCCTTAACCTTAGACTTTTTCCCGGCCTCATAAGTGATGAGGTAGTCTTCAGTATCAATATATGCAAAGGCCGTAAACTCATCCTCAGATAACGGAACTTGGGGTAGGTGCTCCATATGAGGACGGGGCTCGGTGAAATGGCAGCGTATGGGGAAGTTCTCAGGTACCTGTAACCAGAAGAAAGCATCCTGCCAACCCTTCAAACCGGTAACCATAGGCTGAACGGTCATACTCTTGTCGGTCGTAGTTAACGACCACCAGCCCGCTTGCCTAGAAGAACCATTCTTCTTCAGCCAATGAAGATGCCTGTTATTTCACTAGTAACAATACAAGAGGGGGGTGAATTGTATGTGTAGAAATAAACGTAACTTTTTGCGGAATTTTAAACTTAAACAAAGAAACAAGCAAAAGGAACACAAGGAATTTTTACGAGGTAAAACTTCTTGGGCCCAACAAGAAGAAACAACCTCGACCACTAGGGATTTTAAACTCAACTCTTTCACTAATTAGGCCAAACAACTTTGTTACAACCTAATTCTACTCACGGGCCACACCTTGAGTTTCTAAACTCAAGTTCCTGAACAACTGTTCCCTTAACAGCTGTTCCTCTCAACTTCACTTGAAGTTTTCTCACTTTAACTCGCTTCATTCAAAGCTTCTCTCAAACAGAACTTCACTCAAAGTCCCCTTACCCCAAAAACCAAAATACAATAGATCAAATAAACTTAGTGGAATTAGAGAAAGAAGGCAAAGAACAAATGGCTTTTATGAGAGAATGAAGGCACTGACACTTTACTTAGTTAAACTCACTAAATCACTTGGTCAGACACAAATTGGAACTTAATTAGACATTAGTATTTATAGTGGTAATAACTTAGAACGTGGGATTATAACATGTGTTAGTGATAAAACCATTATCCCATGATGTTCCTTACCCGGAGGAACACGTTCCTCATTCAACCCATGATCTCCATGATCACTGTTAACCGTGGGAGATAATTGTGTTACTGCTCCCTTAATTTTAGCAACCACTTAAAGCATTAATTCGAAAATCTGATTTAATTAAAAAGCATTTTAATTATTAAAACCAAAATAAAATCCTTTTATCAAAAATATTATCTTTGAAATATTTTCCTTAAAAATCGAAAATGATATTTATTATTTTTATAAAAATAAAATCTTTTCCTTAAAAAGATTTTCCATAAAATCAGATTTTTCCTTAAATAAAACGGTTACCTAGAATCTAGGCATAAATTACTCAATAGACATAATTAAACCGTTGTAATGCTTCATCCTAGGTCTAGTTCCTTTTAATAGTTAGTTCCTTTAACTTATTAGTTAAGCGCCAGTTCGTCTGTTCCATACAAAGGAACAAACGCTCATTCTCATTCTAAATTGCCATAGCTCCTTACCATTCTAACTCGTTCCACAATGGAACTAGAAACTAAAAGCCTCGCTTTAGTCTTCGTGCTCCAATGCTGCTCCAGTACCAAATCTTGAAACATCTTCACTTAGTCTTCAAAATCCCAACATGATTTATTCCTTGACTTAGTATTCTCTTTGTTCCTTTCATTGATACCTTGAAATTTATTCACTTAAACAACTTGTTAGTCCAATACTTAGTTTGCATCTTTGTTCCTTTGTCATCATCAAAACTAGGGTTCAACAATTTCCCCCTTTTTAATGATGACAACAAAGTTACAAACTAAGGAAAACAACAAATAACATAAGAGAATGAAAAAGATAAAATAATAATTTATATAATTTAATTAAGGCAGATTAAGGATTTAAAGTTATGTGTTCATTTTTCATTTTTTTTCAATGTGTTCAATTTGTAACTTAGTTTGTTCCTTATCTTTTCCCCCTTTGTCATCGTAAAAAAGATCAAACGCTTGGTGAGTTTGGGAAAACTGATATTTACAAGACCTTGGGACCATTAACAAGCACCAAAAAATGGTTAAGTTAGGAATTTCAAAGGTTAGACTTGCTCAAACATCAATCACATAATACTAGCCATTCCAAGTAAGAAATTATGCAATCAAATCACAAACGAAGACAAATATAGCAAAAGTCATTCATATTTATAGCACTTGTTCCATTAAAGTACAAAAGAGAAAAAGAAGAAAAGAAAAGAAACAAAAGCTAATAGTTCTTGTTCCTTTAAGAGAAACAAGAACTAGACATTAGGAAGGGAAGGGGTATTGTGTTCCTCGACGACTTCTTCCTCAACCACTTCTTCTAACTTATTCATCACCTCTCCATGTTGCCCTTCAAGTTGCTGCTTCAAACTGTTAATGGCTTTGGCCATCATCTCCATGTTCTTTTGTTGTTCTATCACAGTATCACTAAGGACTTTCATTAAACCCATCATCTTATCTGTTTTAGCATCTAAAGTCCAGTGAAGGTGATTGTAAAACTTAATCATATGTTGAGTAGGGAGACACACTTCATTAACCCAACCAAAATCATCCGAATGAACTTGTTCCTTTCCCTTAGAACTAGAGGCAGGGGATGGTTTAGGTGGACAGGAACTTGTTCCTCCAGTATTACTTCCACTGGTTCCTCTTCTACTGCCGTAGGCAGTTTTCTGCTGTGAGAGGAACTAGTAGCATTCCTCCTTTGAGTTAACACTCCATCTTGGACAGAGAGGTCCAAACCATACAAAGTCTTTTCATTTAGAATATTACCTTGTTTTATACCCAAGGTAGGCCAACCATTAGCTTTTACTTTAAAGTGAGAAAGAAGAGAGGTGATCAAAGCAACATAGCCAACAACACAATGATTCTCAATGCAATGAGTTAGATGTTGGATAAAGAGAGAAGGGAAGTTTATTTGAATGTGGTAATCAAGGCAAAACAAGATTAAAGTAAAATTTTCAGTTCCTCTTTTCAGTTCTAGGAATGAGTGCTCTCCAAACAAGATTAAACAGAATTTTGTGGACATGAGAGAGAAGATTGTGATTTATTTTGTTTTGGCCACCAGTTCCCCACAAAGGATTCAACAATTTCATCTTGGGAGAAATTGGGAAAGGCGACAATTCCTTTCCTCTTAAAATATAGATCAGTTCCTTGGCAATGAACTTCCCATATTTTTGCTAAAGTTTCTTGGGAAAATTTAATTTTCTCCCCCCTAACTTCTGTAGTACATACTCCATCAGTGTTGATGAAGTTTGAAAAAAATTCATCCATAGCTAAAGGAACTAAAGCATTATTATATGTGGTTTCAAACAGGTATTCCATACCCTGTTCCTTTAGTATATCGGTTAATTCATTGAATCTAACTTTCTTGGCCCACTCCAAATCGACATAAAATCCTAAAACATACCTTGAATCACTTCGCTCCACTCTTTTCTTGGAGGAAGAAGCAGCAGTTCCTTTGGAAGGAACAGGTGTAGCTTCTTCTTCCCCCTCAACTAGTTCCGGGGTTTCTTCTTCATCATCTTCCCGAATCAGTTTTCTTCGTCTCACACTTCTCCTAGGTGACTCCAATTTTTGCTCTTCTACCACCATTGTTGTTTCTTGAGAATTTTCGGCTTCTAGGGTTATGGATGGAGAAGAGGGGTTTTCCATTTGAGAGGTTTTTGGAGTTTTTGCTTTTGGAAAAGTGAATTGAGAGAGGTTTTGCCAGTTGGTGAAAAGAAATTGTGGTTTTATGTCGTGCGAAGAGGTGTGAAGGAGATGAACAATGGTGAAGTTGAAGCGTTTAAGGAACATGGTTTTGGAATGGAAGAAGGAAGAAGATGCATGTATCAGTAAATGAAGAGTTACACGCGTAAAAATTAAAAGGATAAAAACAAAAATAAAAGATAAAAGTAAAAGAACAGAGAAAAAGGAAATCATGACTTGATTAAATCTGATTCCTATATTTGTGGGATTTTTCGGATTTTTGATTTTATGGACTTTTTAATTTATGGAAAGAAAATAAATTCTGAGGAACTTGTGCTATAGGAACAACTTATGCTAAATGTCAACATTCTTCATATCATGCATGTTTCTTTAACTTTGGAACAATAAGGGGAGTATTATGTGACATTTGTGAGTAGTTTTATTCCTTTGAATCCATGTATATGTTTTCAACATCTTAATTTGCAATGGTCTTAGGCAATTAATCACAGTCACTTAATATCACATAGAGTAAGACAAATCAATTCAGACATGGGGGATTGTAATAGCAAAAATTACTTAAGTTTTATTAAACCTAACTCAAGCCTTAATTTTTCATATCTATCTCTTTGTAGAGGCTTAGTTAGTATATCAGCAATCTGATTTTCAGTTTAACAAAACTCAAGTTTAATCAAACCTTTTTCTACATTTTCTTTTAGAAAGTAATGTCTGATATGTATATGCTTAACTCTTGAATGATGCACTGGATCTTTTGAAATACTAATGGCACTAGTATTATCACAATAAATAGGAACACAGTTTAAGATTATTCCATAGTCACAAAGTTGTTGTTTTATCCAAAGCATTTGAGAGCAACATGTAGCAGCAGCTACATATTCTGCTTCAGCAGTGGATAAAGCAACTGTGTTTTGTCTCTTGGTGCTCCAAGAAACTAAACTATGACTAAGAAATTGAACCATACCTGAGGTGCTTTTCCTATTTACAAGATCTCCAGCATAGTCAGCATCAACATATCCTCTTAACTCAAATGTATCACTTCTTGGATAGAAAAGTCCAAGATGATCTGTTCCTTTAAGATATCTAACAATTCTCTTCACAGCAGTTAGATGAGACTCCTTGGGATTTGCTTGAAATCTAGCACACAAACCAACACTAAAAGCTATGTCTGGACGACTAGCAGTTAGATACAAAAGTGAACTAATCATGCCTCTATATTTTGTTTGATCAACACTTGTTCCTATGGAATCTTCATCTAATCTAGTTGAAGTTCCCATAGGAGTGTGATTTATCTTTGAATTTTCGAGGCCATATTTCTTTAACAGTTCCTTTATGTATTTTTGTTGGTGAATAATTATTCCTTTTTCAGTTTGCTTAATTTGTAACCCAAGAAAGAAATTTAACTCACCCATCATACTCATCTTAAATTCATTACTCATAAGGTTTGAGAATTCTTTGCATAATGATTCATTAGTTGCTCCAAAGATAATGTCATCAACATATATTTGAACAAGTAGTATGTCAGTTCCTTTTGATTTAGAAACAAAGTTTTATCCACCTTTCCTCATTTAAAGTTGTTTTCTAAAAGGAACTTAGATAATCTCTCATACCATGACCTAGGCGCTTGCTTTAACCCATAAAGAGCCTTGTCAAGCTTGTAGACATGGTTTGGGAGATCATTGTTTTCAAATCCAGAGGGTTGTTCAACATATACATCTTCATTTAAATAGCCATTTAGAAATGCACACTTGACATCCATTTGATACAGTTTAAATCCCATATAAGCAGCAAATGCAATTAGTATTCTAATGGCTTCAAGTCTAGCGACAGGAGCAAAGGTTTCTTCATAGTCAATTCCTTCTTGTTGATTATAACCTTTTGCTACAAGTCTAGCTTTGTTCCATACAATTGTTCCATACTCATCTAGTTTATTTCTAAACACCCATTTTAAGCCAATCACTTTTTGATGTTTAGAAGAGGGAACTAGATGTCATACCTTATTTCTTTCGAACTCATTTAATTCAGCTTGCATAGCAGTGATCCAATCAGAATCAGTTAAGGCTTCTTCATGATTTCTTGGTTCTATCATTGATAAGAACGCATGAAATGCAGAAAAATTCCTTAACTGAGATCTAGTTTGCGTACCTTTGGATATGTCACTTATTATGAGTTCCACTGGATGTGATTTTTGATGTCTCCAAGGTTTTGGTTGAAACTCCCTTATAGGAACAGGTTGTTCCTCTTGAGTTTCATGAGAGGATGAGGAGCTTTGTTCATTTGTTCGTCTTACATCAATTGTTGAATCAGTTCCTTCAACATTTTCGTTCTTAGTAGGAACAGGAACAACTCCATCATCTTGAGGAACAGGAACATGAATGTTTTCATCTACTTCGTCCCTTTCCTCTTTTATTTCTTCTTCCTCAATTGAATCTGCATCTTTCTCATTTGGTCGAACCAAGCCAATCTCAAAGTCATCAATCTGTTTGCTTGGATTAAAATTGTCAGATTCATCAAAGATTATGTGGATACTTTCTTAAACACACATAGTTCTTTTATTGTAAACTCTATAAGCCTTACTATGTGATGAATATCCTAAGAATATTGCTTCATCACTCCTAGCATCAAATTTTCCAAGATTATCTTTTCCATTGTTATGAACAAAACATTTGCAACCAAATGTTGTGAAATGAGTAATATTGGGTTTCTTTCCAAAATAAAGCTCATAAGGAGTTTTGTTAATGATAGGTCTCATCATGGCACGATTTATTATGTGACAAGCAGTATTAACAGCCTCAGCCCAAAAGTTCCTTGGAAGTTCACTAGCAATTAGCATGGTCCTAGCCATTTCTTCCAAAGTTCTATTTACCTTTCTACAACCCATTTTGTTGTGGTGTCCTAGAGGCAGAAACATTATGATCTAGGCCATGGTTTCTGCTTAAGTCATCAAATTTATAATTTTTAAATTCTTTACCATGATCGGATCTAATATGCATCAATTTGTGACCACTCAAATTTTGAACTCTTTTAGCAAAGACAAGGAATTCATCATAAGTCTCATCCTTACTAGAGAGAAAAATAACCCATGTGTACCTAGAGTAGTCATCAACAATAACTAACACATACCTCTTTCCACTTCTACTTTGAATTCTCATAGGGCCACACAAATCCATATGAATTAATTCTAAAGGTTTTGTGGTGCTCACAACAATTTTAGATTTGAAAGAGGATATAATATGCTTTTCTTTGGCACATGCATCATAAACTTGATCAATATGAAATTTTATAGATGGTAATCCCAAAACAAGATCTTTTGATCGAAGTTTGTTAAGTAATGAAAAGCTAGCATGTCCTAGACGCTTATGCCATAAGAGTGGATCATCTTCAATAACACTAAGGCATGTTAAATTATTTTTAGGAACAAGATCAAGATCCACAATATATGTGTTCCCTTTCCTTGTTCCTTCCAAGATGACATTCTTAGAGTTTATGTTAACGATCAAGCATTTTTCACTATTAAATTTAACAACATTTTCCTTGTCATAGAATTGGGAAATGCTTAAAAGATTGTGCTTTAAACCTTCAGCTAAAAATACATTATCAATGGAATGTGATGGTGACTTACCAACCTTACCCATGGCAACTATGTTACCTTTCTTATCGTCACCAAAAGTCACACTTCCACCTTCATAGGTTGAGAGTGAGAGAAACTTAGATTTGTCTCCTGTCATATGCTTAGAACAACCACTATCAAGATACCAAGTGTTGTTCTCCTCACTCCAACCTGCAAAAATCAACTAGTTGTTAGTTGTAGGAACCCCTTGTTTCGTGGGTTCCTGTTCTTGACTATCATTTGATTTGGCAACCCATTTCATGTTACTTATCTTCACATTTTTGCCAATCATTCCAGTTCTTAGTTGACATTGATTTATGTAATGACCTATCTTTCCACAGTACATGCAAATTTTATCACTAGGTAGGTCAACATATTTCTTATGCTTGTTCCTCTTCTTGTAGTTTTCAAAACCAAGACCTTCTCTTCTTTTAGTCTGTGGTCTCTCAATCCATTTTGGAACAACCATCACTTTGCCTCTGTTCCTTGCAACAACCAGTTCCTTCTTGAGATTACAGATCTGTTTCTTTAAAACATTTTTCTCTTTATTCAAATTTTTGATCTCAGATCTGTAACCTTTCAAAGGAGTTGATCTAATATCAAAGGAACTTAGAACAGGGACAAATTCCTTTAAGTGTGAAATTTCTAAATTGATTAGATAATTTTCATTCTTCACACTCTCATATGATTCCTTCATTTTTAAATTCTTATCAAATAAATCAAAGAACCTAGCTTCAACACCCGTTCTCATTTTCTTAAGCCATTCTATATGTTATTCACAAACTTTAACAACTTGTTCAGTTTGCTCACGTTTTTCACGTTCATCTCTACATTCAAGAATTACATCATAAAGAAGATCAAAAATTTCAGGCCTAGTTTTGCCATCTAAGTCTGATTCAAGTCCATGTTGGCTTACCTCAATATTTTCTTCATCTTCTTTTTCGTCAGTGTTTGCCATGAGGCAAAGATTTGCAGGTTTCTTCGGTTTGTTGTTCTTCTTCCTCTTCGGTCCCCGAATCTCCCCAAGTCGCTATCATAGCCTTTCGAACGTTCGCTTTAGAGAAAGGTGCTTTGGATTCCTTGTTCCTTTCAAATAAGCGTTCCTTGTTCCTTTCTTTGGTCTTATCATTTTCCCAAAGTGGACAATCCTTGATGAAGTGATCTGTACTACCACATTTATGACAAGCAGCTTTGTTAGAAAACATTTTAGTTTTACCTTTGAAGTTCCCATTCTTCATGTTCCTATACATCTTTCGAAATTTTCGGACCATGAGTGCTGCTTCCTCTTCTTCGAGTCGAATCATCTTCATCATCGCTTTGAGGGCAATGGACTTTGACTTAGAACTTTCACCATACTCAGTATCAAGGTGTAGCTCATGAGTCATAAGTGATCCAAAAAAAGTTGTTCCAAGTTGAACTTAGTGAAGTCTTTTGTTTCTTGTAAAGCAGTGACCTTAGCCATCCATCTATCCTTAGGAAGACTCCTAAGAGCTTTTCGAACCTCTTCCTCTGTTAAAATAAACTTACCAAGAGAAGCTAACTCATTAATAATGTTAGTGAAACGAGTAAACATATCTTGTATGCTTTCCTTAGTCTTCATGGAGAACAGTTCATATTGATTCATCAGTAAATCAATTTTAGATCTCTTGACTTCATTAGTTCCTTCATGGGTTACTTCTAGTAAATCCCATATTTGCTTTGCGGATTTGCATCCCATGATCCTATTGTGTTCATGGGGTCCAAGTCCACAATGAAACAGTTTAACAGCCATTGCATTTACTTTCATTTTTTCGAAATCAGCTTTGTCATATTCAGAGAAGGGTTTAGGAATTACCTCATTTTTGTCATTTGTAGTTGTGACCTCAAAATCACCAACTTCAATGACTCTCCATACCTGATAGTTTTCGACCTTGATGAATATCTCCATTCTGTTCTTCCAATAGGAATAGAACTTCCCATTGAACATAGGAGGCCTTTGCGTAGAGTAACCTTCCTCAAGTTTCTCGGTGGTATTCATTGTTCCTTGGATCTTTTTCAAAATAGGGTTTCATATCTTTCGTGAGTTCTGGCTCTGATACCAATTGTTATTTCACAAGGAACAATACAAGAGGGGGGGGGTGAATTGTATGTGCAACATTAAACGTAACTTTTTGCGGAATTTTAAACTTAAACAAAGAAACAAGCTATAGGAACATAAGAAATTTTTACGAGGAAAAACTTCTTGGGCCCAACAAGAAGAAACAACCTCGACCACTAGGGATTTTAAACTCAACTATTTCACTAATTAGGCCAAACAACTCTGTTACAACCTAATTTTACTCACGGGCCACACCTTGAGTTCCTAAACTCAAGTTCCTGAACAATTGTTCCCTTAACAGCTGTTCCTCTCAACTTCACTTAAAGTTTTCTCACTTTAACTCGCTTCACTCAAAGCTTCTCTCTAACAGAACTTCACTCAAAGTTCCCTTACCCCAAAAACCAAAATACAATAGATCAAATAAACTTAGTGGAATTAGAGTAAGAAGGCAAAGAACAAATGGCTTTTATGAGAGTATGAAGGCACTGACACTTTACTTAGTTAAACTCACTAAATCACTTGGTCAGACACAAATTGGAACTTAATTAGACATTAGTATTTATAGTGGTAATAACTTAGAACGTGGGATTAAAACATGTGTTAGTGATAAAACCATTATCCCATGATGTTCCTTACCCGGAGGAACACATTCCTCATTCAACCCATGATCTCCATGATCACTGTTAAACGTGGGAGATAATTGTGTTACTGCTCCCTTAATTTTAGCAACCACTTAAAGCATTAATTCGAAAATCTGATTTAATTTAAAAGCATTATAATTATTAAAACCTAAAATATTATCTTTGAAATATTTTCCTTAAAAACCGAAAAGGATATTTATTTTCTTTATAAAAATTAAATCTTTTCCTAAAAAAGATTTTCCATAAAATCAGAATTTTCCATAAATAAAATGGTTACCTAGAATCTAGGCATAAATTACTCAACAGACATAATTAAACCGTTGTAATGCTTCATCCTAGGTCTAGTTCCTTTTAATAGTTAGTTCCTTTAACTTATTAGTTAAGCGCCAGTTCGTCTGTTCCATACAAAGGAACAAACGCTCATTCTCATTCTAAATTGCCATAGCTCCTTACCATTCTAACTCGTTCCTTTACAATGGAACTACAAACTAAAAGCCTCGCTTTAGTCTTCGTGCTCCAATGCTGCTCCAGTACCAAATCTTGAAACATCTTCACTTAGTCTTCAAAATCCCAACATGATTTATTCCTTGACTTAGTATTCTCTTTGTTCCTTTCATTGATACCTTGAAATTCATTCACTTAAACAACTTGTTAGTCCAACACTTAGTTTGCATCTTTGTTCTTTTGTCATCATCAAAACTAGGGTTCAACAATGCCGGAACCGGTTCAGTGTCTGCGGAAACTCCAAAAAGCGGACGGTCCAAGTGTATGCCATCAAGTTGCGGACAGCCAAGGGAGTGAGTTGGGCCAGGAAGACGTTAAAAGAGTTTAAAATCTTCACCAAAAAAGAGTCCAGAGGAAAGCGGAGGCCAAAATCAAAATGATGAGTATACACGGCCATGTGGCCGGGAGGACACTTCGTCACAATGGCCCCCTCTGGCGGAACTACTAACCGATAACCCTCAGGAAAATCATATAAATCCCGAGCAACTCTGGGGTACGCAAGATCAATGGCGTACAGACGCCAAGGCCCATCAATCTCCACACTGAGAGGACCGGCACTAAAGTCCGGAGGTAGCCAAAGAGCGTCAGAACCTGGTCCGGCAGCAACCTCTTCCTCCACTTCATTAAAGTTGTCGATCCTCCTTTCAGCAGCATGGGAACTCTCCCCAATCACATGTGCTGATAAAGGCACGCTGGTGCCAATGTTCACGGCCATAGAATCAGTCGCGTCCTCCGTAACGCGAACGGCGGGTTTGGCAGGAGCGGATCGATGGTGGTAAAAGGACTCTTCATGAGCCATAACGGTAGCAATGGAATCGTTGTCGTCACCTAAATCAATAATAGGAGGGTTAGGAGCCACATATTCCTGTAAACGGTCGTAAAAATCGGCCGCTATCTCAACCCCAGCATCCGCCAAGCTATCTAACCAGGCATGCTCTCTAAGAGGGGTTACATCAAGGCCGGGAATAGCATCGGCTGGAGGATGCCTAACAGAACGTCTAGCAAGAATTTGATGCCTAAGCTCCCTAAGCTTCTGCCTGTCACCGCTCTGACTAGCGGACAGGTATCTCCTAGTCAAGTTATGCTCCTCAGGAGTAGCAGGGTCGTTAAGGAACTTCGATCTGAGCTCTTTTTCTCTCTCGGACGTGAGAGGTATGTCCGCCAACAGCCTAGTCCTCCCCGCAGGGCTAGAATCTGGTGAAGGATTGCGATTGGCAAGGGGGGAAGAGGGTTCACTCTCGGTCATAAACACATCACGAGGGGTATCCTAGCTATCAGACTGGCCCGACATGATGAAAACGCAAAGAAACTTAAGGAAACTTGGAGAAGAATTGAGGAAATACCTGGAAACGGAAAGTCGCCAGAGAAAAGCAGGGAGCGAAAGTTGCCGGAAAAAAGACGAACGAAGTTTCCAAATAGCGAAATTGCGTAGAAAAACTCGAGCTTGAACCAAATAACCGCCGAAAATGTAGAACAAGCACCGGCGAAACACAAACCATAAAACCCAGAAAAAACCCAGAAAAGATTCGTCGGGAAAAGACGAAATTCTTAGTGCAATAGAACCGGAAAGTAAAACTAGAAGATTTTGCAATTTTTCGGAGCAATTTGAGCGGGAAAGGGTCGATTTTAGAGCAAGCAAAGCTTCGGGTATGGAAGTTTGTCAGAGAGGAAATGAAAAAGGAAGAAGGAAAGCCCGAGATTGTGATAAAGAAATCCAGAAAAGGGCAACTGCTCACATAAGTACGCGCGATGCGAACGACTGATATTGAAAAACGTCTCAACTCCCTCTCCAGATTTCTGCAAAGTGTCAAAGCACAACAAAACCCTAATAGAGTAATGGGCGGCATTTTCGGAAAAGTAATCATTAACTTTTCAAAATTCTTCAACTCCCTGCAACGACACGTGGCACCCCAGAAATCAACTTCTCTAAATAATCGACCAAGACAACACTGGCTCGCGTCCACCGACAACATCCTTATCGGTCAAGACCCCAAATGATGCTGGGGGGCTAGTTGTATGGGTATAACTCAAGTACGGTAGCGGACCTCCGTGAGTAGTCCGCGAACACAATGACGGACGCGAACGTGGCAAACGTCGCCTACAGCTCTAACAAGTCAGTTCATTGACATGGTCCGACAATGTTGGCGGTCGCCTAACAAGACAAAATAGAGGAATCTTCCCTTCTGTCAGGCGCACCACAATCGTACACGTGTAAAAGGATTACGCACCCAGTCAGAGGAATAGTAATTCTATAAATACCCCACTAGTACTATTCTGCAGGTACATTCTCTCTTACACTGACAATTCTTATATCTCTCTCTCTACTTTCTCTCTCTAAATCCTATTTGGACACGTGCTGACTTGAGCGTCGGAGGGAGTTTCCTCGCATCCCCCCGAGGGTAGTTCACGTTTGCTTCCTGTGTAGTTATTTATCAGCGGACGTTAACTCCAATCCTTGACGGACTCTTTTCAAGACCGTCATCCGTTTCGTAACCGAAACAATTAGGCGAGGGGATTATTAGATGATGATGAATATTATGAATATATGATGAATGGCGTGTAGGATGGAGGGCGGATAGCTGTAGGTAATAGGTGATTGATGATGAATGATGCGATGATCTTGGTGAGTTGGCGGATCGGGGAATTTGAGCGAGAATTGGTTTTAGGCGGTGGAGTATTGTGTGCGTGAGTTTTGTTTGTGCCGAGAGATTTTGGAGTGTGTTATGTGCCGTGTGTTTGTGAGTATGAGCGTTGATTTAAACCTTAATCTCAGTACAACATTAGTCACAGGAAATCAGAGTATTGAGCCTTCTCATGTGACTATTTATCCTATCCTTATCAAATCAGAATTTACAGAGGTGCCTTAATCAAGTAAACCTCCCAAAATACTGTGACAATTCTTCGATCTTTGCCTACCAGAGAGGGATTAACTTAACTTTATGCAACTCTCAGGGCCATAGAGAGTTTTTAATTACATGGGAAATAAATTCAAAACTATTCATGGAAATCAGTTTCATCCTGGACCGGCATCCTTTTACCAATCCGATTTACTACGTATCCATTAAAAAGAAGATCCCATTAGTCCATCGTGCAAACTCTTCATCCAAATTTCTCAACAAAGGATAGGACTCTAGAAATCCCTACAAAAACATGTGAATTCTCTTCAATTCCAATTTATAAGGTAGCTCCTGAATTTGATATAAAAACATAAACGAAATATACATAAAGTCCTTTTTGATGGTCGTCATATATAGACAGAAAGGTGCAAATTTTGATGCTAGTTTATAACATAGTGTCAAATATCCTGAATAATGATCTAGTGGGGTGCACGGTGCACCAGGCCAATGCGGTAGTGTAACACATAGGCGATTCTCAAGGAACCCAATAGCAAGCTACTATGGTGGATCCTCCCCCAGTGTAACATAATACACTATATAATTCGCTTATTTAATTCGCGGTTCGCCAAAATGGGCCAAAAATTGGCGAAAACCGACCATAATTCACTTTTTTCGGATCGCAATTGGCAGGGAGATTAGGAATTATGTAACACTGTGACTTCCCCCCCTAAAAAATAAAATTTAATATCGTTGTGGGATGTTGACCCACATATCATATACTAAATTGATAAGAACATATACTACACTTGATCTTAGCCAAAAGGTCGAGAAAGGTATGATTTGCTTAATCTCACATACTTCTATGTTATTGTACAGGCCATTACAACATTAAATTTCACTAAACAAAACCAGAACATTTCCCAACCTGACGAAAAATAGTCTCTCTCTCTCACAATTTACAGAACCTTATATTAAGTAGAAAAGAACCTGATGCAAGGTAGACGCAGAAAATGAGGGAGCAAATTTCTCTGTAGCATCAAGCACAAGAACCATGTTTCTATTGTCAGTATCATTCCAAGTTTTTAAGATGCATTCTAGATAACTCAAAATAAGCGACAAACTAGTAGACTAAAGATGCTTGCTTTTTTCCTTCTTCAAGTAAAAGGCGGGTCTCAAGTAAAACAACAACATTACATTAGAGAGACAAAGAGTATGGAAAGAGAGAACAATTTCATAGGGCTTAAGCAGAAGGCCATTTGTCATGTTATTGATTTTTAAACAATAAAACAAGATCACTACTAGGCATGACTTTTGACAAGGTACATCATATTCATTAGGCAAACAACTAAAAAATGAAAAAAGTGCAACATCTAAAACTGTTCTATCAAAAGGTTACATCTCATGGCTTCTTAAGAATAATAAGAAAAATCTCCATGTGAACAGGAAAATTCTCTACACACTTCTCCACCCTATAATTCTCTACACACTTCTAGTAATCTACCCTGTTACTCAGGCAATATGTTACTCTCTGGCATAACGAAACAACATTCACCATGTGTTACGCTCATGCTATGGAGCACAATCACATTCTAGCTGACTATGACAGACCCAATAAGTTGAAGGGGGATATGAACCTAATAGAGCTGGAAGTGCTTGGAAGCTTAATCTTAACCAAACTAGGCCAAGACATCTCTGGTTGGCATTAATCAAACATATGTCATTCAGCAGGGAAACAACTTTAAATTATTGGAAAAATTATTTTAAATAAGTCAACCTTTGCGTGGTCTTCCAATTTCAAGTCTAACTTTTGATTATTCCTAGTCAAGTCAACTTTGCAGCACCATTAACCTTAATTAGGCTAAATGACCGGTAACCTGATAAATTGGTAAATAAAAAAGTTTGACTTAAATAAACCCATTGACCCACCTCCCCTAACCCCTAAACCTAAACAATCACCCCTCATCACCACCCCCCCCTCACCACCACCACCTCACCACGGCCGACCCTCCCCTTCCCCACTCCCCGCAACCCCGTGACCCCCTCCCCTTCCCCACATGCGGTCGTGTTTCAAAAACTTCCCCACCTGCAGTCGTGTTTCGAAAAATCTGGGTTCTTCCCCACCGATTGTGTTTCGAAAAATCTAGGTTGAATGGGTTTCGAAAAATCTCGATTGAATGTGTTTCAAAAATCTGGGTTGAATGGGTTTCGAAAAATCTCGGTTGAATGGGTTTCGAAAAATATCGGTTGAATGGGTTTCGAAAACTGGGTTGTTGGTTTTTGCGAAGAATCGGTGGAAGGGGAGGGGGATTACGGCGGGGGAAGGGGAGGGAGGTTGCGCGACGGCGAGGGAAGGGGGGGGGTGTTGTGCGATGGCGGGGAAAGGGGAGGGGCGATTCAGCAGGGGAAGGGGAGGGGGGCGGGGAGGGAGGAGGGGGTGTGCTTGCGGGGGAAGGGAGGGCTGCGGGGGAAGGGGGGAGGGAGGGGCTGGGGTGGGTTGGGGTGGGCGGGGGTAAGGGGTGGTGAGGGGTGGGGAGGGGTGGGTGTTGGGTTCGGGTGGGTTGGGGAGTGTTGGGTTTGGTGGGGTGGTAACCTGTTGTAAACTCGTGATAATGGGTAAAAAAAACCACTAACCTGAATTTAGCTTAAATGATGGTAATGTTGGCTTATTTCTGGATTTTCAAAAGTTAGACTTGAAATTGGAAGACCACGCAAAGGTTGACTTATTTAAAACAATTTTTCCTAAATTATTTTTGAGAAAACGTTCTCTATACCTTCTGACAAGTTCCTTTGTGTTGCTTTTGGAAAGAAGTTGCATCTACTTTGAGCATGAAAATTGAAAAGTTCAGCTGTAATTTTCAAGATGCAATAGTTTGAGTGGCAAGTACGCTTGAGAGACTTCACATCCATGATTTGTATAATTCACTAAAATATACAATATTCTTACGCCATTTGGAGGAGCAAGGCAATTTGAATTGATCACCCATAAAGCAAGAAACGATATCATGTAGTAAAAACCAGAGTCGATATTTACTCATAATAACCAGCGGAACATGCTAGGATCAATCTACTCATAAGAATTTGAGTAAAGAGGTGTCTGAAGAGAATTTTATGGAAGAAGAAAATATGATACAGAATCAAAACCTCAAAGAACCTTCTGAAATTTGAAGAAAATCTACTTGTAAATACTAAAATGTAACGGCTTAAACATGTAAGAACATATAGATGCATATAGCGGAATTTCACGAAATAATTTCCTAACATCTATCATAGGATCGCAAACATAATCAAAACACATGAATCATTCAATAGGGATTAAATATCAAACCTTTGTAGCGTGATTTCCCTGTTGTATACGAACTTTGAAGATCCGAGTGCCCCAAGTGTTGCTCCTCTAATTAGTCCACGAGCACCAATTGAACACCAACGTTTGCTAGAACGGAAGAGAAGAAATCTCTTGCTATTAGGTGGTATAGGCGCCGGTTAGAGTGAATAGTTTAGGGTTTCACTTGCTCTCTTTCTTGTAAAAAAAACTGCTTAATGAATTGATCACCTAAACCCTAATATTATATCCTATATATAATAGAAGAGTCATAGGCTAGTTAGGAGAACTAATTCTCCTCCTATTCCCCTTAAGACCCGCCCAACCCTAATCCTAAATGGATTTGGATTGCTTTGTCCAACTTGTGCTACAATGTGTGACATCATAAGATTAATCAATTTTAGTTATAGGCCCTATCAATATTGTCCTATTAATCATATTTATTCTCTAGCAAGAAAATACGATTACTAAAATAATTAACTTTATTATCCTCATAATATAATTCCTAGTTATATTTAGTAATTGTCGGGATGTCTAAGGAAATATTCCTTCAATCTCCCACTTGTCCGAAGACAAGAGCGCAATGTTAAATTCCTTAAGTCACTTAATGCCAAATTTAAGAATAACACCATGTTATTCTCAAATTTATGTTCCTTGATCGCTGAGTTCGAACTGCTCAAATAAGGATCAACTCTTTAATCCTATTCCGCATGGCCATGCAATTTTCCAGTTCTCGCTCAATTCTTAGCCCACCTAATCACTCCCTTTATAACCTCCTTTTACGGCACAGTGTTTAACAGTGTCAAAGTTAAACTAATTATATTGTGGTTATTAAGACATACTCATGTCTAAGGAATCCACTAAATATAGTAGTTTGATTATACTTTTAGAATCTAATTAGATCAAGTCTGAATGTATCAAATATACATCCATATAATCAATTAGACATCTAGTCCTTTAAATAAATCACTTATGTCCAATTTAGTGATTTAGGCTAGGGACTTTAAATAAATTGTGATTTTAATTCATTTTATAGGGTTCCATTATGAAAACGTTTTCGATAATCCAATTTAAAAACACAAATTATTTGGACATTTTATTTAATACTAAGCCAATAACAATTAAATAAGAAACGAATTTTTATTGATAAACATTCAAAGCATAATAAATGTTTTTACAATTGTAAACATGAAGTAAACAACCTAAAGTCATTCTCCCATATGCTTAGGTTGAGCAAGCGGTTTAGTCAGAGGATCTACTACATTATTCTCAGTATGAACCTTGCTTACTTTCACATCCTCTCTTCCAACGATCTCTCGAATAAGATGGAATTTCCTGAGCACAAGTTTGGACCTTTGATGCGATCTAGGTTCCTTAGACTGAGCAATGGCACCATTGTTGTCACAATACAACTCAATGCCATTCTCAATGCTAGGAACTACACCAAGCTCACCAATGAACTTTTTGATCCAAACAACTTCATTTACTGCATCTGCTGCAGCAATATACTCAGCCTCTGTTGTAGAATCTGCGACGGTACTCTGCTTAGAGCTCCTCCAGCTCACAGCTCCTCCATTGAGACAAAATATGAAACCAGATTGGGATCGGAAATCATCTTTGTCACTCTGGAAGCTTGCATCGGTGTATCCGGTAATAACCAACTCATCATCTCCACCATAAACCAAAAAATTATCCTTAGTCCTTCGCAAGTATTTTAGGATGTTTTTCACTGTAACCCAGTGCGCATCTCCTATACTCAAAGCATATGCAACATCGAGTCGAGTGCATATCATAGCATACATAATGGATCCTACTGCAGAAGCATAGGGAACATTACTCATACGCTTGACCTCATCAGGACTCGAAGGACACTGAGTCTTCACTAGTGGAAAAAAACTCTTGTGCTACTTGTCAAGTGCTTTGGTTGTTTGACAAACGTAGCACTTGGTATGTTCCTTCAATTTTTTTAATTTAAAAATTGACAAATGCTCCGTTTGACCGGAGCACTTGTCATTCCTGCTTTTTTATTTTATTTTCACTCGCTCCCACTCTCTCCTCGATTCTAATTACTGCTCCCCCCATTTTGATTTTTCTCTTGCCGCTCTGTTTGTCTTTCTCTCTTTCACCCCTCAAAAAAAAACCTCTCTCTTTCTCTCTTTCCATCAAACTGGTTCCCTTTCTCTCTCTTCCCCTCTATCACTCTCAATCTTTCTCGCTCGATGCTGTCCTTCGGTCCTAGATCCGCGAGTTCGATCGATTCAGAGTTCAATTTGGAGCAGTAGTAGCCCTCTACTGAATTTTAGGGCTTGATTTGGAAATAAGGTATTCTTCTTATCCAATTTATGGTTTTATTATTGGCCAAATTGAACAAAAAAATTTGATATTGCCTTTATTATGCGTTTCATAATGTTTTTGGTAGTCTTCTAATCCAATTTTAGGGTTTCGATTCAACAAGCTTGAAAGCCCTTAGTTGATTTGTGGCTTCCTGATTCTAGGGCTTGGAATAGGTGAGCATCTTTGGGTTTCTTAGTTTTTAGAAATTTTATTTAATTGTGAGGAAAATCTAAATTTTGTAAAAGTTTTGGTCAAATCTAGGGTTGCATTTCGAGGGAATTACCGGCAGCATTTAGGTGAATCTCAAGTCAGTTTGATGTTTAGCTTCTTTTCAATAATGAATCTTTTCTTAGTGTTCGGCCCAACATTGCTTCTTTTCTTAGTGAATGATCTCGACCTTTTATTTTCTTAACAAGCAACCGTGTGTTTTAAATGTGGTGATGATAAACCGATTAAGGTAAGAGTTGAGTAAATTTGGTCTTCAAGAGAAATTCAGCATGCTGGTGATAATGTCCTTATGCCCTTCTAAGTTCTAAGGCTTGTTATGAACTAGGTGTGGGAGCTTGCAGCAGCTGAATTATGCAAATATGGAATGCATAACTCTTTTCCTTGCTCCAACTAGGGAGCTTATACAACAAATTAGGAGGTAATGAGGGCCCTGGATAATTACATGAGTGTCAAGGTTCATAAAAGTGATCTATATCTGTATACTCCTTCTTTGAACTTGGATAGTGGGGGTCATGTTCGACGATGGGTTGCTAATTTTGAGCCTTTGAGGACGAGTCTGTAGAGAGCTTAGAGAGGCAGGAGATTGTGTTTAGATTGGTAAGTCTTAGTTTGGATAATAGAGTTGAAATCCATCATATACTAATAAAGCAAGTGAGTTTAGTCGCAAAGAGGCGGTTGCGGTTATTCTCCGGCTTTTTTAAAGGTATCGTTTTGTGAAATATGTCTTAATTGACACTTTGTAGCTTGATGCTTAAGTTAATAGCCATAGTACCTGTTTGGAATGAGTGATAAGTGTGGACGGTTGAGTATACTATTGATTTCACTGAAGTGTTTGTCAAAATGAGATGAATTCGGCTAACATGATCCCACATTCCCGCTAACTAGTTACGATTTTTTCACCAACTCCATGGGCGACAAGTTTAAGTTGAACATTTACTTTTTGCAAATCTATAAGTCGTGATTTTTGAATGTTATGGAAGGAATTGAATCAAATGGTTCATACGTTTTAAAATAGCCAATTTGGATGTATTTGGGGGCAAACTTACGTAACATAGAGCATGCAACTTTCAAAACGAGTCCTTCTCCACTTTATGATCTTAATATTGTAATTTCGTTATCCGAAGTTATTTTTTTAATTCCAACCTAGTCATTCAATTCATGAATATGTGCCTATACTCTACGACAGAGTAGTCGTCACCTGGTCGAGTCCTGCGCTAGCTTGCATCGCCAGCCTATCATCTCGGTCAAGTCTCTATGCGGTTGCAAAGTTATGATCCTGCGGTAGCTTAGAAGTTGTTTAGCAAAGATTTAACACAAAATCAGCAATGAGAATCGGACTCCTCGTTGGTTCCCTCCTCACATAGGCATATCTTTGCAGTGTTTGCCTCCACAACAGTTTCCCGAGATACTCGAAATAGTTGGGTCGCTATTATTGTCATGGATGCAAACACATGTGCTCGTAGGCCGACGAGTTATATGTATTATCAAAGGCATAGACCACCTGTGAGTTGTCTGTCGTTGCTGTTGTTTCATATTACTAAAACTCGCATTTATGTATGAATTGTTACCTTGAGTGTTACATTTGTATATCAATATGAACGTATCATAACTTGCTTCCTCTGCTTGAAAATTTTAACTCGTAACAGGGGCTGTCAAGATTATGGGATTGATTATTGGAAGAGTGATATTTGCAGATCAAATTAAGGAACGAAGCAGCTCGGGTATTTATTTTGCTTCATGAGTTCATGCACGCATACCGGACACGGTTCCGGAACATCCGGATTGATTCCGCTGCTTTCTCGCTCACTAATCAATGGATGTTCTCGTATCTCTTCCATTCCTTTTATCTCTTTCATTCTTTTGTTCTTAATAAAACTCTACCTTTTCCTTTATTATTATTATGTCTATTTCATGAATTCATTTAAAGTTTAACTTGTTCTTGGTCCTTGAATTTTAAATCAGAGTTGAGGTTTGTTAGCTTGCTTGTACTTGGAAAAAAAATGAATGAACTGTTGGAATTATTGAACTATTATCATGGCATGAATTGTGTCCTTTTTTTTCTAAGTTGTGTATTGAAAAAGAAAAGTATTACAAAATGATTGCAGTTTCATATCGTTTCTTGCAATATTGGATGATGTTGAAACTACTACATAATATTTACCTTGCAAACAGCATGAATTCACTTCTTAGGGTCAAAAGTAAACTTAGTATGTTTGGTGTATTGTATTTCAGTATATATTTATATATTGCTTCTCATATGTGCTAGATTAATTGAAGTGATTCTAATCTGTTAATTGTTATCAGTAGTAGCAGAAATTATAGATAAATATATTAGAAGTTACCCTCGTCTTCGAATTAAACTCGTGTAACAAGTTTCGAGCATTAGATTTTAATCTTATTGTTCTTTATAGTTTTTGATCGAGGGAGATATATTAGTGAAAATAATGCAATTATTGCTGTTTTGATGTTTGAGTTATAATGGTCAGTTTGTATCATTTGATGCTTGAAACATGCTATTTGATCGCTGATTAAGCTTATTTATTTGCCTAATTTGGCGACTTTTGTGTTGTCTAAGCTATCCAATCTTATTCCTTCTTGTTGTACCCTGTTCAAACTCTTTTCATGGTAAGAGGAGTTATTTGTGGTGTGGACCTCTGTGCTTGGTTCTCCTGTCTCCATCCCTAGACATTGACACTTACTAAAATAATTTCAATGCTCACCCCCCTTTTTTTCATTCTCGCCAAGTGAACTCTCGTCATACTACTACAATTTTCGCTTATTAGATAAAGAGTGAGGCTAAGTATGACAGACTATAACAATATGTATGACAGACTACTTAGGTCTCTTACAACATGTTAGCCATCTTAGGTCTCTTTGGAGCCTCCACCACAATATTTGCTTACTGATTTTAATGTATGACAGACTATAACAATATGTATACTGTTAGGCATTTAGAGTAATTCAGTAGATGAACTTTGGCTTTGTTATGTTTTTTTATGGCTTATCAATGTTTAAAGATGTTAAAAGCGGTTGTGCCCATTTATGATCTTGAATCATTTCTATTTTTACAGGTTGAGATATGTTTGACATCAAACATCAGAACTAATACAATTTCCTCCATCGATGTTCATCATTTTGGTTTGGCTCCTTTCTAGCTGTATATATAATTCAAAAATGTCAAGAGTTAGTCTATAGTTTCGGTAAGCATACACTTGAAAAAGATATCAGCAATCTATCCTCTCGATAAATTTGTTTATCTCGTTAGCCGATTTATACAATAAGAAGCATCTCGCTTATTCTATGTACCGATGATTCTCGGGGTGTTCTCTACCAGCTCAAATCTTTGCTGGTTATAACTGTGATTGTCATCTGGCTGGATAAGCTAGATTAAATTATGTTTTCTCCAGTTGAACTAAATGTGGATTAAAAAAGGAGTCAAGTGCCATTGTCTTTGATAACACATGCACACTTCTAATTGCTGGTGAGCTGAGCCCCCACCTTCACTTCTAACTCCTCTCCCCTTCCTCTTCACTCTCTTTCCGTTTCACTCTACTAGTGGTTGTTTAAATACATCGTTGTAGCTTGCTTGGGTTTAGTTTAAACTAAATGGTTGTAGCTTTTATCTAGCTATATAATGATAATCTATTACTTTAGGACTTAGGGTTTTGGGGAACATAGTTATGGACTGAATTTGATGTTGATAGAAGTGGTATTTGAAAAACCTCTTAATGGAGCAAGTGTTTAGTTTCTATGCAGTAGAAAATCAATTTTGAATGTATATTATGGTGTTAAATGGGAAGTGCACAGGGAGGTGTATGCGTGGTGGTTGAAGGGATGGACATGAGGAAGTGTGGTGGTGAAAAGTGAGGGGAATGAGGTAGCATGCTTTAGGTTGGTGTGCTGCATAGAATCTGAAATCATGGGGTGTGGTTGGTGTGCCACTGCAACGAGGTGGACTGCTGTACAAATTTTTTTTTTAAATATTTCAAGTGCTCCGGTTGTTAGGAAAAAAACAGGAGCACTTGATTCACAAGTGCTCCAGTTTTCCCTTACCAACCGGAGCACTTGAAGTATTTTGAACATAAAAAATTCACAAGTGCTCCGGTTTTTTAGACAACCGGAGCACTTGTAAATCTAAGTGCTCCGGTTGACAACCGGAGCACTTGATATATACTCAAGTGCTCGTATGGTGTATGCTACGGGTCAAATACGGAGCACTTGTACGGTTTTTAACCAGAGCACTTGATGTTTTTTCCACTAGTGCTTGCCAAGTGTTATGCCATGTTGCATGGGAATGAAACCTCTTTTGGAGTTTTCTAGCTTGAACCTTGCAATAACCTTATCAATATAAGTCTCTTGACTAAGTCCAATAAGCCTTTTCGATTTATCTCTATAGATCTTTATTCCCGATATGTACTCTGTCTCTCCTAGGTCTTTCATAGAGAAATAATTTTTAAGCCATTCCTTGACTGACTCAAGCATGGCTTTATCATTTCCTATGAGAAGTATGTCATCCACATACAAGACTAGAAAAGTAATACTACTCCCACTTAACTTTTTGTATACACAAGATTCCTCTTCATTTATGAGAAAGCCAAATTTGACTGCCTCTTCAAATCTGACGTTCCAACTCCTTGATGCTTGCTTTAGTCCATAAATGGACTTCTTAAGCTTGCATACCCTCCCTGGATTTTCTTGATCTTCAAAACCTTGAGGTTGTGTCATGTACACATCCTCTTTCAAGAACCCATTCAAGAAATCGATTTTGACATCCATCTGCTATATTTCATAGTCATGAAAGGCAGCAATCACAAGGATTATCCTAATAGACTTCAGCATGGCTACTGGTGAGAAGGTTTTATCATAGTCAACACCATGAATTTGTTTGAAACCTTTCGCCACCAACCTTGCTTTGAAAACACTAATGTTTCCATCCTTGTCTGTTTTCAACTTGAAAATCCATTTGCATCCAATGGGTTTTACCCAATCAGGAAAATCAACCAAGTCCCATACTTGATTTTCAGATATGGAATCCATTTCAGATTTCATGGCCTCAAGCCATCTTTCAGAGTCTTGACTATCCAAAGCTTCTTTGTAGCTAGTAGGTTCTTCTAATTCTAAAATCGTTATTTCAGAACTTTTAGTCAAAACGAAATCAATATATCTCTTTGACGGAATGATGGTCCTACTAGACCTACGTTGGGGAATAACAGAAGAAGTTTCTACCTCACTAGGTTGAGTGACTTCACATGGAGTATCTCCAAGTAGGACGGTAGGAGGTACGTGAATTGAATGCACCGCCTCCTGAGCATTTTCGTGTCAGGCCGCCTCTGATGAGGTGTTAACCTCATCCATCTGTTGCTCATTTCTTCGAGATATACATTTCTCCCACTTGATTTTCTGGAAATAAACTCCTTTTCCAGAAAGACACCATTACGAGCAATAAATACTTTGTTTTTGCTTTGGTTGTAGAAGTAGTATCCCTTAGTCTCTTTTGGGTAACCCACAAATCGACATTTATCGGATTTGGGTGAAAGCTTATCAGAAAGTAAACGTTTTACATAAGCTTGACAACCCCATATCCTTAGAAAAGACAATTTTGGAACGTTTTCAGTCCACATTTTATATGATGTCTTTTCAACTGCTTTGGATGGTGTTCTGTTAAGTGTGAATGCCGCTGTTTCAAGCGCAAATCCCCATAATGAAATAGGAAGATCAACAAGACTCATCATGGATCGAACCATATCAAGTAGAGTTCGATTCCTTCTTTCAGAAACGTCATTTAGCTGTGGTGTTCCTGGTGGAGTCCATTGTGAAAGTATTCCACAATCCTTCAAATGATCACCAAATTCTTGAGATAATTATTCACCACCACGATCGGATTGCAATGCCTTAATTTTTTTCCCAAGTTGGTTTTGTACTTTATTCTAGAATTCCTTTAATTTTTCAAAGGATTCCGACTTATGCTGCATGAGGTAAACAAATCCAAATCTACTTACATCATCGGTAAAAGTAATGAAGTAACTGTACCCTCCCCTAGCCAAATTACTCATAGGTTCACACACATCCGTATGTATGAGGGCTAAAAGGTCATTGGCCCACTCACTTGAACCTGTGAAAGGAGACTTTGTCATTTTCCCCATCAAGCAAAACTCACAAGTATCAAATGATTCGAAATCAAATGATTTGAGAATTCTATCTCTATGAAGCTTCTCAATACGCTTTGAGCTTATGTGGCCTAATCGACAATACCATAGGTATGTAGGGTTTGAATAATTTGCTTTATGTTTCTTGTTGTCTATGTTATAGATGAAGGTTTCTAAGTCTAGCACATATAAACCATTTGATAACTTAGCGGAGACATAGAACATATCATTCAAATACGCAGAATAACAATTGTTCTTTATTGTAAATGAATAACCATCGGAATCCAAAACAGGAATCGAAATAATGTTCTTTGTGATAGTAGGAACATAATAACAATTATTAAGTTCTAAAACTAATCCTGAAGGTAAAAGTAGATAATATACTCCCACTGCCAATGTAGCAACTCGTGCTCCATTGCCAAGGCGAAGATCTACTTCTCCCTTTCCCAATGTTCTACTTCTTTTGAGGCCTTGCATATTACAAATAATGTGCGAACCACAAGCGGTATTTAATACCCAAGAAGCAGAAGTTGATAAGTTAACTTCTATAACATACATATCTGAACTAGAAACTCCTTTCTTTTGATCCTTCAGATACTTGGGACAACTACTCTTCCAATGACCAACCTTGTTACAGGTGTAACAGTAGTGCTCATTAGCAACTTTTGGTTTTGGTGTAGTCTTTTGCTTTTCAGAAGTTTCAGACTTGGCAACTTGTTTGCTTTCGTCCTTCTTAATTGCAATCCCAATCCTATTAAGCGATTGTCCTATGCTAACCATAAGAACATCCTTATGTTCTTTTACTGGCTTGTTAGGGATGTTTCGCTCAGTTTGAGTTAGCATTTCATGCATCTCTTGCATCGTTACTTCCTCTCCGTGCATGTGAAATTTGATATTGTTATGTGAAAGTTATGAGAACGATTCTCATTTCTCTTTCACTTGCAATGAAACGTTCAACATTCAATTTATCCTTCGAAAGGACGGAGCGCAATTTACAAGTAGAATTATTGGTGTTGATATTGTTGATACTAGACATGATTACTACAACAAATAATAAAGCAAGATTCAATTAATGTTTATCAAGAAAGCAGCAATTAAACAAATTTTAATTAACTACAACCCTTTATTCAAAATGAAAGTCCCCTATTGAATAAAGAAATAACCAAGATCTCCTCCCACTACAATCAAATTAAACGGACTTTGGCCCTGCCTTCAATTTATAGTAGTTGAGGTAAGTAAACACTTTACTAATTATAACTAATTATAATTCTTGGTAGACAGGTTAACAACTCCTCGTTTACTCCTATCTCTTAGCTTCAAAACCCAAAACTTTGTCTTTTGATGATCTTGTTGAGTTAAACCAAACATTAACATGTAAGTTTCAAAAAAACTACCCTACTATCCCCGGAATTATGAGTAACACCCTACTTTGGCAGAACCTATCACTCATGATCTAAGGCTTTATAGGTGTTTCTTGGAAAAGCAATAAAAACTTAATATTACTTTTGGGGACCTAAGTTTACTAATATGGTCAATTAGTAGTGAACACATGAATCAATTAACCACAAACAAACTTAGAAGCAAGCATTTAAAAGCAATAAATGCAAGAAATTAATAAAAGCAATAATTAAAATGATCTAGTATGGCCCCGAAACTTAGAAAAATAAATAGTCTTCATGAATCTTCCCTTGAATCTCCATGGATAACCATCCTTAAAACTCCTTGGATTCTCATGCTTGATTACGTAATTTGAATTAAATAAATAACGAAAATTTAAAGTTAAAAAAATACAAACGATTCGCAGATCGTATTTAATTTACATTCAAAAATAACGATTCACAGATCGTATTTACTATCCTAATTTGGGCCATACTAGTCATAACATGCAAAATATAATATCATACATATTACATTAAACATCCACACATTTATAATATCAAAATAAAATAAACACAAACTATTTACATATTAACAATTAATAAGCAAATAAAACTTTCCATAAAAATTATAAAACTTAACAAATTTAAGCTTGAAATTATTTAGGAAACTTTATTATTTTCAGTCAATTACCTATTCATTTATGGCATTAATCAATTTAATAACTTAATTTGAAAATCGGATTTTTCAAAGGATTTTTTTTAATTGGAGGTTTGACCAGCAGCCAAGCTGCCAGTCAAACCCCTGCTCTTCCTCACCCACGCTGGGTCACCCAGCACGCACAACACCGCACGTCCGCACACCCAGCCACCACTCAACAACAACCAGCAGCAACATGCCACCCAAAAACAATCGCCAGCCAGCAGGAAGACCACCGGCCAGCAGCATCTCCATGCAGCTTCGCCGGCGAGAACAACTGAGTCACTCGCCGGCAGCAAAAAACCGCCAGCGAGACCAGCCTAGCAGCACGCGAGAAGCGCAGACCTGCGCGTGTTGCATGCCCCACCATCCCATGCCGGCGACCCAGCCCCAGCTTCATTCGGTTGATCCCGCTAGCCAACGTGGCACCACCGCACCGGTGGGACACCCAGCCATGGTTGTCTTTCCCTTTTTAAATTTATGCAACAATTTACATTAAATTTAAATTAATCTTTATTCACCAATTGATTAAAGATTAAGGATTTAATTAGGTTTTATAATCCGAAAATTTAGGCAGAAAATTTTGAATCAATCAACAAATCACAAACAAATTTTAAGTTTATTGAGATTAGGTTTCAATGTATAATCATTATTAACTTAAAATCCAACAAGAATTCAAAATTTAGGGCAAAATATCAAATTATATCTAACAATTCAGAAAATTAACAATTAAAATCTGAAAAATTCGAAAATAATTTTTATGGTGATCTACTAAATTATCACAACAAATCAAATCAAATATTTTAATTGTTATCTTTAAAATTTATGAATAATCAATTTAAACATAAAATTTAACCAAAATTCATTAATAATATGATAAAATTCCAAAATTAGTGATAAAAATAATCAAATTATTTTCAGCAATCATATTATTCTAGATCTATGTGGATGATGAATATTAGATTTATTTAACAATTAAAAATCAATTCTTTTAATTGTTAACAAATTTTTTCAATGATTAATCAAATTAAGTATTAAATAATTTTAAATCTAACAAATATATTTATAAAATTCCAAAATTTTTGGAGTGAATTAACCACTTTATTTCGTCCTTAATATAAAAAATTCGAAACTTTATAAAATTATTTGGGCATAAATCACAATTAAATCAATTAATATCAAATATCAATTATGCAAATTCAAGCCATAAATAAATCCACCCTTAATTGAATAAAAATAATAACTTTACATTAAATTACATGATCATATGAATATTATGAATTAGGCAAAACTGATACCACTGTAGGAACATATAGATGCATACGGCGGTATTTCAGGAAACAATTTCCTAACATCAATCATAGGATCGCAAACATAATCAAAACACATGAATCATTCAATAGGGATTAAATATCAAACCTTTGTAGCATGATTTCCTGATTGTATTCAAGCTTTGAAGATCCGAGAGCCCCAAGTGTTGCTCCTTTAATCAGTCCACGAGCACCAATTGAACACCAACATTTGCTAGAACAGAAGAGAAGAAATCTCTTGCTATTAGGTGGTATAGGCGCCGGTTATAGTGAATAGTTTAGGGTTTCACTTGCTCTCTCTCTTGTAAAAAGAAACTGCTTAATGAATTGATCACCTAAACCCTAATATTATATCCTATATATAATAGAAGAGTCATAGGCTAGTTAGGAGAACTAATTCTCCTCCTATTCCCCTTAGGACCCGCCCAACCCTAATCTTAAAGGGATTTGGATTGCTTTGTCCAACTTGTGCTACAATGTGTGACCTCATATGATTAATCAATTTTAGTTATAGGCCCAATCAATATTGTCCTATTAATCATATTTATTCTCTAGCAAGAAAATACGATTACTAAAATAATTAACTTTATTATCTTCATAATATAATTCCTATTTATATTTAGTAATTGCCGGGATGTCTAAGGACATATTCCTTCAAAACACGCACCAGAAGTGCATAAGTAGGACAAGTTTTACTGTGTATTCAACACAAGGGTGCTATAAGATTGACAGATTTATGAATGATGATGATAAATGAGTTTTGGTAAAATCTTAAGCCAACTTAAAAGAGACAGCATCCAACAACTTTCTTAGAAACTTCGAGAGAGAATCTTGTAGAGCAAAAGAAAAAGATGAACAAAAAAGTTCCTTTTCTGTGTTAGATTGACGCCTAAATTCATGCAGCAAACTTTAATTTGCCAAAAAAATTGGACCTTTTATCAATTTGTGCATGTCATCCTAAGAACATTTTGAAATTTGAAGAAAATCTAGTAGTAACTGCTCAAATTTTACGGCTTAAACACACACCAAAGGTGCATAAGTAGAACAAGTTTTACAGTGGATTCGACATAAGGGTGCTAAAAGATGTCAAGATCGACAGATTTATGAATGATGATGATAAAGGAATTTTGGTAAAAGCTTAAGCCAACTTAAAAGAGACAGCATCCAACAAAAAAATTAGACCATTTCTCGATTTGTGCGTGTCATCCTTGGGCAGGGGCCATGCTAATCTTCTCTGTATCATTCCAATTTTATCAGAACCTTATTCTCTAGCTAGATTATAGTAAACAAAGTAATACTATCTTAATTAAACGATGTGGGAGTTCGAGGTTTTACATACTTCTTTGGTCAGTTGGTCTCCAACAAGTCAACAACCTAATCATTTGCAAAAGCCCAAATATGCACGTGACCTACATGAACAAACATTAATGCATTATCGTTAAGACAAGGGTTTTTTTGTTAGGAAGGACCTAATAAAATATAAGTTTTGTAGGGAAGGACCTAATAAATTTTTTTTTGTCCAAAATGACCTATTAAAATACTTCCGATTATTAATAGGAACTAGTTTATGAATTTCAGGCCAAAAAACTCTAATTTTTTTTTTTAGAAATTGAAGGAAAATGTATGCGAAATCATGTTCAAGCAATAAAATTTCTGTCAAATGTAGTTGTGGTGGCCCAATTGCAAAAAGTCAACGTGCAGAATATGGTAATTTTGGCCTGAAATTCATAAACTGGTTCCTATTAACAATCGGAAGTATTTTAATAGGTCCTTTAAGACAAAAAAAATTTATTAGGTCCTTCCCTACAAAATTTGTATTTTATTAGGTCCTTCCTGACAAAAAATGGATGGACAACTTGTACAAGGATACCCATAACCAAAAATAAAGAGTTTAATTAATTAGAAATAATGAAATGAATAATAAAACAAGTAAATGATTTATTTTAAACTTGTTAAATAATTCAAAACTAAATGAAATCATTATTATAATAAACATAGTTATCAAATAAAATCGCATTATCATAAAATAAATTTTAAGTGGAAATAATATTAAACCTTAATAAATAATAAAATAATCTTTGAAAATTCGGGGTATTACATCTACTCCTCCTTAAAAACAAAGTTCGTCCTCGAACTTTAAAGTTAGATGTTTAATATTAATGAAACAGTAGCTTTGCGCTTTGTTAGTATTACATTCGGTCCCCCTTAAGCAGTTTCGTCCCCGAAACTCGATTATCGTACCTCAGAAAAGAGTTCAGGATAACGCTTTTTCATGTCATCTTCCGCTTCCCAAGTTGCTTCCTCGGTTTGATGATTAGACCACAAAACTTTGACTAACTTTACTGCCTTGTTTCGGGTATTTCTCGTTTTGGAATCAAGGATTCTAATAGGACGTTCTTCAAAGGTGAGGGTCTCATCTAGTTCAATGGTTTCAGGTTGGATAACATGGGAGGGATCAGGGACATATTTACGAAGTTGAGACACATGAAAGACATTATGAACATTAGCTAATTTTGTAGGTAAGGCTAATCTATAAGCCACTTCCCCAATTCTTTCGAGAATTTCGTAAGGGCCGATATAACGAGGACTCAACTTTCCTTTTCTGCCGAACCTCATTACTCCCGTGGTTGGCGAAACTTTCAGCAACACTTTTTCTCCAACTTCAAACTCTAAATCTCGTCTCCTTTGATCTGCATACGATTTTTGTCGATCCTGAGCTGCTTTCATACGCTGTTGAATCAACTTCACCTTGTTGGTAGTCTATTCTATCATTTCTGGTCCCAAATTCAACGACTCGTTCACATCGCTCCAACATATAGGGCTTCTACATTTTCGTCCATACAATGCCTCATTAGGTGCCATTCCTATGCTCGAGTGATAAATGTTGTTGTACGAGAATTGAATGTACATCAAATGATCATCCCAATATCCTCCGAAATCCATCACATATGCTCTCAACATATCCTCCAAGGTTTGAATGGTTCTCTTCGTTTGACCATCTGTTGCTGGGTGGAAGGCTGTGCTGAATTTCAATAATGTACCCACGGTTGTCTAAAGCTGTTTCTAGAACTTAGATAAGAATCTCGAGTCCCTATCCGAAACGATGTCCTTCGGAACACCATGTAGCCTAACCACCTCATTAAAGTAAGCATCCGCCAACTGTTTCAACGACCAAGTATCCTTCATTGCCACGAATCTTGCCGTCTTAGTCAAACGGTCCACAATTACCCATATTGCATTCTTTCTCGACCTCGTATTCGGTAACCCCATGATGAAATCCATAGAGATAGATTCCCATTTCCATCCTGGCACTTCCAAAGGTTGCAATTTCCTCCAGGCTTCATATGCTATATTTTCACCTTCTGGCATGTTAAACATTTTGCGACAAAGTCGGCTACTTCTTGCTTCATCCTAGGCCACCAAAAATGCTTTTTCAAATCCTTATAAAGCTTATCTCCTCCTGGATGTATGGAATACGGCGAACTATGGGCTTCCCTTAGAATTCTCGTCTTGAGTTCCTCATCCTGTGGCACACACAATCTCCGTTTATACTTTGCAACGCCATTGCCGTAGATCTCGAACTCCTAGTGCTTGACCACATTCCTTCATCTCTCTTAACTTGCTTAACCACTTATCTCGGCGACTTGTTTCACCCGAATCTCCTCAAATATGTCCTGGCCCAATAGTAAGAGCATTCAACTCGAGCTTTCACATAACCGGGCTCAACTATTTCCAAACTCAATCTCTTAATCTCCTCACACGCTTCATCCGCCAAAATCAACACGTTTAGCGAATGAGCACTCTTCCTACTCAACGCGTCGGCCTACTTTGTTCGCTTTTCCCTCTTGATACACTATCTTCAAATCATAGTCGTTTATAAGCTCGAGCCAACGTCTCTGTCTCATATTCAACTCCTTTTGCGTATACATATACTTCAAACTCTTGTGATATGTATAGACTTTACAGTGCACTCCATACAAATAATGTCTCCAGATTTTCAGTGCAAACACGATCGCTCCTAACTCCAAGTCATGAGTAGGGTGATTTTGCTCATGCGGTTTGAGTTGTCTCGACGCATAGGCCACTACTTTACCATGTTGCATCAAGACACACCCAAAACCTTTCTTTGAGGCATCACTGTAGACTTCAAATCCTTCTACTCCGGAGGGCAAAGTCAATACTGGGGCCGTTGTAAGCCTCTTCTTCAGCTCTTGGAATGCTTCCTCACACTTATCATTCCAATGAAATTTTGTTGTTTTCTTCATCAGATTAGTGAGAGGTTGGGCCGTTCCCGAAAAATCTTTCACAAATCTCCTGTAATACCCAGCTAAACCCAAGAAACTCCTTACTTCGGTGACGTTCGTAGGTTGAGGCCAATCAGTCACTGCTTGAATCTTCGATGGATCTACGGAAACGCCTTCTTTTGATATCACATGACCCAAAAATGAAACCTTTTCCAACCAAAATTCACACTTCGAGAACTTGCGTACAATTTCTTTTCTCGAAGAATCTCCGTAACTTTCCTCAACCGATCCTCATGCTCTCTTCTCGTCCTTCGAGTACACCAATATATCGTCGATGAACACAATCACGAACTTGTCCAGGTACGGCTGGAAAGTCCTGTTCATGAGGTCCATGAAAGCTGCTGGCGCATTAGTGAGTCTAAAAGGCATGACAGTGAACTCATAATGGTCATATCTCGTACGAAAGGTTGTATTAGGAATGTCTTCTTCTGCGATTCGTAGTTGGTGATAACCTGATCGTAAATCGATCCTGGAAAACACTGTTGCACCCTGAAGTTGATCGAACAAATCCTCGATCCTCGGGAGTGGATACTTATTCTTCACTGTGGCATTATTCAACTCCCTGTAATCTATACACAACCTCAAAGATCCGTCTTTCTTCCTGACAAACAACACCGGCGCTCCCCATGGTGAGACACTAGGTCGAATGTACCCTTTATCCAATAGCTCTTCTATTTGCACCTTCAACTCTTGGATTTCTGCAGGTGTCATTCGATACGGAGCCTTAGAGATAGGTCCAGTTCCAGGGACTAAATCGATCTTAAAGCTCACTTCTCTCTCTGGTGGCATTCCTGGAAGCTCTTCGGGAAATACATCCGGAAACTCCTTTACTACCGGAATTTAAGTCAACTCCTCGTTTTCCACGCTTACGTCCCTTACTTGGCACAGGTAGACTGGGTAGCCTTTTCTAAGATGGGTTTGAAGGTTCAGGGCTGAGATTATCTTGACATCGGGTTTAGAAATTATACCCTTATAGGATATCTTATTCCCTTTCTGTCCCCTAAGAGATATTTTCTGGTTATGACACTCGATTTTGGCTTTATACTTAGCTAACCAATCCATTCCCAAGATAACGTCAAAGTCCTTTAGGTCAAAAAGGATAAGATCGGCCGGTAATTCAGTACCAGCTATGATTACAGGGATACTTTGGAAAAGAGATTTACAAGAAATAGTTTCACCGGTGGGCATGGCTATATTGGCTCGACAAGACTGGGTAGACTTGAGGGGATACTTATTAACAAAAGTGCTAGCAAAAAAAAAAATGAGACGCTCCGGAATCATATAGTACATAAGCAGGGTTTGAGTTTACGAGAAATGTACCCGTCACAACATTGGCATCGGTGTCAGCTTCAATTCGGCTCATGACATTGATTCTTCCATTGGTGTAGCCTCCATTGCCATTCTTTCCATAGTTTCCATTTCCACCTCCAAAAGAGCTGTTGTTCTGGTTCCCGTTCTGTGCAGCATTTCCTCCAGTTGGGCGGTTGTTATTGAAGTTTTGAATTTTGTTTCCACCTCCATTGTTACCATTGTTTCCATTTGGTCAATTTTGAGCTTGCTTCTTGGGACAGTTGCACGATTTGTGACCTACTTCTCCACACTCGAAACACTTGATCCTTTCACCCTAACAAGTGAACCCTGGATGGCTCTTGGCACACTTCTTGCAAACAAAGTTCTTTTGGTTCCTATTTCCTTGCTGGGCATGTTGTCCAGAATTCTGATTGTTGCGGTTGGTGTAGCATCCACCATTGTTATTGTTGTTTCCACCATTGTTCGGCCTTTTGTCGTACCCTTGGTTATTGTTATTCGGTAGGTTCCTTCCTTTTGTGCCTGCCTAGCACCTCTCTCTCACGCTGTAAGATTCTCTCCGGTTTGAGGCCTTAGCATATGCTTCCGCGAAAGTAGTTGAGGTGCTACCTCCCATTCGAGTCTGAAGATCAAACTTAAGTCCGTCTTCAAACTTCTGAGCCTTAGTTCCTTCATCTGGCACTACAGTCGGGCAGAATCGGGCATACTCATTGAATTTATTAGCGTACTCTTGCACACTCATGTTATAACTTTGGTTAAACCTACTAAACTCATTGTACTTTTGTCTACGTATGTGCTCGGGGAAGAATCGAGCCTTAATCGCTACCTTAAACGCTTCCCAGTTAAAGTTCTCTTGAGCTTTAACAGTAGGTCCTACACTTTCCCACCAAGTATCAGCATCTTCATGCAGATAAAATGTTGCTTGGTCTACTTTCGAGGCCTCAGTCGTACCCGTGGCCGTGAAAATCTTTTCGAAGTCTCTTATCCAATTCTCGAGAAGTAGTGGGTCTTCTCTCCCAACAAAGGTTGGTGGTTTCAAAGCGGAAATCATTTTCGCCATTGCAGCTTGCGGATCGTCTCCATGGTGGTTGTTGTTGATCTGGTTTTGGAGGACTAAGCCGAAGCTCTGAGCTAGTTGCTCAAGAGTCCTAAGTCGTGCTGCAACTTGTTCGGGAGTTTCGGCCATTTGGTTTTCTTGTCGCCTTACTCTAGATCGCGTATAAACGTATTGCATAAGCTACCTGCGTTATTCACATTGGTGTTTCCACCATTCACATTGATTCTTATATAAAAGCTAATTCACATAACCATGGTTCACACCATTCATTCATTTCATACTCAATTCACATATCAAAAGTTCATCATTCATTTCACACTCAATTCACATGTCAAAAGTTCATCATTCATTACCGCAAAAGTGCCATAACAATTCGTTCATAGTAGCATAAGAGTTTTTCAAATAGTCAAATAAGCATTAGTCGCACCATCCTTGACTAAGTTAACAAGTTAATTGGTCTTTTACGACCTTAATTAGAAATCTAAGGGTCAGGGCTAGATATTTGGGTTTTTAGTCAGCGTACTCGGACGGATCCTCGTCTTCACCTTTTTCTTCGTCTCCATATCCATTGAGATTTACAACGGGTGAGGCAGGGTTGCTTCCTACTTCTTCGTTGTCACTATAGTTGGGTTCCTCGTTATCAGTGGGTAAATAGTCATTAAGCCACTTGGCCCTAGCATCAAGCATTCTTTTCTCCAGGAAACTCAACGTGAGATACCACTTCCCTTTCAATGTGTATCGTTCATAGTTTGGCCTTCCATTTTTCAGAACATCAGAGTATTCGCTCTTGATTCCGGCATAAGGACCATCATTGGGAAGAGTGTGAATCAAAACATTGGCCTGTTTAGGTGGCGTGAGGTAATCTGAATGCCCGTGGCCTTCATTGACGTGGTAACACTTCATTGTTAACCGTAACCTGTAAATATAAGCTGAAACAGACTCTCCTACCCTCATCCTTAGAAGGAAAGGTCCTTGACGAGGGGTTTTGGTGCATTTCCTGGCGGTTAATCGTGTCTTGGCCATCTAATAAAATATCATAAACAATTAATAAGTACCTTTGGCGAGTACTTTCATACATGTACACATAACCCATTCGTACCCATACCAAACCCTTAATTCATATTTTAATCCTAATTCATTTTTCTTAGATATATTTTTTTATTATCTTGACTTCTTAACCCAAATTTGAGTTTAACCCTATTTGATTCATTTTCCCTAATTATTATATTTTAATAATTTTAATCTTTCCCTAGTTAATCTAAACTCAGCTCTGATACCACTTTGTAACACCCCCACCAACTCGAACCCTTTTTCATTTAATAAAACTCGAGATGGGGGAAAATCCACGAGGGTTCGACTCAACGGGCGCGCTACCGCCGCACTTATCTCCTTGGAAATAAATGCAAGGCTAGGTTAAAGCATACTAAATTCAAAATAAATTAATCCTTACAACCAAGTATATCGTTCATTCAATATTACTAATTACTAAAGTGTTTCAGACTTCCAGCGGAAGCTAAATCATAAGCTAAGTGGATGACAACTCTAAATGATCTCCCTTTGTTCCCCCGTCGATCACCCACCTGCACAAATACATTGAAAAGAAACAAGAGAGACAAGCTCCCAAAAATCAGAAAAACTGAGTAATTCCAACTCCATCCCGTAAAATACTTAAGTTGAAAATACTTTGTAAAATAGTAGGTTAATAGGGTTATAAAGCATAGCACACATACACACATGTATATATATACAATGAATAATCACATAATTAATTTCAATTAATCCAATTATTTAAGGAGAGGAAAGAGAACGTCAGTAAGCCGGGGTCAATCCCCTGTAACCACTTACTTCAACATTGTAGGCCGGGGTCAATCCCCTGTAACCACCTACGCATAACATAATGGCCATAATAACAGAGTCCCTAGTGTGCACACCCATTCTACTTGGATCACAACAAGATAGAAGGCGTACCCGTGGCCGTGAAAATCTTTTCGAAATCTCTTATCCTGTTCTCAAGAAGTAATGGGTCTTCTCTCCCAACAAAGGTTGGTGGTTTCAAAGTAGAAATCTTTTTCGCCATTGCAGCTTGCGGATCGTCTCCATGGTGGTTGTTGTTGATCTGGTTTTGAAGGACTAAGCCAAAGCTCTGAGCTAATTGCTCCAGAGTCCTAAGTCGTGCTGCAACTTGTTCCGGTGTTTCGTCCATTGGGTTTCCATGTCGCCTTGCTCTAGATCGCGTATAAACGTATTGCATAAGCTACCTGCGTTATTCACATTGTATTTCTACGATTCACATTGATTCTTATATAAAAGCTAATTCACATAATCATGGTTCATACCATTCATTCATTCATTCATTTCATACTCAATTCACATGTCAAAAGTTCATCATTCATTTCACACTCAATTCACATGTCAAAAGTTCATCATTCATTACTTCAAAAGTGCCATAACAATTCGTTCATAGTAGCATAAGAGTTTTTCAAATAGTCAAATAAGCATTAGTTGCACCATTCTTGACTAAGTTAATAAGTTAATTGGTCTTTTACGACCTTAATTAGAAATCTAAGGGTCAGGGCTAGAGATTTGGGTTTTTTTTTAGTCAGCGTACTCAAACGGATCCTCGTCTTCACCTTTATCTCCGTCTCCATTGAGATTTACAACGGGTGAGGCAGGGTTGCTTCCTACTTCTTTATCGCCACTATGGTTGGGTTCCTCGTCATCAGTGGGTAAATAGTCATTAAGCCACTTGGCCCTAGCATCGAGCATTCTTTTCTCCAGGTAATTCAACGTGAGATACCACTTCCCTTTCAATGTGTATCGTTCATAGTTTGGCCTTCCATTTTTCAGAACATCAGAGTATTCGCTCTTGATTCTGGCATAAGGGCCATCATTGGGGAGAGTGTGAATCAAAACATCGGCTTGTCTAGGTGGCGTGAGGTAATCTGAATGCCCGTGGCCTTCATTGAGGCGGTAACACATCATTGTTAAACGTAACCTGTAAATATAAGCTGAAACAGACTCTCCTACCCTCATTCTTAGAAGGTAAGGTCCTTGACGAGGGGTTCTGGTGCATTTCCTGGCGGTCAATTGTGTCTTGGCCATCTAATACAATAAACAATTAATAAGTACCTTTAACGAGTACTTTCATACATGTACACATAACCCATTCGTAATTCATTTTTCCTAAATAAGTTATTATTTTGACCTCCTAAACCAATTTTAAGTGTAACCCTATTTGATTCATTTCCCTAATTAATATATTTTAATAATTTTAATCTTTCCCTAGTTAATTTAAACTCCGCTCTGATACCACTTTGTAACACCCCCGCCAACCCGAACCCTTTTTCATTTAGTAAAACTTGAGATGGGGAAATCCACGAGGGTTCGACCCAACGGGTGTGCTACCGCCGCACTTATCTTCTTGGAAATAAATGCAAGGCTTAGGTTAAAGCATAAAGCATACTAAATTCAAATAAATTAATCCTTACAACCAAGTAAAATGTTCATTAAATATTACTAATTACTTAAGTGTTTCAGAGTTCCAGCGAAAGCTAAAAACATAAGCTAAGTGGATGACAACTCTACATGATCTCCCTTTGTTCCCCCGTCGATCACCCACATGCACAAATACCTTGAAAAGAAACAGGAGAGACAAGCTCCCAAAAATCAGAAAAACTGAGTAATTCCAACTCCATCCCGTAAAATACTTAAGTTGAAAATACTTTGTAAAATAGTAGGTTAATAGGGTTATAAAGCATAGCACACATACACACATGTATATATACAATGAATAATCACATAATTAATCCAATTATTTAAGGAGAGGAAAGAGAATGCCAGTAAGCCGGGGTCAATCCACTGTAACCACTTATTTCAACATTGTAGGTCGGGGTCAATCCCCTGTAACCACCTACGGATAACATAATGGCCATAATAACAGAGTCCCTAGTGTGCACACCCATTCTACTTGGATCACAACAAGATAGAAGGAAGACAAGTAATAGAAAAAATCAGCATAGTAACCAGAGAACCTGTAGGTGGCCGCTGAACCTCCCATACAGGACAACCTGTTCATTATTTCCCTCCGATATTTCACTTTAAGTGATTAATAGCTTTTAATTCAAGTCATCACATAACACATGTACACATATGCGTTAATTCATTTAATCAAGAGTGAATACTTTTATTCCAAATCCAGAATTCAATTCATACATGGCTTAATCCGAGAGCCCATTCGTATTCATTATCATGCCAACACTTGGTTACATTGATTAACTCATAATCATCCAATTATCACATGTTCTTGATAATTTCCAACTTTCACTCATAACTTCAATATTAATAATAACGATAACAATAATAATAGTAATGATAATAATAATAATAATAATAATAATAATAATAATAATAATAATAATAATAATAATAATAATAATAATAATAATAATAATAATAATAATAATAATAATCATAATCATAATAATAATAATAATAATAATAATAATAATAATAATAATAATAATAATAATAATAATAATAATAATAATAATAATAATAATAATAATAATAACATTACTAAATGACATTAAACGATGTTGATAACAAGAACAAAAGATTAGTGATTAAGTTGCTATTATTGACGATGTTAATAACGTTATAATAATAATAATCATCATTGTCATATCGTCCGTTATACAAGTCATTTCATTTGTCATACTAATTCATCGTGCATAATCCATAACTATAAACCATATTCATAATCCATATTCTAATTCACATAGTCACATAATTAATTCGTTTTATCCTAACAGGATCTACGTTTAGATGGACATCGGAGATTACCTCGTGACGCGTGCCCAAAAGTTAAGTTCACGAACGGATTAACACTCTTGATATTCCTCGTCTACGCAATCGGAGTCTACAATAGACATTAACGATATCTAAGTTAGTTACCTAAATAACCCCTTTTTATATATATATAAAATAAACAATTCAAATAACTTAAAGAAATTCTTAATGATTTTAAGAGAGTTTATAAATCAAAGTTTATGGTTTTCAAGTTATTTATGAAATCATTTTTAGTACTCAAATATTACTTCAACTTGATTTTCATTAACTTAGACGATTATTTTAAACATAGAAAACTAACTTTATTACACTTCTTACTTTGTTTTAGAAAATTAAGAAATATTTTCAAGTTATAAAAGACTAAATTAATCTAAAATGTACCAACTTAATAAAGTAAGCTAGTTTAGGAAAGTCGTTTATTTTGCTTTAAAAATATTTAACTAATAAAAGGGGAAAGGAGGGATTAAACTGATTCTTTGAATCAGTTTCTCAAAAATGAGAAAACAAAACGAAGAAGGCAGGAAGGACAGGAGGCACGCATCGGGGAAAGAGACGGAGATGGCGGGCCGGCGCCGGTGGTTTTGATGGTGGCGCGGCGGTGAAGTCGAGCGAGCTCGGTGGGTCGGGTGGGGGCGGCCGGGCGCGGTGAGGGAGGAGGCGAGGGCGCCGCGAAGTAGGGAGGGTGTTGCTTCGCGCGCGCAGAGCCGGCGGTTGGGCGGCGTTTAACGGCGAAGTCAGGTGGGGTCGGGTGGTTCGAGTGGTGGTTGACGGTGGTTCGTAGAAACAGAGGTGGAGTTTTTTGGGTTGCAATTTTATTTTAAATTTCCAAAATAAAATCAGAAATTAGAAGAGAAGAGAAAGAGATTGAAGCAAACCTTTGAATAATTTGTTTGCTTGAACAATTGGGTGGGTAAAGTTTAGTATTTATAGAGGGTTTTGGTCAGAAATCTTGAACTTTGGTCAAGCTCCATTAATGGTGGATGTGTAAGGTGTGAGGGCTATGGTGTTTAGGCCTTTGAAATTGTTGCCCCTAATATCTGAAAATTGTAGATTGAGTTTCAATTTGCACTGACAAAGGCCGAATTTTGTGTTGAAAAAATTGGCTCCTTTGAGCTGGAATTCAGACGTGAGAGAAGGGAGGGAAGGAAGATGGTGAAATCAGTTTTCACCCCTTTTTTTGTTTTATTTTCCTTTTTCTTTTTGGCTAAAAGACATATGGCTATGGACTTGTATTTGGGCTTTGGATTACTAAAAATGGATGGACAACTTGTACAAGGATACCCATAACCAAAAATAAAGAGTTTAATTAATTAGAAATAATGAAATGAATAATAAAACAAGTAAATGATTTATTTTAAACTTGTTAAATAATTCAAAACTAAATGAAATCATTATTTTAATTAACATAGTTATCAAATAAAACCGCATTATCATAAAATAAATTTTAAGTGGAAATAATATTAAACCTTAATAAATAATAAAATAATCTTTGAAAATTCGGGGTATTACAAGTAGTGTTGTAAACAGTAAGTTAAATTGTGTGCTTGTGTCATCTGAAAGCTCCAAGTTTTGATGTTATAATTTCAGCACATTACACAAACTGTGAAATCCAAGTAGGATGATTTTAGTCTCGTTTTCAAGAGGACCGGTGAGATCGTGAAAACTGTTCAATCATTTCTCGATAAGGGGTGGTTAATGGTTGGGCAGCCCAATGGTCTTAGGGCTGGGTGTAATTGGTAGAGTGTTGTATGGTTTTTGTTTCAATGGACAAGTATGTAATAGACATAGGGTCAGAATAAAAGATACCCATTAATTTTGGGAAAACAGAGAATAGGGCCAAAATTTACTCGGTCTATTACAGCTTCGGTAGACAATTGTAAAATTGGAGTTTAATAGGCTGTAGTAAAAGAAGAGCATCTTGTTCTTTATCCATGGAAACTCTATTCTCTACGCAAACAATAAATTTCTCTCAAAAAAAAAAATGGACTTCCACTTACTCCCTCCGTCTTCTAATAGTTTAAAGTTTTGGTTTTTAAGGTCACGATGACACACCTTTAACCAATTAATATGTTGATACTTGAATCTACACATTGATACGAATCTAAGTAGATCCTAGATGATAAGCTTTAGTCTATTAACTTGGAGTTTGATAATGGAAAGGATAAACTAATGAAAGACTCAAGTAATTTCGCCACTCAAAGAAATTTCTAGTGAATATTTGATTTTGTTTTGTTGGATATATTCATACCTAAACATATCAAGCAAGCATAGTTCAATCTTGCTTCCTATTTTTGTATGAACTAGTAATGTAGATTGGATTGAATTAAACCAAAAGCTAATGCCTGCACTAACCCGCCTATTCACCAGGCTTAGTCCTGAACTTCTGATGGCCCAAAGGTACTTCCAATTCCTATTGAGCAGACAAACTCGAATATACAGCCAAGAAGCTCATATGCATAATTGAAGCAACAACCAACATATGATATAAAGATTTTGTAGAACCACCAGTTTAGGAGCAAGTGAAGATATAACTTTCACTCTTACATTAGCAATCATTGAAGGAAACAAAAGTAAGGTCCGAGGATGGAAGGAGCGGGCTTCAATTTTCCTTCCAAATCCTTTCTATAGTTGATCCCTTCGCTCTCATTCCCTTCCTTTCTCTTTCAGGGTCATCCCATCTCCAATAAAAAGGGAACATAGATTCCTTTTCCGTTCCCTCTAAATTCCCTCATCCAAACACATTATCAGCTTTCAGGTATATCTTTTTTTTTTTTGACATCGCGAAAACGTACAGAAATTAAATACCTAAAACAAAAGGATAAGCTTGACGGATAGAGGTGGCGAGATCATGAGCTTCCTGAACATGTCTCATGTAAACCTTAGTAACGCTGCAGTCAATAAAACCTCGAGCTAACTTTTTAATGTCGTCAAGTGTATGTTTTATCGATATGTCACCTGAACCTTTTGAATTTAGGAGACGAATTAGATTTGTTGCATCTGTGTGAACTGCTACATTGTTGATGCCTTCCCTGGTTGCCCATTGGAGTCCTTGAAGGCATGCTTTGGCCTCAGAAGCAAGAGCGGAAGGAGCCCAATAATTGGACCCTCCCTTATCTCGAATTCCTCCATTAGGAGCTAGAGCAACCCAGGCAATTTAACTCCCCCTCGTCTTGTGTGTTTGTCCCAAGAGCCATCTGTTTGGATGATGATCTCAGGAGCATAGATGGGGGTTCTTCCTATCATAGCAATACTAAAACCCGGAGGTGTAATAGGCCCTTGATGGTTGGCAGTGTTGTGATTAGTCGTGGTGGAAAAGGTTTCGTTAGCGGCCATCCCTTCCTCCATATTGGCTTGGAATCCCTCCATGGTTGCACGTTGGTGACGGAATACCTGTGCGTTTCTTGTTGTCCAAATACCCTAAAGTATCCCCACAAGCTTAGGAAGCCGAGTTCCTTGATAACCATCCGCCTTACGGAAAAATAAAATTTTATCCCTAAGCCATGTCCGGAAATTGGGATGTGGATCCAAAGGAGTGCTCAGAGTAATTGCCACATTGTGCCAAACCTCCTCAGCCAAGGGGCAAAACAGGAAAAGTTGCAATAAATTTTCCTCAGTCTGTAGGCATATCGGACAGGTAGCATCGCCCCCGATATTGCGCCTACTCAAATTATAATTTGTGCCAAGAGCATTGTGCCACAACTTCCATAGGAAGAGTTTCTATTTTGGCGTGATGTTCAATCCCCAAATGATGCGAAAGAAAGCTGCATTCATCGAATCGTTCATGCTTGAGATATCATTTTGCTGTAGGTTAGTAAGAAAGAAGTAACCTGATTTAGTAGAATAGTCCCCCGACCTTGTTCGAGGCCAATATTGCACGTCAGGAACGCTAGAATTTGAGGGAAGTTCCATCGTTCGAATCATCCTTGCACTAGACGGAATGAAATATTTGTCGAGTTGGTGTATATTCCAAATCTGCCTATCTTCTATAATTAAATCCGCAACTTTTAATCTGGCGGCTTCAGCTAACGAGACATCATCTCTCATGATAGGAGTTAAACCATTTACCCATCTATGACTCGAAGCTAGAATAGACTGGCCATTTCCCACCTTCCATGCGTAACCTTTATCCACAATTGTTTCAGCATGATGTAGACCACGCACACCCCATGACATATTGTGATGTCGGACATGAAGACGGAAATGACGATGACGAGAATCCTTAAAGACTCTTGAAATTAGAAGTTGTGGATTTTCTTGCATTCTGCGCACTTGATTCATAAGCAAACCTGTGTTAAAAAATTCAATATTGCGTATACCAAGGCCTCCTCAACCCTTTGGAAGTTGTAACGTATCTTTAGCACGCCAGTGAATACCTTTGGAGGTCGAATTACCCCAAAAAAGCCTACTAAGCATACCTTCCAATTTGTTCGTTATAGATAGAGGTATGCGAAAAACCGATAAATAATAAATAATTGAAGCCACCAGAATAGAGTTGATGAGGATGAGCTTTACTGATTGTGATAAATTGCGATGTTGCCATTGCGCTATTCTTTGGGACACAATATCTAAAAGAGGGGTGAAATGACTCACCCTAGACTCCTGAATGTCAATTGGAGCGCTAAGGTATTTGCCCATGTTGTTGTGTGTTGACATACGTAGCAGGTTTTTATATTGTTGTTGCTGTTCTGAAGAGATATTCGGACTGAATTTGACAAAAGATTTTTGTAAGTTGAGAAGTTGACCAGAGATGTTACAGAAGCGATTCACCAGAGTTGTCATTGCTGTGCAAGCATCATCAGATGCTTGGAAGAAGAAGAGAGCGTCATCTGCGAAAAATAGGTGTGTAATAGTAGGGCCTTGTTTTCGGATTTCAATACCTTTGAAAAGTTTAATATCCGCTGCAAGCGTTGTCGTTCTAGACAAGATATCCATGCAGAACAGAATTAGGTAAGGAGACAAGGGGTCTTCCTGACGAAGGCCGCAGGTGGGAATAAAAGCTTTAGTGACCCTACCGTTGATGACAATCCTGTAAGAGATTGTTGATATGCACTGATGAACTAAACCTATCCAATAATCAGGAAACCCATATGCCTTAAGAATCTTCAGAATAAAAAGCCAACTCACGCGATCGTAGGCCTTGTTCATGTCAATTTTAATAGCCGCTAGATGACGGCTCCCCGCACGTTGTTTGTTTATGACATGCATCATCTCGTGAGAGATTAGGATATTATCATTCATATGCCGTCCCGGGATAAAAGCATTTTGGTAGTCTTCAATAATATCAGGAAGGAGGGGTTTCATCCGATTAACGATGCATTTTGAGACGCACTTGTAAACGACATTGCATAAGCTAATAGGGCGCAAGTGATTTACCTCTTCCGGAGGAGAGCATTTGGGAATGAGAACCACTAGTGTACGATTCCACTCTTTCAACATAAACCCTGTGGAGAAAAAGCGTTGAACAGCTTTTATAACTGACTCGCCAAGCAATTCCCAATGACGCTTAAAGAAATCAGCCGGAAAACCATCCAATCCCGGGGACTTGTCGTTTGCTATATTGAAAAAAGCCTCCTTAATCTCATCCGGAGTGAAAGGCTCAAGTAGATAATTTCTTTGATCGTCGGATAAGCAAGATAGATGGAGTTCCCGAATAACCAAATCAATGTTTTCGGCATGTTGTTGAGAGAGTAAATCTTTATTGTCACATGGCGAATATAGTTGAGTAAAATGATTTAAAATCGTCATGGCAATCTCTTCTTGATTATCGATCCAAAGCCCGTCACTATTTTTGAGCATGTAGATGTGATTACGATCCTTGTATTGACGAGCTCTTTAAAACATAAATTTTGATGGTAAATCACCTATACGCGTGTGATGATCCTTAATCCTTTATTTCCAGTACAAAATCCCTAAAGACGCTTCTTCACTTAAATTGTATTTCCAATGCATGTAGGTGGAACCTTGTTGTAGCGTTTGAATATTATCCCCCATTAGTTGAAGATCCTTATAAATAGAATTCCAATTTACTCCTCGAAACAGGCGTCGATCAAGGCACCAAGCTTTCATGCGTTCCCTAGCCATGAACATCCTTTTTTAGAGCACATACATTGGGGATCCAGAAATATATACCTGCCAAACTTCTCGGATGATGTTAAGAATTTCAGGGGCGTTCAAACACCAAGCCTCTACTTGGTACGGTATTTTGCAAGCAGTACTAGGAGTGTCGGTTTGCATGAGAATAGGCGCATGGTCGGATATTGTGAGAGGAAGATTACGGGCCATAGAAGCTGGGTGTTCATCCAACCAAGATTGAGAAGCATAGGCTCTATCGAGCCGTTCTAGGATTAAGTCATCCCCCTCTCTTGCATTAGACCATGTGAAGCGTGGCCCGGAGAATGGAACATCCTGCAAGTTTAGTGCTTGTTTCCATGCTTTCAGGTATATCTTGGTCCAATAGCTATAAACAAACAAATATAAGGTTATGTTAAGATGAGTTATGTTAAGGGGGTAATATAAATAGGTTTAGGTAGTTGGGTTACAATAGGTTTTTGAAAGATAGTGGGTCTCTAAAAGAAAGATTTTAGAAAAGAGTTAGATAAAAATATTTAAAAATATTTTAGAGAAAGATTTTTTCTATGAAAAAATATATTAATTAATAAAACTAATCAATATTAATTAATTAATTCTATTAATTAAATTGGGCTAGAAAAGGGGTTTTATAAAATTGGGCTTTCACAAAACTATTTTAAAAAAGTTTTAGAAAGTGGGCTTAGTAAAACTAGTTATAAAAAAGGTTAACGGAAATGGATTAATGAAAAAAGGTTAGAATACGATTTTGGGCTTAAAACATTTTATTTCAGACTCGTTCTTTATTCTTTACTCGATCCGGACCAATTGGAGCAGGGTATTAGTCATCATAGGGTACTAAATAGGGATACACGATTATGTGTCTACATTGACCGACCCAGATAACTTGCCACGACTCTTAGACGACCCAGTAGAATTGCCCATAACGTGCTCCCACCCACTTTTTTCCCGTCGCATACCCTTGTTCAACTTTCCAGGACCTTTACTCGTCATGTTTACTTGAGGCTCCTCAAAGGATGAGCGTTCGAGGTTGAGTTCTAAATGGATTAGCCGAGAAACAAACCTCATGACCGCGGGATCCCTAGCCTGTACCTAGGTCACTAATGACTGGAAGCAAGAACTGACGATCCTGCTCGCACTCCGATGGCTAATGGCTAGTGCCCACCAAAATGGATCAACGTCCTGAAGGTATAGGAGAATCTCTGCTTGCAACGAGAAAAAGGTATGGCAAGCACATGGAATACCATGCATTGTAATACCCCATATTTTTGAGTATTTATTTAAGTAATTAAAATATTGATTTTACACAAAATAAATATTTTATGCAAAGGGTATTTTAGTAATTTCACTGATTTTAAATTATTTTGGCGGGAATATAGCACCAAACTTGATTTGTCAAACTTTTGGGATTTAAGTCCTAGTTAATATTTCATTAAATAAGTTATCCAAAAAATAAAAAAAAAATAAAAAATGAATTTTTGAAAAAAAAAATTAGAGCCATTTTGGCCGACCACCTTATGTTAAAGGTGGGGGGTTTTGATTTCCTAAAATTTCCAAATTCATGATGGAGGTTACAAATCTTGCTTTAATCTCCTAATTTATGGTGAAGGTTCCAAACTATTTAATTTTGGAAATTAAGTACTACCTATTCTACTCCTATAAATACCCCATACCTTAAGCCATCTTTTCCACACAAAAACTTTGAAGAATCCAAACTCTCTTAGTTCAAGGTTCTTCCTTCTCTTCTTAATCTATTCTAGTTTTATATTTCTTATTCAAGTTCCATTTTTTTTTTGTTTAAGAAAAAGGTTTTCATGTTCCTTACTCAAAATATTATGCTCATGATAGGATATTCATGTTTAATTCATGATTAAGTTCATGTGATAAGTTACTTATTAGATTTTTATATTATTGGTTGGTTAGGAGATCGCTCAAGCATAAGACTAAGTGAGGATACTAGTATACTCTTTGTGCTAGATCAAGGTACATTGTGTAGCTAGATCATTTGAAATGTGGTTTTATGTGATAAAATTGTTTATTGATTTAATGGTTGAATGGATTAATAAATTTGGTTTAAAATGGTTAAAACATTTATTATTCACTCTTGGAAATGAAAAGAAGGAATGATTTTATCAATCATTTTATATGAAAGTTTTGTTATTTTTTTTGGAAAATTAAATTATTATTACAGGGAATGGTTGATTGGTTTATGAACTTTGAATGTTTAAAAAGTTGTTTATGAGAAAAGGAGATTTATTCATGACTTACAAGTCATATTATTATTATTTATCGCTTAATTAATTTCAAGAAGGGTTCATGCTTCTAAGTCCACTTGTTGGCAATTATTGTTGCCCCTTGATATAGATTCGTGATGGGATGACTAGCTTTGGGGGGGGTGTGCACACTTAGGTAAAGGAAAGGGAGATTAGAAGAATTATTTTCAAGTTTGTTTTTAATCCAAGTTATTTGGAAAGAGTTTGTTCATAAAAGTTGTCATTGAATTATTAGTGATGGAGTTTTCAAAATGTAAATTGTTACGAACTAGCAAATGTGTTACTTATCTAGTGCATTTCGTACTGAGTTTTTTATACTGACGCGTATTTTCTTTTTCCTATTTGGCTTTGCCGTGTTTACCTTTTGGTAAGCAGCTTTATATGTGAACTTTGGAGGTGCATGGGAGCATACTAAGAAGGGGATCTTCACCTAGTTTAGGATGTTTTATTTAATTTAAGTTTGAGACAATATTTATTTTTAATAATAAAGAAGTATTATTATTCTTGGTTAAAGTCTTCCGCTGCAAGTTTTTGGTCAGTTAGTAGTTGGTTGCTGAAAGCGTGATAGTCATGTGGCGGTAATACTCCTAAATTACTCAAATATTATTTATTTTAAAGTGAGTAATTTGGGGGTGTTACGTAGTCTCAACAACACATCCGCATTTACTCCAGTCCCAGTCTATCTCAGATATTCTTGCAAGCTCTCTCTGAATTAGCTCCAAACAATATTGAGAACAAACACCATTCAAGGCGGAGTATGGCTGCGGATCAAATTCAGTCACATGAGCACGGCGCGACATTTCCAGGGAGTTTCTTATCTCTATCAACTGGCCCTCAACAAATATATCAACTTGCATAAGCAGTGTGTCAACTGCCTCAGTTGGAGGAGCAATCCACGCTTTCAAGGCCTCATGAGAACTCTCGACTCTGTTGTTTGTTGTGTTACCAAAGTGTCTTACTTCACAAACTTCTCCTTGTGCACAAGCCAAGTCCCGTTTATGTAGGTAGGAAAATCAACTGATGAGTTTTTCCCAACTGATGCACCCCACTCTTCCATCATGTTAGCTACATTTATCTCATATTCAGCCTCATTTTTAGAATTCATCACCTTAGCCCAACTTCCTCGCCTGAACCGAACTCCCATCTTCTTATTCCCACCACACTTCTTTGTAACTCATGCCTCCACATCATGATTGATATGCCACATGCAAAGTAGATGAGCAGAGTTGGGAAAAACATCCGAGATATATTTTACCAAAGCCAGATCTCGATCAGTCACAACAACATTCAGAGTCACACTCATGCCAACGAGGTTTTTCAGTCTCTCCAGCATCCAACGGTAGCTTTGAGCATCCTCATGCTGCAACAATGCCCATGCAATAAGAAAATATTGTTGGTAGGTGTCACTCCAACAATCTCCACCAAAAGATACACGTTGCATTAATATGGATCACGTGAGGATACGTACGCACTATTTTCACGGAAGTCGGGTGTGCAATAATGAAGGTATGTGTCACCCTACCTATCTCGTCCGAATGGATCCAAAACAGATATTTGCTTTCAACAGCCTGATGAAGAAACTGCTGGGCTGCAATTCTGCCTTCTAATCTCGCCTTTCTCAATGCATGTCTACACTTGTAGATGTGCCTCATGGTAGGCTTCAAAAAAGGAAATGAACGCTTGATGGCTTTCATGATGTGTCGCGGTTTCACATAGGATGTACTTAATTCTCTAACAACCTTCTTGGCGGAGGGACTGAGACCGCTGATTTGTCGATGGCCCTCCGCGTATACCATCATTGGGTGGTTATGAAACCCATGTTCAACCTTAAAAAAAAAAAAGACAACCCAATATGCGTAGTCGTTTTTGGGACGAGGAACAACCTAAATTGACACCCAGATCCTTTTCTCTTGGGTTTTCCTCTAATTACTGTGCTGAAATCATGAGGCTCCTTCTTCTTGCCACGATCACAATCCAAAAATTGTAACTTCTTTTTGTCACTGCTGATCGTCAAGAAAAACCCAAGGTCAACGGCAATGTTCCTACACCACTCGGCTGCAGCATCACGACTTTGAAATTCTGGGCTATTGTCGAAATACGGGCTGTAGTCGATCCCATTACCAACAGGATCCTAAACAAATAAATCATCGTGAATTATAAGAAGCAATCATCAATTAACAATATCCACACATTATAAATTAAATTAAAATATATTACATAATTACAAAGTTAACTAAATTGAAATTATTTTAATTTTTTTTACTATTTATTAACTAATTGAAGTTAATTTTACATATAATATAAGATAAATTTTTGAAAGTTTAATATCAAACTAATCAATAATATAATTTAATTTCATTATATATATATATATATAAATATATATATATATATATATATATATATATATATATATATATATATATATATATATATATATATATATATATATATATATATATATATATATATATATATATATATAAATTAAAATTATGTTCTAAAAAAAGGACGGGAACGTCCAGGCCAAACGTTTACGTCCTGGCCAGACATTTTGTCCATGGGACAAACGTTTGTTCAATGTTCATCGCTAATAAAAAACCTCTTCGCCGGAAGACATTGCGTTTGCCGACGGAGATATTGTCGGGTTGGTGGTAGGGGTTGGTGGTGAGTCACTTTATGTGGGGTGGAGCTAGAGAGTTGCAAAGTGGTAAAGTTGAATTAAAAATTTGAAATGATAAAGTTGAAGTAAAAATTTGAAATGGTAAGGTTCAAGTAAAAACAAGACAAGAGTATAATTGTACTTTCAAATGGCCATTGGGCAATTTTAAGTAATTTTGATGCCATGTTTAGCATTCCACCGCTTGAAATACAACAGTAGCAATTTTACAAATGACACAAAGCCTTTTAATTATTTGACACTATGTCCTCTAATTACGCGCCTCCTTCTTCACAAAATTTCCCTCAAAAAATATTTCATTTCGTCCCCTCGAATCCCTCCCAACTTTCAGTTTTCCATAATTTTGCGGCTCCCTCATCTGCTATCTTCCTCTGTCAATTAGACTTAAGAATTCAGTTACCATCTAGAAGAAAGTGATTGCCAACATAATTCTCCCTATCTCGCTATGCAAGAAACACGCCGAATCTACTAGTCCTTCAATTCTCACGAGTAGCATCTCCGACCTTCAGGTATGTATTATTTATAGCTATTATAGTATTATAGAAAATAAGACAGATGTGCTCAAGATCTTCTTGATTGGTGACATAGCTTGGCAAATAGAAGATACTAACCAGGTGTCAAACCCTTCTTTCAGTTTTATTATTTACTTTTTTTTTTTTTTACATCAATGAAACGTACAAAACCTAAACATAAACCAGAAACAAAGCAACAAAAAGTAAAAGTACTCAAAAGAAGTCCATGCGGTGACTTCTACACCATTGAGCTATATGATGGGCCGAGTCCACCTGATTGCGCGAGACCTTAAGAACTTGACATGAGGTGAGCTCCTTTGCTAGTTTGCGAATACAGGCGATGGTCCATTTGATAGTAATATCCTTAGCCTTCTTCGAGCCTAGCAGTTGCACAAGAACGTGGGAGTCCGTTACGATATGTAGATTCATATGGCCTTGATGCCTTGCTCATGTGATTGCCTGAAGTAAGGCCGTGGCTTCCGTAAAGATGGCTGATGGAGCGTAACAAAAGGATCCTTGTTTAACTAGAGTATGAGATGTAGTCATGGAAGCAACCCAAGCCGTGCCTCCCATATTTGTGGTTTTATCCCAGAAACCATCTATTTGCACTGTTAGTGGTGGCTCACCACAAACCTTTTGGCCAATGTGCACGCTGAAAAACCCTGGAGGTGTAGAGGGGTCCAAGAGGTTCCGAGTAGGATCACGCTGTGGAGAAGCAAAAAGTGCGTGTTGGCGAGCACTATCTTCGATCTGGAAATATAAAGACTGAAGTGTTACGCGATGTTGACGGAAAACTTGATCGTTGCGCGATTTCCAAATAGCCTAAAGAGTGCCCACAAAAGTAGGCAAACGCGATCCATGAAGTCCATCTTCATGATGGAATTGTAGTATCCAGTAGCTTAGCCAGTCCCCAAAAAGAGGAGATGATACAATAGTTGTGTTGACTCCGAGCTGGCTGTGATCCCACGCCTCATGAGCTAATGGGCAACATCGGAAGAGATGTTGTACATCTTCTGTGTCATACAAGCATATGGGGCAATCACTAGAAGTATTATTTATTTTTGAGGGTGGGGATAACTTACCTTCTTTTATAAGGATACTCTAAGTGGTTGGTGACAAATTTTTTTTAACTTCTTCTACACTTAGAAACAGTTCATCTCCTTGAAATCAAGGTAAAAATGCATATTTGCATTCTTGAAGATACACTTTTTAGAATTGTAGTTTATGAAGTGCTGAACAGGAAATTAAATGTGTTGTATGAGATGTTACTACAATTTGTCACCTTCTAAGAAATTGCGAGAAATGTTGCCAGAAATTTTGGCTAGTCCAAGTGTAGTATGTGTTTATGTAGTGATGATGCAGACTATGAATTCACTCATATTAACCAGAAAGTTCCAACTGGTGGGGTAAAACATTATCTCAATTAATTTTCTTTTCCTATGGTTGTACACCTCAGTGAAAACAGTCTAATAACCTTGTCTTATAATTTAAAATCTTGAACATTGATGGAATCTTTGCAAAACATATAATAAAACTCTTTCCTTGTGTATAAATCATTAATTATTGTCAAAGTGGGGTATCTTTTTGTTTTTTTATTCGGTAATTAACTGGCCAAGTAGGCTCAATGCTCATGAGTTAGGGGGTAAGAAGGGGATCACAACTCATAAGGAAACTTCCAGAGACTCGAAAGTGGAGATTTATACCCACAAGCAAATATCCACACACAAACACCCCAAATTTGGGGTTAATGAGAGTCGAACTCCCGACCATAAGGTTGGGAGGTGGGAGCTCCAACCATTGGGCTCCCACATGTCAAAGTGGAGTATGTGAACAATGAATGTTAATATGGTACAACTTGGGGAAAAGAAAAAGAAAACAGAGAAAGTACCTTGGACTTTTTTCTAAAGCCATGGAGTAATTCCCGAAAAAATTCATGCCTTTCTAATTTTGTGAGCTATTTTCCAAGTAGTAATAACTTTAAGGGAAGAGCTTCTCATAGAGAATAAAGAGAGAAAGAGAGAAAGAGACAAAGGGGATTAAGAAATTGGTGGTATAGTTTAGTATACTACTTGTTATGCATGTGAATGTTAAGTTTTGATGATGAAAAATAATATAATATGTTATAGTATGAAAGTTTGTGACAGATGGTTGAGAAAGGAATAAATAAATGAAGACTGTGAAGAAGTGAAGAATCAAGATTAAAGTTCAAGTTTATATTGAATTCCAAGTTTAGTTACTATATACAAAATTTAATATGCTAGAACTAGATGATATATTATGTGCCAAATATAGAAATATAAAATTAGGATAATTATTATTTTCTTAGAGTTAAGGAAATAAATAATTATGTTAATTTTATATATCTATATAAAAGGAAAAAGATTTTCGAAAGAAAAAGATTTTCGAAAACAAAAGATTTTCGAAAACAAGTTTTAATAAAAACCGATTTGGAAAAGGATTGTGAAAAACCGATTGATAAAAGAGTTTTGAAGACAAAAGGAGTTTTAACAAGGAAAACAAAGATAGAGAAAAAAACTGATTGTGATAATAAGTTTTCTATAAAGATAATTACTAGTTAATATCGGAGAATTCTTATCTTATAAGAATTGAAAAGAAAAATCAGTTTTTATGAAAGATAGAATTTATTTTTAATAAGGAAAAAGTTTTATCCCTTAATTTATGGAGTAAAAGATAAGTATATTTTTCTCAAGGGTTTTCGGTCACCAAGAAGCATATAAGGGATTGTAATTCGGTTTCATAACTCACGTTTCAGAGAGAAAAATCGGAGATATTAAGAGCTGAAAACAGTTTCCTAAGGCACAGAGTATAGCACAGAGTTCTAGTCAGGTTAGGAAACTAAAACAACGTTTGTAATTGTCCTCTATTTGCTTGAATAAGAAGCACGCTTTTGAGGATCTTTTCTTTCTGTAATCCTTCATATTATAGAGAGTAGCAACACTTAGGGTTAAGTGTTGGGGAGCACTACTAGAGTTAGTAGTGGGGGAATCGAATTGTATCAAGGGTTTGGTATTTTACGGTTCAAATAATAAAAGAGTAGTTTGTGTGGACGTAGATCTCAGAGGTGAGATTGAACCACGTTAAATTCCTGTGTCATATTATTTGATTTCATTGTTTTATTGTTTGATACAATTTCGTTCGAGCAAAAACATTAATCGGAGAATTTACGAGTGAATAACACGGTGCACTCAGACCGTGCCATAAGAGTGTTTTTGCGAAAATCGATTAGTTTTAGCCACTCAATTCAACCCCCCTCTTCTTGAGTGTCACCTTGTGTTCCAACAAGTGGTATCAGAGCAGGCTATTCTCGAAAGGCTCATCCCTAGAGAATAGAAGTCATGAACATGCAAGATGACTCTCGAGATAGACACACAAAGTGCCCAATTTTTAACGGAAAAGACTATGGATGGTGGAAGGCTAGGATGAGGATCTACATCCAAGGATCGGATTATGAATGCTGGAAAGTCATAAGAAAAGGACCAATCCTTATCCAAATCAAAGATGCTTGAAGGAAATATGGTCGACAAAGATGAAGATGACTACAATTCAGTCGATTATGCAAAAGCCGAAAAAACTTCAAAGCTATGAGTATTCTCCAATATGGAATTGGACCTGATGAATACTCAAGGATCTCGGCTTGTACTACAGCAAAAGAAATATGGGACACGCCGGGAGTTGGCCCACGAAGGTACGTAATGAGGTAAAACAATCTAGAATAGATTTGCTTGTCCAACAATATAAATTGTTTACTATGAATAAGGACGAATCTATTAAAGAGATGTTCACTAGATTTACACTAATCACTAATGAATTACGTTCTCTAGGAAAAACATATACTTCTGAAGATTTAGTGAGAAAGGTGTTAAGAAGTCTAACAAATCGATGGCTCCCAAAAATAACCGCTATTCAAGAAGCTAAAGATTTGACTAAACTTTCACTAGAACAACTTATTGGTTCATTAATGACTCATGAACTTGTCTTAGATTCTAAAAATAATGAAACAAAAAGTAAAGGTATAGCCTTGTGAACTGAATTGGAAATTAAAAATAGTGATAGTGATGATGATATTGATTTTCTTACTAGAAGATTTAAAAAATTTCTCAAAAAGAACAAAAACAACAATCCTAGAAAAGATGAAAATTTCAAAGGTAAGAGCACTACATCTAACTTTAAGAAAAGTGCTACTAATTCGGGTTGTTTCAAGTGTGGAGAGTTAAATCACAGGATAAAGGAATGTCCCTTATGGAATGATGAGAAGCCTAAAGAAAAAAGGGATCAAACAAAGAAGGAGTTCAAGAAAGTAATGATTGCTGCCGTTTAGGGAGATTCGGATTCTGATGAAGAAGACTGGTGAACTTGAAAAAATTATTGAAGAGAAAGATACTGAGATAAACGCTCTAAGATACGAAAAGTCTCTTGCTAACGAAATCGTAAATGACACGAATGCCATACACTTGTGTTAGAAGCCGAAAAATCGAGTCTTGAAAAGCAAATTGAATCGCTAAATCATGAGTTAGTTGAACTAAAGAATTCAAAACAGAAATCAAGAAATGTTCCACTAATGCTGCCTAGTGATGCTAAGATAAGTGAAGAACTTGATAAAGTGAAAAGAGAATTAGAAATTTCGAGAAAAAGAAATAGTGATCTAAATACTTCTGTTGAATTCTTGGAATCACAATTGACTATTGCTCGAAAAATGTATGAAAAGTGGTCGTATGGTTTAAAAGCTCTCGATTATTTTTCTAGTACAACTAACAATCAAAACAAAACTGGTTTGGGATATACAGGTCAACAACAAAGTGTACGGCACATTGCCAAAAAATTTGAAAGAGACTTTCGTAAAAGAAAATATGTCGATCTACCTGAATATTTGATTTGCAACTTTTGTGGAAAGAATGGACATCTTATGGATAATTGTAATGTCAAGAAAAAAGGTGTTGCAAAAAATGTAAAGTATGTAACTCAAATATGGGTTAGAAAAGACTTATTAGAAGCTCAACGAAAGAAAAAGGGACCCAAACAGATTTGGGTTCCTAAAATTAACAAGTGATCTTTTTGCAGGCAAACGTGAGAGGACGCAGCCTATGGTATCTCCACAACGGCTGCTCAAGACATATGACTAGTGATAAATCTCAATTCCTCTCACTGGTAGCCTACCATGGAGGGTGTGTTACATTTGGCGACAACAAAAAGGGAGAAATATTTGGTATTGACAAACGTCGGCAAATCCCTAACACACTCCATAGAGAATGTGATGTTGGTAAGTGGTTTGAAAAAATTTGTTAAGCATACCACAATTGTGTGATCAAGGTAAATTATGTTGAAATTCATGCATGAATATTTTACAAGATAATTTATGGCTTTGGGATTAATTTCTGGAAATTAGTTGAGTATTATGCTTGTTGTCCTCCTTTCAATATGTTAATTGGAGTAGGAGTGCATGTCTTTGTGAAACACTGTGAGAAAAAGTCTTCTTGGTATAAAAAGGACTCGTAATGGTCTAATGATGCTGTCCTAATGTCATGATCCTAAGTTGTCGAACTAATGAGCTATATGATCCTAAGTTGCCGAGTTATTGAGCTATGAAATGCTAATTCTTTCTCCTATGGCAAGCTTGATCTTTATCCTGATATTCTGATTTTCTATTTATGAGTTTGACATTCGTGCCTCAGTATTTCTTTCTTTCATATGTCTCACCTTATCTTCATTTCCCTATTATTATCCTTCTTTTCCTTACCCATTGCTCCAAAGTTCAACAAGTGCTTTTAATCTTGATTCATGATAATCTATGGGGAAAGAACATCTTGATAAGATGATGGAAGAAAAAGACGCATCAGTTAAGGGGGAACATGAAAAGGTTGGAATGAAACACAAATACGTGAAAGAATGAAAGGTACTGATTCACACTGTGTAAGGCACAGTGCCAGGAGATGCATCAAAAAGAAAATGAGATCCGAATTAACTTATTATCTTTGATCTCTTATTGATTGACTATAATAATAGTGTATGGTCTGCTTCTCCTTCATAAAAAAAAAAAAAGGAGAGAAAAAGAAAAGAAAAGAAAAGAAAAGGAGAGTAAGACATTTATTTTAGATAAGTCCTAGAGTTCAATTCAAAGGTGAAGAACATTATCAAAGTTTTGAAGATCATCATTTTGGATTTCAGTACATCCGAAGATTAGTTTTATTTGAAAGGGAATAGATTGTTCAGTGGCACAGTGCCACACACAGTGCCACGGTGAAGGAAGTCCTATGATGTTCATTTGCGGAAGTTGAAAATCTTAAAAGAAAGGTTTAAGCACTTGTTGAGCCAATTGCCATTTCAAATCTTCAAGCTTGCATTACCTATCTTTTTCTTGCTTTCTTAGTTATTAGCCATGATCCTTCATGATTATTTCTTGCTTAATAACTTCGGATTGTGAGTTGGATTATTTTTTGCTTAATGACTTCGGATTGTGAGTTGGATTATGACATAGCACCAGCATCCTTAGTATTTATTGCTTGAGCTACTTGAATTATTTTGCTGACTATATCTCACTTTGTCTCGCTAAACATGTTGATGCTCTCCTTTTTGATAATGTCAAAAGGGGGAAGATGGGTATAATGTTATGCTATTTTCCCCTATGTGATTAATGGTGCATAGGTGCATATTTTGAGGGGGAAAAAGTGATTACTTAATAATATTATATTGAGTGTTTGTCATCATCAAAAAGGGGGAATTTCTTGTGCATGTGAATGTTAAGTTTTGATGATGAAAAATAATATAATATGTTATAGTATGAAAGTTTGTGACAGATGGTTGAGAAAGATATAAATAAATGAAGACTGTGAAGAAGTGAAGAATCAAGATTGAAGTTCAAGTTTATATTGAATTCCAAGTTTAGTTACTATATGCAAAATGTAATATGCTAGAACTAGATGATATATTATGTGCCAAATATAGAAATATAAAATTAGGATAATTATTATTTTCTTAGAGATAAGGAAATAAATAATTATGTTAATTTTATATATCTATATAAAAGGAAAAAGATTTTCAAAAGAAAAAGATTTTCGAAAACAAAAGATTTTCGAAAACAAGTTTTAATAAAAACCGATTTGGAAAAGGATTGTGAAAAACCGATTGATAAAATAGTTTTGAAGACAAAAGGAGTTTTAACAAGGAAAACAAAGATAGAGAAAAAAAACTGATTGTGATAATAAGTTTTCTATAAAGATAATTACTAGTTAATATCGGAGAATTCTTATCTTATAAGAATTGAAAAGAAAAATCAGTTTTTATGAAAGATAAAATTTGTTTTTAATAAGGAAAAAGTTTTATCCCTTAATTTATGGAGTAAAAGATAAGTATATTTTTCTCGAAGGGTTTTTGGTCACCAAGAAGCATATAAGGGATTGTAATTCGGTTTCATAACTCACGTTTTCGAGAGAAAAAATCGGAGATATTAAGAGGCGAAAACAGTTTCCTAAGGCAAACTGAGTATAGCACGTAGTTCTAGTCGGTTAGGAAACTAAAACAACGTTTGTAATTGTCCTCTATTTGCTTGAATAAGAAGCACACTTTTGAGGATCTTTTCTTTCTGTAATCCTTCATATTATAGAGAGTAGCAACACTTAGGGTTAAGTGTTGGGGAGCACTACTAGAGTTAGTAGTGGGGGAATCGAATTGTATCAAGGGTTTGGTATTTTACGGTTCAAATAATAAAAGAGTAGTTTGTGTGGACGTAGATCTCATAGGTGAGATTGAACCACGTTAAATTCCTGTGTCTTATTATTTGATTTCATTGTTTTATTGTTTGATACAATTTCGTTCGAGCAAAAACATTAATCGGAGAATTTACGAGTGAATAACACAGGGGCACGGCCTTGTGTCATAAGAGTGTTTTTGTGAAAATCGATTAGTTTTAGCCACTCAATTCAACCCCCCCCCCCTTCTTGAGTGTCACCTTGTGTTCCAACACTACTATAATCTTAATTAGTATATGTGTAAGGGTATCATAGTCATGTTCATGATTTAGCCACATGTTATATATTAAAGTCTTAGAGGGTATCAAAGTCATATTCATGATTTAGCCACATGTTATATATTAAGGTCTTACTTATTTCAATATATACTTAACAGATTGAGTGTTTATGATTTGTGGGTTGAGAAATTATTTGATGCATGAGATACTATAATAGAGACAAAGCTATTGTAAAGCCCCTCTCAATGTCTTGACCAGGGTTACCTAATTCGCCCCTACCCCCCACGAATCATGTTTCGATTCGTCCGTTTCGAGACGCGATTCGTTTGCGCACCAAATCGGTGGGGAACGCGAGTTAGATTGACAAAATTGGCGTTCCAAATGGTGGGTAGAGATTTCGAGATTTAGGGTATCAATAAACCCTAATTTTGTTAATTGAAGGGGAAATATAACAAATTTTGTGCTGTAACTATGGGGCTTTTGATAGGAATTTGAAATCGAGTGGATTGAAGTGATTTGAAGCAACCCAAATACACAATACATTCTAGGTTTCAATTTTGAAAATCCCAAATTCTCTCTCAACTCACACTACAAGAAAATTACATTTTCGTGGCGATTATTTTAAAGCGATTGTACATTCGCTACAATAAACGGCCAATGTCTATGAAATAGTATAGGTTAATGTAGCACTTTACAATCACCATGTTAAACTTTTTAATAATCGATACAATAAGCCAAGTAAGAGAAATTCATCATTTATTTCACCAAGAATTTATATAAACATTTGATAAAATATTGTATCATTTTGAAATCGCCATGTTTACCCCTAAAAAATTGGTACAAAAAACCTTGTAAAAAATCCCATCATACGCGCTCTAATTTTTGGTGAAATTTAAGTTGGCGCTATTATACTCAAACGCCTTAGTATACCTCCATCATATTTCGAATTAGGTTTTTGCCAATTACACTCCTAAGGCTTATACTCCCCATTCTCGTTCAAATTCTTCTTGGCTGCAATTTTTTTTATCCCTCAAATCGTTCGGTTCATCGTTAATCTTAAAATTCGACTTCAGGTATGTAATTTTCTTTTTATATTCGTGTGAAAATTCGTTGGTTACTTTGCTACTTGAATTTGCTGCTGATGTTCTTCAGTCGCCGGAAATTGTTTGGGAGGTTTTTGGGGAGGGGTAATCGATTAATTACTAATTTTTGTTCTTGATTTCTTTTTTATCAGATTATATTAGAACCTCTTCTTCTGGAATTTTGCACTGAATTCATTGGTGAGTCTCCAATTTCTTGTGTAAATTGCTAAAATTGAAGTAAAACATTATAATTTGTTTCTTTTATATAAATTGACTAAAATATAAGGTTTTTCTCCGTATCTCATATTAGTGATAAAATTGAATATGCTAAAAATTTGGGTGTAATTCTATCAGACTTTTAGTGATACAGATGGAGAAAGTGTTGTTATCAGTTGTGGAATTGTGGTATACAGATATCTATGTGCTATATAATGATACACCTATTGTGATGCATTCATATAGGATTTAACGTTTCAATAAGTAATAATAGTTTAGGCAATTTTGCAAGAGGGAAGATATATTGAGCTGTAGTATACTAGTATAGGTTGATGAAAGAGAGTTCACAGATAGAGGGGAAAAGAGAGAGTCTATTTCCAAATTCCTCTTATTAATCTGTTCCATTTCAGAATTCCCATTGATTCTGTACCTTGAACTGCAATTTTTTTTATTGTTCAAGCTGATTAATTGTTTGATGTGGAATCTGAACTCAATGATTTTTGTGTTTGCATATGAGTGTAGTGTTCATCCACTAATTTAGGAATACATGACGACGAAAAGTTATTCATACACTCATACTCGTCCAAATCAGTTCTTGTTTTTAAAAAACTGATGACGAAAATTCTGTTATCTTGGTTTATTGCTTTCTCTTTTGAAATATATGAATTGTTGAGAGCCTTAATGCTGCGTGAAAAATGGTGCTACTTGATGACCTGATTGAATCCATTAACTCTAGAGGTCCTCGTATGCCAAAAAGAAAAAAGAACTGAAATATTTATGTGCTCCCTATGCATGAAAAATGCAGCGCAAAAGACTACCAAAAAAGGCCCTCATTTTCTCTCTCTTAGCTCTATTTTTTTCAGCTTCGAACACCGACACACTGCCCCTGTGCCTAGCGCCAACAACAACGACATCACCGACACACTGCCCTAGTTTTCCTATTTATTTATTTTTGAAGTGAATTAATTATTTGATTTTGGAGTATCTGATGCTCTGAACTAGTAAAATCATTGCTTGCTCGTTATACTAGTGCAACTGAACTTGATGCGTGTGTTATCGATGTTCTGGCTTACTATAATGCAAATAAATATAGTAATCTAATGTATTTAACTATGTCGTTACAAGTTATATTACTGATATGTGCTTTGTAATAGATTGAACAGCTTTATGACAATCCTAGTACATTTACCTACTCACTATGTGATGTGTGTCTTTCGATCGGTAAGTGTATTTATTCTATCATGCTATGTATGAATGATTAAGATAGTTTACTAGACCATTTTCCCTTCATAATGTAGCCCATTTTTCTTTAATAGATAAGGGAATTAAGGAAACTTATACACGTGAGATTGTACATTTGTGCTTTGGAGTTGGGTTTGTTTTTCATATTGATGCATTTTCATGTTAGATGTGTCACATTAGAAAAATATAAGGGAATATCTTAATTTATAAATATGTAGCCATTTTTAAAAGATGGTTTAAAGAAGAAACGAAAAAAATATAGGGGGTGGAGTGTCTACCAGCGAAGGCTCATCTAGAGGTACTTATAGGGTAAGTGCTGGGTAATAACACATTTTTTTGAAGTTTGGAGAAGTACTTAATAAAACAAGATATTTAAAAATAATCTAGAAAATCTTGCTAGGTCATATATAGTATAATAACACAATAGCACATATTAGTATCAGTTGATATAAGTAGTTTTGACCATTTTCCATTTTGGAGTAGCTAACCCTCTATAATCTTTTAGTCGACTTTGCTTTATGTAAGCGAGGAAATTTTATCCGAGTTGACGATTACTAAGGTGGTTTGGGTTTAAATGCTTGTTGCTTTGCTCTCCTTGGAAATATTGTCAATTTTTTTTCACAAAACAATGTGATACAAATTATAGTTGTTTGCTACTAGTGTAGCAGTAGTGTTTTGTAAGATGATCTGTATTTTTCTTGCTTTTGCACGCTCTCTTTAGTTGTTAATGGATATAATTATTTATTGCCCAAAAAGAGTGATTCGTTTTGGGATGTTTGAATATTTGGTGATTTTCAATGACTTAATCTGATAGGATGATGATGATTTGGCTGGTTGGGAGCATGCACAAATATGATCATCAAATGTCTCTTGCTTAACTGATAGGTAAAAAGTTATTTTTTATATGATTCAAAGTGTATGCTAACTTTTTATAGTCGTAGTCATATATTAACTTTTACCCTTTTTTGCAGATAATTCTACTTTGGAAATAGTGAAGTTGAGCCTACTTGACGGAACATTTTATTTTAGCTACACTATTACAATCGTTTCATTGATTAGTTAGGGACAACTAGATTTTTTAAAGTTAATTCTCTAGAATTATTTGTGTTTTCATATTTTGAAATGATCTTTGTGATTACTTTTGAGTTATTATCTATTATATTTATCTTGATATTGCAATTATTTTAGCATCAGAATCAATATTTTGTATGTGTATAATAAGTGAATTGTGATTTCCAGAAGAGATAGCAAAATTATTTGTTACAATAACAACAATGAAACAACCAATATTGTGGCGAATATAATCGCCGCCATAGAACCTTTAAGATGTATTCTTTTGTTAGCAATCATGGCGGTTCCATGACTAATAGCATCAATTAAATTCGAGATAATAATTAACAAATGGTGTTGATTACATTTGCTACCAAAATTACTTACTAGTATTGATTATATTTGTTTTCGTTTTATTCAATAGTGTCGATTATATTCGCAACTACAATTAGAGATAATGTCGATTATATTCGCAACCATAACTAGTTATTAGTGTCGAATGTATTCGGTACCATAACTAACAAATAGTGTCGATTGGATTAGCTACGATAATTAACAATGGTGTCGATTGCATTCGCTACCGTATATAACAGATAATATCAATTAGCGTCGATTGCATTCACTACCATATGCAATTTTTGTGGAAGATGGATCCGACATTTGTAGCAATTATAATTGCTACAATAATCACCACAATTGGATGTAACCATTCGTATCAATTATTTAGATAAACCCCAGCGAATGTGAAAACCACTACCAAAGGCTAAGGTAACGGTGGATCTTGTATCGAAAAGTCATTGGCTGGGGGAAGTGTTCGTAGCGAATGCAATCGATACCAAAGGTTATAAAAATCGCCACGAAAAGGTAATTTTCTTGTAGTGTCACCTGCGAAAAGTGCGAAGTCCTGGGATTCGTCGTCGCGTCGCCGCCTCTTTGCCCGCCGGTCACCGGCCTTTTCGAAGTTCACCGGTCTTCTCGCTGGTCGTTTTATTCTCCTTCGCAATTCAAAATTTCGAAGCAACTCAGCTTTTTCTTCTCTCACATCTTCATCGTTTGGTAAATGGTATTGTACTCTGGTTTACGTTTTTGTTTTGAACTTGGGGAAGGGGAAGGGGAAGGGTTAAAAACTTTAAATGACACGTGAAAGTACAGGCTTACAGCTGTCCAACAAATTATTTAAAAAAAAATATGAAGTTGTATAACTTGTATTCTTTGCACTACTTTTGTACGTCTTTCTCTGAATTATGTTTTTTTTTCTTTTTTCTCTCTTTTCTCTTTCTTTTTACTAAATCAAATTATTTATAAATCTATATATATATATATTTTTTTTTTTTGGATTGAGAACTAAGAATATTTTGTGTTATTGAACTAAGAGAGTTTGATATTTGATTTTGTTTACTAATTACATGTTTTCTATTATTGATTTTAATTTTTATCATATAATAAGTGTGTATTATGTTCCATCGAATTATGTTCCTAAAATCCGTTCCGAAAAAATTCCCCATTGCGATCCAAATTCTTTCGACTAGCGAATCGCGTTCCCGTTCCCGTTCCGCGATCCAAGGCGATCCGCGAATTAGGTAACCTTGGTCTTGACTCCTTATACTCGTAGTTTTTTACTGCTAAAAGTTAAAAAGTGAAATTACTAGCCCATTACTTATGATTGTGACTACCTATTTGTTTATACCTTTACAACTTACTAAGACTGTATTATAATATAAAGACCCGACATTTTAAACTCTGTTATGCCTTCTCATTTTTTTTGTTCACATCATATATTACAACTTTATCTACTCATGTAGTCATAAGATCTTTTTATTATAACTCGTTTAAATTATCAATATACGATATATGCATATGCAATATATATTCTTTTTTAAGCATAAAATATGTGATATATATATATATATATATATATATATATATATATATATATATATATATATATATATATATATTATGCTATAATAAATCATATAATATGAGGTCCTCGTGGGAGCCCAATGGTTGGTGCTCCCACCTCCCAACCGCGAGGTTGGGTGTTCGACTCTCATCACTCCCCAATTTGGGGAGTTTGTTTAAATGTTTGCTTGTGGGTATAAATCCCCACTCACTCACCTAATGAAGTTGTTTGGTGTCCTGCGCTAGTAGCTACAGGGGTTGGTCTTCGGACCAATTATCTTTCCTGAACAAAAATAAAAAAAAAATAAAAAAAAAAATAAAAAAAATCATATAATATTGCCAGTTAATTGTAAACATCTATGGAAAATCGCAAGCGTAGTTGGGCCGATTTTGACATTGGAGGTAGAGAATACCAAGATAGATTAACAAAGTTTGTAAAACTTGGTTTTCAAAATGCTTGTGACAGAAAAATTGCATGTCCTTGTAGCAAGTGTGTTAGGTATTATCGATGTAATGAAGAAGAAGTTTATGATCATTTAGTGATAAATGGTCCTATGCGTGATTTTGAAAATTGGTTCACAAATGTTGATTTAGGATCATCAGCAACACAATTTGGAGATGATCACACTGAAAGCGAGTCATGTGCTACCAAAAGTTTTACACATATGCTAGGGGATGCTTTTGGATTCCATGATAATATTATCAACGACGCTCGCAATTTAGAGGGTGAAGTAGATCATCATGCAGGAGCCTGGTGTGCAGGATTTTGTGCCGGACTGGCAGTTGGGGTTCGAGGGGGTTTGCAGGAGCCCGAGCCTATCATGGGGCAGGTTGACAACGGTTTCTAGTCTATTTTTGCATACGCTGCTGTGATATTAAATGTTGTAATTTCGACGCTTGAGCTTATAGTTTTAGAAGTTGAATGCTAACATTACCTGAAATGATAAATGGTGATAAACTTGTGATACCTTATTAGTATTGATCATATGTTACTTGAACTACCTTTCATTGTAAAATGAACGTAATTGCGCGTCTTTGAACTATTGTTTTAAAGTTAATGGAACAAAAATTGACGAAGTGGTAAATTGCCCCAAGGCTTTTATCAATTATGCAACTTATCCCTTAAGTTTATGGTGTAGTAAATAGGCGTCCGTACTTGTACCAATTTTGCAATTAGACCACTCTATTTTCGACCCAAAATTTCACCAGAAAGATGATGTGCATCATATTATATGTTGTTTATTATATTTCTTTGCAAATTTTTGTTAACATTGTTGATTTTGTGTTGCCGTGAAATGAGATTTTTCAACACCATTGTATTTATATACTTCCTCCATTCTTTTTCTATTGTAACAATTACCACTTTGGGTAGTTTCACCTATTGGAACCATTCCACTTTTGGTAAAAAAAAGCAACTATAGTTGACATTATCGCCTTTACTTTATGTTAATAAACCATCATTAATTACTCAAATTGCCTCATAAAGTTGCGTTTACTTAATGAAGGATTTACTTATCCCTTACTCCAGTTAATCCCTCTATGCTAAACTACCCCTTTTTTTTTCTTAGAAACCATGCCTAAACCCATTGTTGGAGTAGAAAAAGACAGGAAAAGTATTTGTCATTATACTTTAATTTCTAGATTTGTTATTGTGATATATAAATTTTATATTTTAAATGTTTGATTGAATATTGTAGCTTAGTTTATTATTAAATAGTATCCCATTAACTGGTATGACTAACAATAGCTAACACAGTTTTAACATGGAAAATACCCGAATGATACTTTAAGGAAGTAGAGGGTAATAATTTAATAGATGCAGGACAAAAAGAATAGAGAAAAAATATGAGTGACAGCCACAACTTCAACTTTTAATATAGCATATAAACACTAACGCATATAGAATAGAAGATGGGAAAGCCAAAAAGAAGATCATAATGATAGTATCATGAATAAAATAAATTAAATATAAAACTAACCTCTATTAATAATCGAAAATACTATTTAAGAGAAAAAAATATCTTCATCAATCAGGACCATATCAAGACTTATCAAACTTCTCCCTTGTTTATGATATGCGACCTCAAATAGTCTAGAAACTCGAACCTTGATTTCCCAATTAATTTTAGAAGAATTAAGTTCAGTGACAAAAGAATGACAACTGACATATAGATATATGAAAAAGAAAAAGATAAATAATTAAATATACAATATATATTCTAGGAATAAAATAATTAGTCAATTGCATAATACCTCTGCAATGTCATTGACAAACTTTCATTTGATTCTTCATGTAATGTCATCATGGTATGCTATAAGTTCAAAATTATATGTATGTATTTATCTTTATATAACTCAATTTTTAAAAGTATGATTTTGAAAGACATAATTGCTATTGTTACATATAATACGCTATTTTTATAGTTATTTTTATATGTATTAAAATAAAAATAAATAATGCGTTATTGTTCATCTAAATAAATATATTTTCATAAGTTGTAAAACTATATTGTATATGAAACTTATTTCGAAACATATCTCGAGCATTCTCCGATGGTAAAAAAAAATTACAATATCGCGAATTATGTAGCAAAAGTTATATTCAATTTACATAATTGAATAATTTAGGTTGTTTATTTAAAATCAGAGTGTAATCTTCACTTATCGAAAACACCTTATATGTATTTATATCAATGTTGAACACTATTTTTTAAAAAAAATTAAAAATAAAAAAGAATGACATGTCATGCTTAGGTGGAGCTTTCTATAATATTCTAAGGTTGTTTTTTAAAAAAAATCTGCAGCGATAAAGTTATATATATATATTTTAATTTTTAATCTATAAAATCTGCAGATTTTAATTTTTGTTGTAACAACAAAGTTTCCTTAATAAATAGTGTTGCAATACTAAATTGATTTGGTTCAGTTGAGTAAGGATGGTGTTTGGACCCTCTAGAGTTTAATTATATGTATGTATTTATCTGCAGATTTTAGCTTATCTAGAACTCCTTATATGTATTTAAATCTATGTAGAACTCTATTTTATAAAATATAAAATAAAATAGAAATTGATGACATGACAATCCTACGTGGCGCGCTCTATGGCCTCGAAATCTTGAGAAACTCCCTATGCTGTCGAAAAGTTTCTCCTTTATATATATACTTGTTTAACACCCGTGCAAAAATGCACGGGATGCTAATTGTTTGAGTTCATTTAAAAAAAGGTTTGACAGTAGGAGTGTGACATAAATAAAACAAACGAAATCACATATAATTATTAAAAAAGCAGTTATCGTATAATATGCAACAAAGTAGACGATAAGACAACTGTGAGTGACTATATGAACACATTGAAAGAAAAACTAAGTACATAAATTAAAAGTTTTCATAATTCTTATTACACATTCTGAAATACTTCCTTATACACTATACTTGTGGTAACATTTGAGTTCCCGTGCTTTTTATGACAGATTAAAATTTTCAAACCCTTTTTGCTTGTAACTCTTGATACAACAACATAGAATTGTTCGTGGCTGAATACTGGCAGAGGGAGATATAATCCTACGTGAGCTAGAGATTTTCCTTGGCTTTTATTTATCGTCATTGCAAAACATATAACTAATGAAAACTGCCTTCTCTGGGTGTTGCATGCGTCGGATGATGTAAGTGTCATCCTGGGAATGAGAACTTTGTCCCCCACATTACTGCCAGATACAACAACAACCTCAATAATGCGATTGGCAAAATGCTTGACAACTAACCTGGTACCATTACGTAGCTCAGAAGTCTGGTCGATATTCCTTAGGAGCATCACCGGTTTCCCTAACTTCAATCTTATATTATGATTTGGCAATGCCCCGCACTTGATCGTATTTAGAAATTCGGTAGAGTACATCTCATGAACTTCAAAATTCCCTTCCTCGACTAAAATTTTATCTGAACTCAGATATGTTCAATCTTCACCTGGCAAGCGAGACAATACATGTTTATTAACCATGTCAGCAAGACCAATAATAGCTCTTTTCTAGAAAATATTTTGCTTCCCATATGTTATCATCTAGGTCAAGATATGTACTTTCGACCATTGCAGAAATAGGGTCATCTCTTCCACATATCAATGTCTCATGAGGAATTTCTAAATTAAATCGGCTTCACCATAATTTGGTTCACCAACTTTGCCATCTCCAATGTTTAGAATCCACTCTGAGAACTCCCTAATTTCATCCACATTCGAGTTACCGGAACCTGTTCTTAGGCGCATATTTTGCGTTAATCTCAGAATACGATAAAAATCCCCTAAGTAAGAATTGTTGATTGCTAATAAGACAATATCTTGTCTAGTTCCTTTAGGAACGACAGGCAATATCTGTCTTATATCACCAGCGAATTGCACTCGGAGTTCTTTGTTTTACAAATTGAAGATTTTAATAAGTTTCTCCCAAAATCTCGGTGATGAATATTAACTTGTGATTTGAAATTTTATAATCATGTGTTGAGATTATTTTAAAACTGACTTCTGACCCATGTGTTTAGTGGTTGATGTAGGTAATGTCATGGCGGATCACATGACGCAACATTTTTTCAAAAAGAGTTGATTGAAATAGTGTTTGTTTTATCTACTAATTCCCTTAGAGTCTCAGATAAAATCACAATCCGCACCACCACTGACACTCAGCCATACACCCGCTTATGCTCCCACTTTTTCCGTTCATCCTCTCTCTTCTCTTCTTGCACCACCGCGGCACCATATTTGGCCACCCACTGACCACTGCCCACTGCCCACTGCCCACTTTGCCATGATTTTAATTTTAGACCTGTGCAAGTTGCACGGAAGGTCTTTGTTTTATTAATTTAAGATTTTTATGTTATTTCCCCTAAGATCAGGGTGGAAATATTTTACCCGTTAATCTATAAAAGTGGACAATATTAAAGTTAAGAATATAAAAAATATATATATACATAAAATTTCGAAAAAGCTAAGTTTTTATTTGCTATTAACCATATACAGGTTTTCTAAAGCATAGGTTGTTAGCTATAGCAAATCAATGGTCTAATTCATGATTATTTACTTATTGACGCACTCTATTCTTTACTGTTGTTAGCTTTGCTTGTTCATAGTCTTAAAACATTTGTTCATCAATTTTGTAATATACCTAACAAATTAAATGGATTCAGGCATATCTTATACAACATTATTTACACATACGGAGTATTAAGATAAAACTATACTAAATTTTCAAACTTTGGACCTTGAAATGAAAGTGAATGGACATTCTAGAGAAGGAAGAAATACTTTTTACATATTACCATCAATGTCAATGACTATAGTCAATGCTTGTATACTTTGAGAACTCCATGAGAACAACTCTATCTATATTTCAAAAATAATAACTTGTGATTTATACTTTGTGATCTTGTATTGAAAATAATTAAAACTGGCTTATGACCCGTTTGTTGTACAACTATGATTTTCGTAAATTGGATTTGATATCTGAAAATTTTGTTCAATACTTTAAAATTGGCTATATGAAACACTTTTTACATATTACCATCAATGTTATTGACTATAGGCAGTGCTATTAGACTTTAAGAACTCCATGAGAACAATTCTATTTAAATTTCAAAACTAATAACTTGTGATTTAGATGTTATGATCTTGTTTTGAGAAAAACTAGAACGGGTTTATGACCCATACGTTGTACAATTATGATTTTTGTCTGATCACCCTTCCTCTCTTGCTATCTTGCACTATTGTTGCACTAAACCTGACCAACATCCACCAGCCACCATTGAGTGTCTGCTTCACTGCAACCTGCAATCTACATGCATGTACCCTTTTTTCTTTCACTTTGGATTTTTTTTGTTGATTTTGTAATTTGTTGATGGGTTTTAGTTAATTTGCAAGGAAGTAAGTTATAGTACAGAATTTTGACCGACATAATTAGAAAATTATAGCTAATCATTAGTCAATTTGCAAGGAAGTAAGTCATACTACTGAATTTTGATCGACATAACTTATCTTATCTTATCTGAACTTAACTTAATACTGAAGTTGTCATATATTATATATATGAACACATGTTATCTTATTTAAACTTATCTTATCTCATCTTATTTGTACTTATGTATACTTTACTTTACTTATATTTAGTACATAAGCTAAATTAATACTTCCTCTGTTTTTTTAGTTGCAACAATTTTTCATATATAGGTGTTATTGTTTAGTTGCAACATTTTCTTTCTTGGTAAAGGTTTTGGGGTAATTTGACCATTTTATCCTCACTTTACCTACCCTACATGCAAAAAGTATGGGTAATTGGGTCAAATCTTACTCTCTCTCCTCTTTTCTTAATATTTGTGCAAAAAGACATTTGTTGCAACTAAAAAAACAGAGATGTTATGTCATTACCTTTACGAATAACATATATGGTACACCTTAGGAGTTGATGTGATTCTTGTGGCTGTTTCGGACTCTTTTTATGATTTTGTGATTTATGAACGAACTAACTATGAAACTAAAGGGATATTACTATTAAGTCGCGGTTAAGAGCATAGACAAACAAGTCTCGGTTGTTTGTTTTGGTTTACTACTCGGAAACCAATTGTTAGCTTACGCTCAACACATGCAATTACGCACTTTCTTTTACTCAACAAAACTGATTTTATTAATGAAGCTCGTGCATATAAATACACACTTGAAACAAGTCCTAACACACACTAACAACTAAGAAGATAAATAATAAAGACTCCTAGTTAAGCTAATTAAGCACCACACGCCTAACAAGTTAACTATGCATATTCTTATCTAGTTTAGGACTTCTAACCATGCTAAACAACTTAACAACCAGCCTTATCATCACACGCCTATTTGAGGATAGAAAATAAAGACTTCTAAGCAAACTCAAACACTATGAATTAGGGAATTAGACTCCTAAACATAATAGGATCCCTTTATCATGCAAACACCTAAATTAAAGAGTTATTAAGCAAATAAAACACATAGTTTCCTAACAGAACTAGGAATCTACATAAGAATACTAACAGAACTGGGATTTATAGAAAATGACCATAGCCCATATGGATCATCCTCTCCCTCTTGAAAACAATCCTTGTCCTCAAGGGTCTTCCAAACACGGCACAAGATCAGCATTCCCAAGTGTTGCGCACACCCCCTTGCCCAACAGGACTTTGTACGTTGCATAGCCAATTTTCTTCACAATCTTGAACGGCCCCTCATCCATAGGTTCATCATTCTAGTGATCTAAATGCAGTTTTTGAGCACTAAGTGATAGCCAAACGTAATCCCCTTCACCTAGATGCGGATCTTGACGAAGGTGCAGCAACTTAGCTCGTCGTTCCTTCTTATTATTTGCGGCATCTAGCTCCTCCTCCTTACACGAACTTATGCACACATGGCCAACATTCCCATCTGATTTGGGCGTAATTTCAGCAGCCCAATCTGGTTGTGTCTCAACTTCAACAGCCCTAGGCACCATCTTACGCTTGGGAGGTAAAGGCTTGAGACCAAAATGTTCCCCATCTTTCAACACCGAATAGATATTATCTCAACCATGGTGTATCACTTGGCGATCTAATTGCCATGGACGCCTAAGCAATAAATCACAAGCACTCATAGGTACAACATCAAACCACAATTGATCCATGTACGTTCCTACCCTAAAGCCTATCAACGCACGCTTATTAACCCACACACCACCATCACCATTCAATCAACTCAACTTGTAAGGCCTAGGATGTATTTGCGTAGGTATATGTAATGAACTCACAACAGATTGAGCCACGACATTAGTGCAAGAACCCGAATCAATAATAAAATTGTACGTCTTACCATTGATCAAGCACCGGGATTGAAATAGATTCTCACGTTGCTCATGCTCATCCTCTTCGACAGATTGCACCACCAAAGCACGCCTAAGGATCATACTCCTCCTCTCCTCTTCCGGATGCAGCAAATTAGTGCTAAACAAGGCAGCCTCCATTTCCTCAAAGTCATTAGAAGACTTATTAGCAGCCAACAATCTCGTTTCCTCCTCTTGCTGTTCCATTAAAAGTGCGTGATGCTTTTCCAACGAAACAAGAACCATGTTAGGGCATTGACGAGCTATGTGTCCATGTCCTTGACACTTAAAACACTGCTTTGCCTTCATTATCACCTGCCCCGGGGTCAAAGATCCTTGCTTTGTCTTCAAATCCCCCACCACCGATGCAGCAATAGACTTACCGTTATCTAAAGCCTCCAACTTTGGTGAAGAAAACGTTGTTTCAGATTTAGGATTGAAAGAAGACTTAAAAGATCGAGTCTTGGTGGCCTTAATTTGCCTCTCCACCTTCACAGCCAATTCACACGCCTCATCAAATGAGAAAAAGGGCTGCAACTCCACTCTATTGCTAATTTCTACGTTCAATCCCACAAGAAACTTTGAGATCTTTTGTTCCTCCACGTCCTTGCAATCGCACGCTAAGGACAACCTCTCAAACTCTTTGATGTACCCTTCAACATCCATGGTCCCTTGCTGTAAAGTGTTAAACTTGTGGAACAAATCTTGCTTATAAGTCCTTGGGACAAATCGCTTCTTCATCTTCAATTTCAAGTCATTCCATGAACTGATCTTATCCTTCCCTTATCTTTCTCGCCTCATCTGCATGTTGTCAAACCAAAGAGAACCAAGTTTAGACAACTTGAGCATGGCATAAGTATATGCCTTATGATCTGTCACGCCCTTGTGTTCAAAGAGTCTATCAAGCTTTCGTTCCCACTCCAAATAGGCCTCCGGATCTAGTGCTCCATCAAACTCAGGAAGATCCCCAAGTTTAATCGATTCCCCCTTTGATGTTTGTGCCTCATCCTTCTTTCTATTGACAGCATCCAATGTTAAAAGAGAGAGTGCACCTTGGAGAGATTCGCACTGTTTTTGAAGGGCCTCCAACATGGCATCCCTCCGTTTGTCTGCTTCGCTATCTCCCATGGTAACGCCGGATGTTTTGCTTTGCTGCGACTTTGTTACAGATCGGATTGATCTGAAATTTTGACACAACGTAGGTCTATAAGTTAGCTTTCCAACAAGCCAAAAAAATCACGTTTCAGACTCTTTTCATCATTTTATGATTTATGAACGAACTAACTATGAAACTAAAGGGATATTACTCTTAAGTCGCGGTTAAGAGCATAGACAAACAAGTCTCGGTTCTTTGTTTTGGTTTACTACTCGGAAACCAATTGTTAGCTTACGCTCAACACATGCAATTACGCACTTTCTTTTACACAACAAAACTGATTTTATTAATGAAGCTCGTGCATATAAATACACGCTTGAAACAAGTCCTAACACTCACTAACAACTAAGAAGATAAATAATAAAGACTCCTAGTTAAGCTAATTAAGCACCACACGCCTAACAAGATAACGATGCATATTCTTATCTAGTTTAGGACTTCTAACCATGCTAAACAACTTAACAACCAGCCTTATCATCACACGCCTATTCGAGGATAGAAAATAAAGACTTCTAAGCAAACTCAAACACTATGACTTAGGGAATTAGACTCCTAAACATAATAGGATCCCTTTATCATGGAAACACCTAAATTAAAGAGTTATTAAGCAAATAAAACACATAGTTTCCTAACAGAACTAGGAAACTACATAAGAATCCTAACAGAACTAGGATTTATAGAAAATGACCATAGCCCATATGGATCAGGAGTACATAGAGCTATGTGATCCCAAGAAACAATCTCAATATATTTTTCATTTTTTCTGAGTGGGGCCACTTAAAATGAATTGGGAGTACATAGTTCTATATACTCCAAGGTGTACCTTATAATATGCGCCTTACTTTCATGTCTTTGATATTACATTAATTATCTATGAATATTTACACTACGATTTAAGAAAATCATCATAAGTTCTTAGATAGATATAATACAAATATCACGTACAACATGCACGGGTCCAAAAGTTAGTCCAATATAATACGAAAAAGTTCCTTAATGAAAATTTGTATGACTCCTTGGATAGAAGTCTGACGATCTGATCATAAAAGCTAACCTTAGTTGCCTTTTAAAATGATGGGTAAAGAATCGTGCATTTAGCTCCTTAGATGCAAGCTAATCATATACTAATATGTTAATTATTGATTTGCGCTGTATATTTGATTATGTAATATTCGGCAATAATCATGTCTATTAACACACCTATTATCATATGTTATTTAGTTATGGGTGTATAATTTTTTTTTTGTCTATTTATTATGTGCCCCGTATTTAAGTACTATTTCCCTTTTTATGTTGATATAGTTCCTAAAATCATGCCTACTATCTAACATATAAATATTTATCAAAAATTTTCTATAACCTATATACCCTTTTATTTTGTTAAGTTAATTTATTACTTCCTAAATTTATGACTACTATTAACTTATTTAGACATTAAGTGGATCAAATATGTAATTTCCACTGAATCTTATTATTAGGCAAGATTTCGTCCAGTTCAAAAGTTAAGTGGCATATTAATAAAGAAACAAAATTAAGTCTAAATCTAATGACAAAATTAATAATTATAAACTAACAAAATAACAATAAAGTGAAAAAAAGACAAATTAAACTTCTTCAAGAACATTTCACAAACAAAAAAAATGATAGGATTAGAAAGACTTTTCTTTTAACTGTTACTCCTTCATATCCCCAAAGCGCTGCCGCGATGGGCTTGACGTGAACCGGGAGGCGTAGGATTCTATAAACTTTTCGTTTCTTATTATGACACTATTAATACTTAAAGAAATTCTTTTGAATTTTCTCCAATAAATAAGAAAAATTTTATCGTGTACGATCTTGTTTATTAGTCTCATTGAACCCATATAATCCTTCACATCTTTCCATCTTAGATAAGTAATTCATAGATATTTTAAACTCATGACGGATAGCTTCTTCTAAATCAATGTTAGATGTAACCAATAACTTTGATATTTCTCTTAGTCCCCCTTCTGTAATCATTGGGATAAAGGCAACTATACAATTTTTTTTTTTTTTTTGCTAAATAAGTTAGAAATTTTATTGCTCAAAGAACCGGATTACACCAAAAGCTAACCCATAAAGGAACAAACCAACTAGGTTGGACTCTTCCTAAAAGGGCAAGCAACCAAAACAAAACCAACTTCCTTACAAAGTTCTAAACCAAGTGATGTCTCTCCTACTGATTTTCTTTGGCATTACAGTAAGAATTCTTTCTCTAACAACTTGTTTCATCCTAACAACAGTTTGCTGAACAGCAGGAACAGAATGTTCCCAGTAACTTTGATTTCTACATTTCCAAACAAAATAGACAATAGCAACCAAGGCTGCTAAATAGACTTGATTCCTGAACTTAGAGCTTCTGCCATGTATTATACACCTAACCAGCTGCTGCAAGCTGTTGGAGTTAGAGTAGATACCCAGCCACTGCTTCACATTATGCAGACAAGCTTTGCTATAATGGCAATTGAAAAATAGATGAACATGATCTTCTGTATACTAACCACAAATCAAACAAGCATCAGAAAGACTAATGCCTATTTTTGCCAGCTTCCCTGTTGTCTGTAGCTTCGATTGAATAGCCAACCATCCAATGAATCTATGCCTTGGGGTGTTGAGTCTGTTCCACACCATGCTCCCCCAGTAAACCATAGGCCTAGAACCAGCAAGCTTTTCATAAACTTGCTTAACAGAATAAGTTGTCATTGCACAAAGATCCTCTTTTGAATATACCTGCTCCTGCTTTTCTTTTGTCTCACAAACTTGCTTCCAATACCAGCTAGCAGTAGCTCTAGGATGGTATTCCCACCACTCTGCCTCATGTAAATACACAGAACTAATCCACTTAATCCAAACATTATCTTGTTTGGTAGCCACAGCCCACACATTTCTCCCTATGTTTGCAATGTTCCAAATAAATTAACACATCTCTGAAGCCTAACCCTCCAACTTTCTTGTCACATTATAACTTGTCCCAAGCTATATTGCCAGGCTTAGAACTAAAAGCCTGACCACTCCATAAAAATGATCTACAAATCTTCACTATCCCTTGAAGAACACTTCTAGGAAGTATAAAAATCTAAGACCAATACATGTGCAAGCTTAAGAGCACATAATTGATCAATTGCACTCTAGTAGTGTATGAAAGACTTCTAGTACTCCAATTTTAAGTTTAGCTGTCATTTTATTAACAAGAACACCACATTGATCTGTAGAAATGCTTCTAGAACAGATAGGGACCCCCAAATACTTAAATGGAAGATAGCTCCTACTGAAACCAAAAGCAGCAACAATTCTATCTACCTCATCAGATTGCCTACCATGACAATAAATGGATGATTTTTGCTTGTTTGCCAATAAACCAGAAGAGTTGGAAACCAGCTTGAAAGTTTGAAGCATGAGATAAATTGAAGCATAATCACCTTTACAGCAGAAGATGAGATCATCAGCAAAGCACATATGACTCAGCTGAACATTCCTGCATCTTGGATGATATTGAAATTGTGGAAGATCACTCATTTTCTGCAGACTTCTAGACAGATACTCCATACAAATAACAAAGAGGAGTGGAGACATAGGATCACCTTGTCTCAACCCTCTCTTTGCCTTGAAAAAACCCTGCATAGTGCCATTAAGCATCAAAGAAAAAGTTGGAGTAGTGACACATTCCATTATCAACTCCACAATTTTCCTAGGAAACTCCACAATTTGGGCCTGGGGCCTTAATACCAGGAATAGAAAAAAGAGCATTCTTCACCTCTTCCTGAGTATAAAGAGCTCCCAGAATTAACTTGTGATGATCATTCACAACAGGGCCAGCTTGCACAATTTGCTTAATGATAGAGCTTCTATTAGGCTGACTGGAACCTAATAAAGCTGTATAAAAATCAAGAAAAGCAGTAGAGACTTCCTCAGGCTTATCATACCACCTTCCATTCACATCATGAATACTATAAATCTGATTTCGAACATTTCTGCTCTTTATGCTATGATAAATCAACTTAGTATTCTCATCTCCTGCCTGGATCCAGGCAATTTTAGCTTTCTGTTTCAAAAAATCCATATAAGCTCTATGTTTAACTTTGTATTCTTGAACAGCAAGGATTTCAACATCTGCAATATTTCTGTCATTAGAATTATGATGCATAGCCTCCTGAATTGCAATCATATCCTTATAAGCTTTAAGATCAACCACTTGTATGTCTGAAAAACCCACTCAATTGAGCTCCTTCAACACCAACTTAACTTTTTTAAGCTTACTAACTAGAGCAAACATTTTTGTCCCATTAATCACCACATTCCATTGAGATTGCACTAAACTAGCAAAATTTGGAGTAGATTTCCACATTGTAAAGTATCTGAAAGGCTTCCTCCCAACATCACATCTAGGATAAACAGTAAGAAGCCCAGGTGAATGGTCAAAATCACCTTCACTCAAAAAACATACTTCTGCAGCACTATAACACTCAAGCCATTCTTCATTAGCCATAATTCTATCAAGCTTTGAAAAGACTCTATCATTTCCTTGCTGCTTATTGTTCCAATTGTACATGTTGACTGTACACTTGACATCCTCCATTCTACATTCATGCATAAAAGCATTTATGTCTGCAATCTCAGCTTGCCTCACAACAGTACCTATTCTTTCCTCCATTGACATCACACAGTTTAAATCACCCCCAACATCCAAGGATCATGAGTATTCAACTCTCTTAAATGACTCCATAACTCCTGTCTCCTACTATTATCATTAAATGCATAGATAATAGTACAATAAAAGCTTTTCATCCCACTCACAGGTGACACATGACAATGGATAAATTGACTTGTAACAGTTAGAATATTAACTAAAAAGCTACCTGGTCTCCATGCTACAATAACTCTGCCTCCATCATGATGACTGGTATTACTAGTAAAGCACCAATTTGAAAACACTCTTTGGTAAAGCTTACCTAAATTGGCAAGCTTCACCTTATGCTCGAGAAGGCCAACCAACCCAACATTATGTTTATAAAGAAATCTCTTTACCTCATCTTGCTTCTGTGTTGAGTTGATGCCTCTCACGTTCCAGCTCAGGATCCTATCCATGAGGAGAGGAATAGTTCCCTCCTCCTTCAATAATCCTTTTCCCTCCTGCTTCTATCACCCCCACATCTATACTTTGTTCAACATTCAACAACTGAAAAGTGTTAGCAGTTTGAGTAGCCTCAGCATTGGATACTCTTACTTTGATAGGCCCGAGTGCTCTCTGAAAACCCTCCTGGTCTATCTCAGCTCCTTTTCCATCATTCAACATCTTCTTACCCTACACATATTCCTCTATAGGCTCTGCATTCTTCTTTTGCACCCATTGTTGTTTCATTTTAACATTCCTACATTCTTCTGTTTCATGCCCCACCTGCTTGCACTTTCCACAAACATATGGTCTCCACTCATATTGCACCTCCACATTCATCAAATCTCCATGCTCATTCACAAAGGAAATCTGATCAGCCAACTTCTGAGTCAAAGACACCTCCACCATCACACGAGCAAACTGAATTTTATCTCTACTCCTTGTAGCATCATCTCTTCTAATAGGTTTCCCGATTTGTTTCACTATCTTAAACAAGGATTTTTCTCCCCAATATTTAAAATTCAATTTCAATTGAATCCAGATTGGCAGAGTCTTTACTTCTTCCTTCTCCATATCCATATCAACAGTTTAGGGTTTCATCATCATAGGTTTGTTATCAAAGAAATAATGTCCAGCAAGAACTTTATCTCTCGATTCCATAGCAAGAAATCTCACTAGGTACATTCCTTTCTTCACCAAAACCACTTTATCCACCTTATATTGCCTCCAAATACGCCTAATAAACCCTTCCATCACCTGAATAAGAGGATTTGCTCCAACAACATAACACACAACTGCAGAGTTCCAAAAATCAACCTCCTCCTGTATGTCATCTAGATCAATCTGAACAGGACTATTAGGATCATCCAGCAACTCATCCTCAAAATCCACATTATCATCATTATCAACATGTTCATCATTTTCCACATTAACAACATCTGATTCTACAGCTACTTCATCAAATTGCTGTAAAATCGGAACAGATAATAACGTACCTATTGCAACATTATTGCCAGTATAACCTTGCTTCACCACCTCAGCTGTTTTATGCATTGATTGTAGCCATTCATTGAATGAATGCCTCACTTCTGATTGCGCTTTCAATTGCTTCAAAGAAGATTTTGGAGTTAAAATCTCATTCTCAAAACCAAAATCCAATGCTTCAACCCCCAAAATTTCATCAATCGAACGAGTTTTACGTGCCTGAGAATCTTAAACAGGTCCACGAGGCTTATTCTTCCCATTTCCTTGCTTAGTTCCATGAGATTTATCACCAGATTTCTTCGCCATGGCTTCGGTGCACAATAGACTATCATGCGCCGAGAGAGAAAACTTGGAGAGAAAGTCTCATGATAATAGAAGTGTTTCGGCAACTATACAACTTGCTTGAACAAAGAAAATCATATTTCGTGGAGAAAATAACATCGGTATGTAATAAATATTTTGTTTGAACAATAATATAAAAAAAAATCGTCCAATAGGAAATATTACATCTTCATCCATGAGGATCATTTCAAGACTATTTTTTTTCGCGAGAATTATTAAAATTGGGCTTCTCCAACACGTGAATCAATCGTACACGTAACATATACATCTTAATTTTTTTTTTAAATTTCACTAATCTTGATAGACTAATATTATATTGTTTGTTTGAGTAGTAAGACATATTTGATATTTGGAAACTAATCTATTAAAATTTTCTTTGTCTTAGCTAGATTAATTCTCTCTTTCACATTGTCACTTGATTTTTTTTTTCTATATTTTTCTATTGAATTTTTTTCAAGTAAATTCACAATCTATGAATATTCAGAAACTAATCAATTAATTTCCTTTGTTTGGCTACATTGATCCCTCTCTTACATCGTCACTTGATTTTTTTGTATATTTTTCTAGTGCAAAATTTTCATGTAAATTCACATTCTATGAATAACGATTTACATCCGATATTTTTCTTTAAAAAAAAAGGCGTTGTGATAAATTTGCTTAAATTGTAGTTGCAAGTTTGAATCAATGATGTGCATAACTCCTTTAAAAAAAGGGGTTGTGACACAATGATTGTTGGGAGGTTAAGTTAAGAAAACATCACTAAAGATCGGGGTATTAATATAATTAGTATGTTGTATACACGTTAACTCACACTCTAAACATCTATAAGTCATGGCTGATTTCTTATCCAATAATTCATGAGGAAAAAAACCATTATTTAGATTATGACATTTTTAGCTATATAACTACATAAATTATGTATCTGAACAATGTTTAACTACATAAGTTGTTTTCCTAAACAATGTTTAATTAAGGCACTATTACTAAAAAAAAGCTACTCTTCAATGCACTAAATTAGATAACACGATTAACCTCTAACGATGATGAGTTATAGAATAAATTATTTGGCTCTTCTCTTCTCATTTCATCTTCATTCTTCTTCCTCATAGTTTTTAAAACACTTATTCAAATAACCTAGAACTTTATTTAGCAATTCTTTTTCAGATTAATATACCACCATTTTATTTACAGAGAATTGAAGTGTATGAGGACCACTCAATATTATACAATTACTATCATTTGTAAAATATATTTATTTTTTCAGAAAGGACTATTAGTGTTGTTTTTGTATCGATATCAATTTCACTTTCTCTTATCCAAAAGAAGAAAAATATAATTTTCTACTCTTGGTTTTTTCTAGAACGGTCAAAGTATAGGTTATCACTATATAAATGCGTGTACCTTGTGATCCTGGTTTCTGTTGTGCTTTTCGAGTACAAAAGACTTTATCTTTTCACACACTAATATATAGTCTACACCCATTGTTGTACGATTGTCTTTTTCTTATCATCCCTTTAAATTGGTTATATAAGTACAAAGTTGTTGTCGTTGAAAATTTTTGCTTGTGAAATTTGAAAAAGGGATATCGATGTAATCACAAAGCTTTGTAATATTTGTTGGACATAAATTAATTAAAATTAGAATCACTAATTTACATTGACATAGGACCGTGCATTATATTCAGTTTTTCCACGTTACTCTTAATTTGCCATACATTTGTCTCAAGCATCTGAAAAAGGTTAAAGTAACTATAAGCTCTACGATGTCTTATTAATAATTTGTTTATCCTTTGTATTATCCTCGATTTTTTAAACTTCTTTTAATTCATCATTCAAAGGCATCTACTATATTATAACTAAAATGGTAAAATTTAAAAGCCTTTAGATGGGATGGTAAGGATAAAAAATAAAGTATACAAAAATATTTTAGATTTTATACCCGAGTAAATTGCACACAAAACTTTTGTTTTATAAAATTAGAATTTTATGATACTTTTCCTAAAATCATAGTGTAAAAATTTATAAATATGACTATAATTCAATCTAAGAGAAAGAGAGAGAGATTTGTTTAGGCATGCATATTCATGATTTTAATTTTGAATGGGTAACAAAAAATGTTAATCATTCTATTATACAAACACCAAAAACTTTGTGATTCCTATTTATGAGCTTGAGTATGCAAGCATATACAAACACTATATATTCATAAATCTTAAATCAAACAGTGTTAACAAAGAATAAAGAGCTAAACTCATTGCACGTTGCAATAGGTACTATCTTGAATCTCCTAAAAAAAGAAAAAGGTACTATCTTGAATAAACCACTGCCCATTTCAAACCTTCATTGATTTTATTTGGCGATTAATATACTTTCAATATCACCACCAGCACAAATGCTATGAATTTGGGGACGACATGTGGACGAACTAATACTGGACTGACATGTAGGCAAAATGGACTCAACTTTATATATAGGCTTAAGTTCATATGTGTAAGATGAATTTGGAGACGACATGTGGACGAACTAATACTGGACTGACATGTAGGCAAAATGGACTCAGCTTTATATATATATATATATATATATATATATATATATATATATATATATATAGGTTTAAGTTCATATGAGAACTACCCTTATAGTTAGAACCATGAGAACCACTCATTTTTCCTCATTTTAAGAAAATTTGCTTATTTAACAACATTTTTCCTCATATATTTTGCTTATTTTATGTTTTTTCTCATTTAACATTTTTATGTTCATTTCGCAACGTTTTTTCTCATTTTAAGTTTTGCTCATTTTACATTTTTCCTCATTTAACTTCTTTATGCTTATTTTACGTTTTTCTCATTTTACATTTTTGTTCATGTTATGTTTTTGCTCATTTTATGTTTTCTACTCATTTTATGATTTTGCTCATTTTTTACTTTTTTTTGCTCATTTTAGGAAGTTTTTGCTTATTTCTCACGGTTCTCACTATAAGAGGGTTCTCATTAGAAGCCAAACCCTTCAAAGAAGAGAAACTTCAACTACAATATCTACAGCATTGTTCATCATTTAAACCAACTACATGAAGTCCTATTTTAGATTTTTGGATGAATCTGAATCCTTTGATGATATTCCATTGCTCTAAAAGCATATCTGCAAATACTAATCAATATAAAATATTAGGTAGGTGCTGCAAAACTTCTTACCTATAGATGAGATAGTGTATCCTAATTAGAGAAAGCAAATTAAAGTATGACATGATGATTCTACAAAAATTCATTGCAACTTCACAGGTATTTCGTAGAATGAAGACTCTGACCTTTTCTTCTACCTTGCGGCAAAGCCAATTGCTTTTTTTTTTATATAAAAAAACCCTTTTATTTTACCTTCCTTCTAATATGTAGTGTTTACAGAATTATACAGGAAGTGGATCCTGAATATCATAATAGGGAAGATATATAGGTTGACTACACCAGTTTCGACAATTCTAAGCTACTGTCCAAATACTTAATTGAGATTAGGGAGCGAAAGTTTTTGCAATATGAATAACATACCACGTCGATGGTAAATTAGTAAGTGAAATTTATAGTAAAACACATATTTATTAGTAAGACATGCAGTCAAGAAAGGAATTCTATGACGTCGACAGCAGGAAATCGACGCCGAACAAAGAAAGTTCGTGGCGTCCAAAGCCTTATGATCGTCCACAACAAGTCCATAGCCTCCGTCAGACTCATCAAGCCAACGGCTGGAAAAATGATCCTAGTTGGACGTCGTCCAAAAAGTGATGCCGACGACAACGAAATCTCTGCGACGGCGACGGTCAGTTGGACGTCGTCAATTATTTCATATCTCAAGGAGGGTAAGCACGTTCCCTAAAGTTGGAACGTCGTCCATCTAAAACTCTTATCACTTTTAATCGTATTATGTTGACAACAAAAGGGACACCACTACAGGTAAGTAACCAACAAGTTAAATTGAGTTATTTCATTTCATTTTGTTCTCAACATATTCGATTTCCATCGTTTTTTTAGCATTATTTCTTTTTATATTATACTGACTTGAGCGTCAGAGGACCGTTGGCCTCGCCAACGACCATCTCACCTTTGTTATATGAGGACATGCATAAGGGACGAGGATTCGTCGACAGCCAACACTGAGACAAAAGAAAAACCACAATGTTCACATTCACCTGACGCCAACATCAGCGTCGACGGCGACATCATAATTGACGTCGTCCTTTAATATGACGGCGACAGTTTTAAGCTGGGGCATCAAGGTTTGACGGCGTTCAGGTGAACGCAAAATGACTTCTATACACAAAGGGACACACACCTTAAGAAGTCATCACAACAACATACAAAACACCACGCGCAATTAATTAGAAAAGGCAATTGAGCCCTTCGTAGCAATTAATACTGCAAGTGGTTTCAAACATCAAAGGTACCTACACACATATGTACACACATTCATACAAACATAAGGGCCCTACACTTGACGACATATCCTGGATGACAACGTTTAGTTTCAAAACTAAACCTTTAGTCACGATGGAAAAGTTATATACATACGTACATACATACTTACAAACATACATTATTTGCGTAACACACAACAAAGATATACAACGACTTTTATACACAAAAACTAACACCGAAAACTAGTTTGTCTCCATGGCATCTTTGTCCTCTACAACAGGGGGGCAGATTAAGCAGTTGTCGCCGTCTCATCAGCGGCAGCGACGCCGTCAGGAAACAGGTCGTCGAGAGTTCTAAAAACAGCAAGGAGTTTATGATTGTCGTCTTCTGGAGTCCATGACGCCGTCTGACCTTCCGTGTTTTAGCATCCATTGCCTCCTTCAATGACGTCTCCTTGATGATTTTGGCGTCATCAAGGGTGACGGCGACAGTAGTTATCACAGCAGCAGCGACGGCGACAGATGACATGGTGTTCTCTGGTGACAACGTCGGCGTCCGAGATGAACAAACAACATGCTTGAAGCCATTTGAAGGAGAAGATTTATGGAAGAGTGTAATTGATGCCACTTCCCAAGACGGTTGTGCAGCGGAACATCAATTAGGGGCAATTGTTGGGCCCAGAATTTTCACAATTAGTGGCAAGAATATTATTTCAAATTATGAGTTAAAAGGCATCAGTTATCCTACGGAAGTTGTTGCCGTAGAAAGCGGACCCAAGTTCTATTTGTTGAGAGAAGGAAGGGAGTAGTTGCAAAGGAGGTAGATGTGGCCTATTTTCTAGGGAGTTTGGCAACAGCTTTGAAGGATGTTCCTTTGCCTATATATATTTGAGTCTTGTACCTAATTAATGACGTGAGCTATTACTGATTACTAGCCTACACTTAGCTTTCTCTCTCTCTTTTTCATTCTCCATTAAACATACATAAAGGCTCCTGTATTGGTGATTGAACTCACATACTTGTATTGACGGCGACGTTACAATAGTGGATTGGTGATCAAGAGTGTCACCCGCGGTTGTTCCCATCATTTGGGTTTTCCGCGTCAACAATTGTTTGTCTCTTTCATTTCCTTTAATTACGTCCTTATTTACATTTATTCGCTTGTTATTGATTTTGGTATATTGTTCTTGTTGTTGGTTCCCTAATACCTTTTGCGTACTTAGTACGAAAACGGCATAAACAATATACATCCTTGTTTTCTACTTACAAGGCTTCCTATCTTAACAAATTCTCTGTTACTTGTATTGTTGACCATATATTATCTCTTTCTCTCTTCTAACATATGGGCTTTTTTCATCTCTCTTCCCTTTTAAGTCACATTATAACATTGTTAACGTGAAAAAATGGAGGAAGTACTAGCAAGTAATGCAGCAAGTCATTGACGAATAAAGGACGCCTCAAATAAATAAAAAAAAATAATTGGAACACTTATATGGTTCTACATGCTTCCTAAATCTTGGAAACATGCAATGTTGCAAAATAGATGAAACACACATATTTAACTTAAGACTACAATTGTATTATCAGAAAAACTAAAGTAGATTACTCTATTCTAACAATATCTAAAACTAGATATATAAGACACAATTCAGATTTCATCGCCTATCTAGCAGATTTTGCGTTAGACGTTGGAGTGTTTCATTGCAAAATGATAATAGAAGTCACCTAAACTGACCCCTGTATTTCAGTCTCCCGAGAAAGCTACAAATGCCAATGGGAACACATGTAGTCGTTTCTGTTTATCCCCTGCATTTTGTTTGTTCCAGCAAAGGGGTATAACTTAGAGAGCAGACAAAGAAACGACACAACAATTAATTAATCTAAACAACTACTTATCAACAAAATGATTAATAGAAACTACAACAAATCTGTTTCAAACAATCAACGCGAGTACAGCAAAAAAGGCAAAAAAAAAAATGCAATCTCCATGCAAACCAGAAACCGCAGCAATATACTTAATTTCTTTTTTTAATATTTTTATGCACGTATGTCCCATCCAACCTCATGCACGAAGCAAAATGCAGCAAGCAAAATGCAGCAGCTGCAACAATATTTTCTGTATAAATTTCGGCAGAGCTCCGTTTGTAAATTGGATAAACCCTATAATTGGGAATTAACCTGTACAATATTATATGCAACATTCATCATCTAATCGTCCTAAACAATCAACATCCATCATCCAAAATTCATCCAACAACCAACATCCATCATCCGAAATTCATCCAACAACCAACATCCATCATCTTCTAAGAACCAATTTTCCTCCAACATCCATCATCCAAATTCCAAGTTCAACAAGCACTAGTAGAATAATTGCTTATTGCTGCCGTCATTAAGTGGTCTATTGCGAATATATATAACCTGTTGCTGCGGTTCCTACCCAAAACCGCAGCAACATGTTTTTTTTAATAAAAAATGAAATCTATTACTGCGGTTTTGGGCCAAAACCGCAGCAATAGGTGTACGTAAAAATAAATTTTTTTTTTTTTATTTTCTAGTGAATTTAAGTGATTTGAAATCAATAAAAAGAATGAAAAGAAGGATCAAACTAAGACTACGGAAGTAATTAAACAATATAAAATCAACTTTATTTTTTCAATAATAATGATATTATACAAGAGCCAAATTACAAAATATATATATAAAAAACAGAACAAATAGTGAAAAATGAAAAAGAAACGAAAAAGATCAGCCAAAGGCCAAAGGAAAAGAAAAGAAGAAAAAGCAAAAGAAAAGGAAAAAGAAAAAGAGAGAAAGAAAATAAAAGAAGGAAAAAAAACGTGAAAAAAAAGAATGAAGAAAATAAGAAATGAAAAAGAACAGAATAACCATCTCCTACACAAAGGAAAAACAACAGATCTGAAACAAAAAATTAAAGAAATTAATCAGTGAAATGTAGAGTTGTGACGGCGACGATAACTAGAACTGCCCATTATTGCCCAACCTTCACGCAGCGAATGGAACTAGTTCAAGGCGGCGACGAGAACACCGGTGGAAGCTCCGGACTTGGTTCAAGGCAGCGACGGACTTGGTGCAGAAGGCGGCGATGAAGGCGACATCGGCGACGGACTCGGTAGTCGAGCGACTTATTCTCCGATGTTGTTGAAACCGAGTTCTGAATTCGCCAGTGGAAGGAGTGAGAGAAAGGATGAGTGAGATGAAATTCTTGCAAGGAAGTTCAGTTCGTCGAAAATGGCGAAAATGAAAATGGTTGAGAAGATGGAAGAGAGAGAAGAATGAAAATGGTGAATAGAGAGAAGTGGAATTCTCGTTGAGGAGGAATCACAGTGAGGGATGAGAGAAGAGAGAGAAGAGGGAGAAGGGTAAAAACGGCTGTGAATAGAGTGAACCCTAGTGTCATGCCTTTAATATCAGGACCTAGCGTAATTTTTTTTTATCTTAGATCTATTGCTGCGGTTCCCACCAGAACCGCATCAAAAGGTTAAAATTTTATTCGAAAAATAATATTTTAATCAATTGTTGCGGTTCTGACTGGAAACCGCAGCAATAGATTTGGTAAAAAAGTCAACAGAATTTTGAAAATTTTCCCATTGAAGCCTATTGCTGCGGTTTCCGGCCGAAACCGCAGCAATAGGTCTATTTTATATTGTACCTTTTCTTTTCACGTGGTTTATTACTGCGTATGGGTAAAAACCGCAGCAATAAGCAAAAATTCTACTAGTGAAGAAATAAATACGATTCAATCCAACATATATAGATATCATGCGAATCCAACATATATATATATATCATGAAATCCAAGTCAATACGATAATGTTGGTTGGTACAAGTTGCACTAAATTATATTCGTTGTAAAGATAGTGAAACAAAGAAAATTAACATTCACTAACCTACGCAATGCAATTATCAATAAAGTATCTTGCCCACTTATTTTTCACCTCATTGATTTGATCTTCTGTATAAGGATCGAGGGTAAAGGTACGAGAAACCTGAAAATAATTCACCAAAGTTAGCCTCAAATAGTTAAATATATAAAATATGAAATGAATTGTAAGTGAACAAAAACTTACTTCATCGAAATCCTCCGAACCAAAATATAACGTGAGTACGTCAAAAATGTTACGCATGACGAAAAAACCGCACTCCGTGCCTCCTTGTTGTTCTAGGCACTTTATCAAAAGTTTTAAGAAAATGAGGAAATTTATCGTATAATGAGAATAACATAGGCTTTTAATTGAATGAAATAAGTCTACTATACCTCAACACGCTTCCAAAGAAGATTGTCCCGACGAACTTTGTTGCCGCTCAACCGAAACCTCCTAAAAGCACTACATAACACAACATCAAATGATTTACACTTTATTTGCTTTATATTATAATTTCAATTCATTTAAAATATATCAAACCGATCAACTTACGCTATCATAGGCGGTCTAATCTTTAACTTCTGCTCCTTGTGTAAGCTAGCGGAATCAATGACATAAATTATCCCGAGCATGGGACATATGACAAGGAGCATCCAATGACGGATATTGTAAGATTGAATAACAATAATTACTAAAAAAATTCACATGTCATGCAACAATCAATATTTGTAAAACTATTAAGATAGAATATTACTCTTGAAAGATTGCCGCGAAGATGATACTAGCACCAACAACGACGGATCCAGTCAAAGCACAATGAATGTAAGTCGTTACATTCTCCAATGCATTCACATCCGCGGTACTCTCCGGACACATCCAACAAACACGAACAGCATCCCCAAATCCATCCAAGTCAGACTGCGTTGCCCTAAAAAAAATAGACAAATGTAAATTTTATGTGCAAAATACAACTATCCTACAATCAAATGCAAAAAAAATCATAACTTTGATTATTGTTACCTTATGTACACTTGGATAATAGAAATATTAAGTATCTCCCCCCCACTAGGCCAAGCTTAGCTTGGTAATTAACAATACTATATGGATGGCTAAACTTTTGTATGTTTTTCGCTTTCACAATAATACATTATTTGAATGATGAGTTAAATATTTTCTATTAATAACAACTACTCCCTCCGTCCCATAATATAGTGCTTGATCATTTCCATTTTGGGTGTCCCAAAATATAGTGCTTCATTCTATATTTAATTCCATATTTTTTTCGTGATTTGCATAGAAAACCGTGTCATCATCATTTATTTGCTTCTTGAAATTAGTTTTTTGCTTTGTTTATTCAACCCAATTGATACATTTAATGCTTTCATCAATTATTCTCCATTCTCTCTCCTAAAATCACCTTTTTCCATACGACGCGACATTTATTTAAATGAATAGAAAGTCTTTACTTCACTCTTAGATTCTATTTACCTTAATTCTCGTGAAAAAATGTTGTCAAGCGCTATGTTATGGGACCGAGGGAGTACAAAACAACAAATAGATTTCAAAACATATATTTCCTCTGTTCTGAAATAAGTGAAACATTTCTCTTAAAAAACTTTCACATAAAAAGAGAAGTATTTCACGTATTTCAGAACGGATGAAGTATAGAAATTTTTTAAATTTTACCTCATATTCCCTAACCAATTTCAAATTATCTCCAACCCACATGTAGAATACTACTAGGCACAAACAAGTACTCCACATGACCACAATGCTCAATCTGATTCGTCATATAAAAACAAGGCTAATTTGGTTATTTTACTAATAGTTTGATAGGCAACCTATGTTTTTCAGATCTTATAGCTTCAAAAGCATGCAAAAAAGAGAACGTTTGCATATCACCAAATTTGCACCAACCTTTTACGTCCTCAGCGTCCCTCGCTTTGTCTAATGCGCCATCTCAAACACTCTGCCCAACTAAATCTATCTACAACATCTACCTACCAAGTTACTGATTAATTCCTCTTATACCACCTTAACGAAAACATAAAATTCAAAAACAGAAACAAATATAAAAACATCGGTGGAGCAACACTGCCAAGAACACAAGTTTATGACATATGTAGAAAAAATAATCTCTTTCATGATATACATCCTTGTTTTATACTTACAAGGCTTCCTGTCTTAACAAATTCTCTGTTACTTGCATTGTTGACTATATATTATCTCTTTCTCTCTCCTACCATATGGGGTTTTTTTCATCTCTCTTCCCTTTTCAGTCCTTATGCACATTATAACATTGTTAACGTGAAAATTTGAAGGAAGTACTAGCAAGTAATGCAGCAAGTCACTGACGAAAAAGGGACGCCTCAAATAAATGAATCAATAAAAGTGGAATACTTATATGGTTCTACGTGCTAACTAAATCTTGGAAACATGCACAGTTACAAAATAGATGAAACGATAATGGAAAAAACACACATATTTAACTTAAGACTACAATTGTATTATCAGAAAATCTAAATTACATTACTATTCTAACAATGTCTAAAACTAGATATATAAGACACAACTCAGATTTCATCGCCTCTCCAGCAGATTTTGTGTTGGACGTTGGAGTGTGCCATTGCAAAATGATAATAGAAGTCACCTAAATTGACCCCAGCATTTCAGTCTCCCGAGAAAGCTACAAATGCCAATAGGAACAAATGTAGTCGTTTCTGTTTATCCCCTTCATTTTGTTTGATCCAGCAAAGGGGTATAACTTAGACCGCAGACAAAGAAACGACACAAGAGTTAATAAATCTAAACAACTACTTATCAGAAAGATTAATAGAAACTACAACAGATTTGTTTCAAATAATCAACGTGAGTGCAGCAAAAAAGGCAAAAAAAAATACAATCTCCATGCAAACCAGACGACCACATGACATAAACTACTGAGGCAACTGAATCTGGAGTATATCATAACACTCCAGTGTCAATAACAACTAAAGAATCTAGGAAATTTGGATCCCTTCAGCATGATAAGTCTCTAGCTCCTTGTCAAGCTCATCGACATATTTCTCTTGTTGCTTTCTTCCACAACCCCTTCCTCATCCTCTGTCTTGGCCATGGCACCCTCCATGATTTTGAGTTTAGGCACGCCCTCGGCCATTCCTTTATCCACCTCTTGTTCTTTGTCTACATAAGCATTTTCATACAACTACAATTAATAACAAGCAATGATTGGACATAACTGATGCTCAATGAAACCAGCCTTCAAATCAGCCAAAAAATAATATAAAGATGGTGTTTTCTTTTAATCAGTTTAAACTATCACGGTAAACAGACATCTTACTGGCTGCCAGCTTAACAGAGAGGAGAAGAAGAGAAGATCAAGTTCCTCATATTACAAGGTTCCTTATAAACAATGAGCCACATGAAGTAAAGGTATAACCATATTGTAGGTTGGGTAAGAAGCAAAAAATGAAACAAACAGGCCAAACTACAAAAGTTCAAATAGATGTGAAGTCGACGACAAAGTGGTAATTCGTTTTCAACCTCGGTATCCCCTTTGCCTCTTCTTGGATGGAGTTGGTGTTTTCTTCTTCTTCGGGGCGTTCGAGGATTTATGCAAAAAGACGGTTAAGAGGTAGGAAAATCCAAGCTAATTCAAGAGCAGGACTCGGTGTATACCTTGGGAGGCGCCGGGATTTTCATGGACCCCGATTGCAACTCATGCTTAAGTTTCATCGCTAGAATAGCATTTTCGTTCATTTTCCCCCCTATATCTGAATCAAATCGGGGAATGACCTATCATTGCATCATCGCTAGGGGTCCTTTATCCATTACTTAGTCCCAATATGAGTAATGTCTCTCTTGAGAACCTTCACGAAGTCGAGAGAAACGAAGTTTCCGGGTCCCCCGGGTTTTGAGGTAGGTACTCGACTTGTCCAGAGGTGCTCGATTGATCGATGGTGCCTTCCTCGGTCGCCATCACTACACCATCATTAAGGTAACGCTCTAAGTAATTACGCTTAGAAGGACGAAAGGAGACCGACACATCCCATGGACTCGAGATTACTCCCTCGTCCTCTTCCTCGAATGTGCTCGAAGGACTAGAAAGAGGGACCACTCCAGGGACTACCGAGGTTGTCTAGACAAGGAATTTGGGTACTTATTAAGAGGTCATATACCCTATTAACCTCCTCAGAAAAATTATACTAAGGAGATGAGGCAAGAGAGGCACTTGACTCGCTGGGAAAACATCAAAGAGGGCAGTCGGTCGTGTCTAACCCTTATTTAAAAAAGAAAAGGAAACGGAAAAAAAGAGCGTACTCCTCGGGATTGTCTTCTGGCTCGGGCTTGAAACGCAACTAAGGAAACACAGGAATCTTAGAGAGCGAAAAGGAAAGATCTAGAGAGAGAAAGAGATTTGTTTTGTTGTACGGAGAAAATGCCAAATTCCAACCCTTATATAGGGCATTTTCTCTCTCTCCTACGACGACAACCTCCCGCTCACCTTCATGGGCTAGTTAAAGCCCACGATCAAGCAGGCATGGGCCTATTTTAAAGCGTAGCCCATTTAATATCCTATGATGACTAATACCCTGCTCCAATTGGTCCGGATCAAGGAAAGAATAATGAACGAGTCTAAAATAAAATGTTTTAAGTCCAAAACCAATTCCTCATCCTTTTTATTAATTCATTTCCGAAAACCTTTTTTATAAATAGTTTACTAAACCCACTTCCTAAAATGTTTTAAAATAACTTTTAAAATAACCCATTTTCAAAAACCTTTTAAAAATAGTTTTATGAAAGCCCATTTTATAAAACCCCTTTTCTAACCCAATTTAATTAATAGAATTAATTAATTTTATTAATTAGTTTTATTAATAAAAATATCTTTTATAAAAATGATCTTTTTCCAAAGTGATTTTTAAATATCTTTTATCTAACTATCTTCTAAAATCTTTTTTAATAAAAATCTTTTCTAAAACCTATTATCTTTCAAAAAATCTATTGCTTCCCAACCCCCCTAAACCTATATAATTCACAACTCTTCACTCTGATATTCCACGGTTTCACTCTCAATTCACACGGCACTCCCTCATACTTCCACCGCCTATCCCCTGCAAATCTCCCTACTGCCATACTAGTCTACAACCATTAATCCGCATCATTAGTACTCCATGTACACATCATCTTTAGCCTTCATCGCCATCATCCTATTTTCTTCACCAACACCTTATCACTCCACAAGATACCCAAGTCAACCCCTTTGCCTGACTAATCTCAAACAACATCACCTACACATATATACGAAACTACAGCAGCATAAATCCCTCATCTTCAAATACAAACTGTAACCTTGGAATTTCTAAAGCAAAAAGCAAACATTATACCCACGGCCATAATACATACATATTACGAAACACACTTTTTTATAAGGCTTGCTCAATATTCAATTTTCCAAGATCCGTACAAATCAACGACCTCGGACGGTGATATCATTTTTGAGGGTCAACTAAATTAAATAACTTTCTTTTATTTATTTCTTTATTTATTTTTATTACTTTATTGAAGTTAATAATATTCTATTCATGATGTAGATTGTTAACTCGTCCTTGCGACTGTAAATATTGTACTTCCTCCATTTTTTTAGTTGCAACACTTTCCTAAAAGGGAAATTTTTAATTAGTTGCAACACTTTTTACTTTTGCTTTTCCTTTCTCTTTATCTCTCTCCAATCACATGGGGCCCTCTCCTTTTTTCCTCTCTACATCTGTCCTACCCAAATTTTGCATTGGAGTTTGTGAAAAAAAAAGTGTTGCTACTAAAAAGAAACGGAGGAAGTATATATTATACTAATTCCCTGTAATATTTATTTTCTTATTTTTATTTATTTTCATGAACATATTATTTTTTATGCCTGATTGCAATATTTATCATCTTGTATTTATTGTTAATCAAAACCTAAAGAACTGTTCTAATTAATTCAGATAATTTGGACAACCTGTTAGGAACCTTGTAATTTGATTGCATAATAATTGTCACTAAAAATATAGTCTTTTTATCTGTTTCCTGAACCTACCTAGACTAAATATTCTTAGGGTGTATTAAAACGTTATATGATTATTCTTTGGCATAAAATCTATTGTGAATCGATATTTAGTAGAGGCCAGCAATGGGCAAATGTGGTTCATTATGACCATATTTGTACCCTCACCCCCGAACTTAATCTTTGGTTCATTTTGACCATCTATGGAGTCAAGACGGGGAAATCTACATTGGATAAGTCTCTAAGATGTCCCTTCCGTTTCAATATCGAATTAGGTTTATGATTCTTCCTTTAAAGAATTGTTGGCGACTTCAAAACATATATTTAATAAAACCTTAACAATGGGGTAGTCAAATAAACGCGCTCACACCGCGTGTAGGCATTAAAGGAACTAAAAATCCAAGCCTACAATTTGGCGACTTCACTGGGGAGGATTTTAAAAAATTAATTTTTTAAATGAGTGGGTGAAACTTGAAAAATACGATTCATTATCCTTTTGATATATATACTGTTTTGCATATGCGTGGCTATTGTTCAGCCACCATAAGGACAATATATCTTGCCTCATTAGCACATGTTCTATGTGTGAGGTCACCCCCGAGGGGTTTGCGCTTTATCCTTCCAAAAAGCTTCCTAAGCGATAGTGTTGGATCTTAGTCATAAGCAAACCTACCCAACCATGGCATTGTTCTCTTGTTCCTGACTTGAGAAGTGGAGTACGTCTTACACGTGGCCACCTCTTTAAGCAGAGGTACGAAGCGTGGAATCAATCTCTTAGTCATGTACCCTTTTCAGCCTTAACCTAAACCTGACCATAGTTGAATGTAGAACTGGACTTTAGGTTGAGAATTGTGCATATTATTATCTTAATTGTGCATATTTGCGTGTTGCATGGCTTTAATTGCTATGTGTTGCTTAAATTTTTAGAACTAAAATCGTCAAACGATTAACGTTATTGAAATTGCAAAAAGCGAGCTTTTTTATTTCTTGCGCGCCGCGCCTATTCTCTGCGTGCAGCGCCATGAATGCTGCGTCAAGCGCCAGTTAGCTCCGCGTATCGCGAATCGACCGTGCTCTGCGCGTCCTATTTGCTTGCAGCGCAGGTATTTCTTGCTTGTTGCGACTCGTCCTTGCTCCGCGCGCATCGGCCCATCGTGAAGCCTACTATGTTCGCATGTGGCACTTTAGTCTTGAGTCCGTCCTTCTTTGTCCCAATTTCCATCTTCAATCTATACCTTCTTGATTTCCTTTTTCATCTACGAATAAATAAAAACATTTTCATCCTTTTTTGCTTTATTAAAAAAAATCAATCTAAAAAAAAAAATTCAATCTCTAATATCCTATCTATTTCGAAAATTCTATCCCCATCCTTTACTAAACTATATCTACCATCTTTTTAAAAAAATTAATCTCTCATCTTTTTTTTAAAATTCATCCGCATCTTTTTTTCAAAAATCCTTCTCCTATCTTTTTCAAAATTTCATCCCATCTTCAATTTTCTATCTACTTCAAAAATTCTATCTCCACCATTTTTCAAAAAAAAATCTCCATCTTTTATTTTCCTATCTCATATTTTTTTCAAAAATTCATCCTTTCATGTATATTATCCATCTTTTCATGTGTATATCATTTAGGATTCGTTTTAGTGTCCATCTTGCTGTAAAAGTCTCATCCGCTTAGGAATTCTAACTACACTAGAAGTCCGTCTGACCCAAATGTCTAGATTCATATAGTTTCACTCCATTTAGAGTTCTTAACCCCGTCTAACTCTATCCATGTTAGAAGTCTTAACCCTATCTAGGTTCACCCATTTAAGAAGTCTAGGGTCGTTAGAATTCTTGTCATCTCCGAAGTCTATAATCCATAGAAAGTCCATACATAATTGGAGTATAAAACCCTTAGAATTCCGTCCATCTTAGGAGTCTAAGCCTGCTGAATTCCATTCATTTGAGGAGTCTAGGTCCACTAGAGTTTCATGCATATTAGGAGTCTAGCATCCTTGAAAGTTCGTCAAATCTAGAATTCTAACGTCATTAGAAGTCTAGGATTATGAAGTCATTAGAATTGCATATCAATTAGGACAGTATTTATACTTGAGTCCCTCTGCATTGCGTAATCCATCATTCATACACTTCATGCATAACTAGAGTTATTAGACATTTAGGAGTCCCATTACATCCATACTTTCCATTTCATTTCATGCATTCTGCATTTAGTAGTCCCGAACTACAAGCGATCTGATTCCCTCTTTTGGGATATGTAGGCAGCCTTTACAGGTTCGAACGCATAGATTGAGTCACCACATACATGCATTAGGTCTAGGTGCATCCAAAAAAGAAAAAGAGAGTCATACATACATGCATTAGGTCTAGGTGCATCCAAAAAAAAAATCATCATGCATATAGGATATTCAGATTCGTTCCTACAAGCTCGACTTTTAAATGGAAATTCTTTTCAAACCTATATTTCTTCATTCCATTTCTCTCTCTCCATCATCACTCTCTATCTCTAAGTCTCCATTGATGATCCATGCAGAAGTCAAGAGACACTGAAATGGGTAATCCATTGAATACCGAACAACAAGTCCCTGAAATGGCTAGAGCCTTAGTCAAGTTTGGTGAATCTCCTGGATTTAACAAGAAAATGGAGAATGTCATTCATAGGGTAACTAATGCAAATTCCTATTTTGAACCTACTGATAACACCAAACTGAAGGGGAAACTTTCCGAAAAAGTCTCTGCTCATTAAAGCATTTGGACTCTCTTAGATCCAATCAGCACGAAAAAATACACATCTTCTCTTCGTTTAGAAAGAGATCTCCTGAAGATCGAAGCAACGAAGCTGTTTCATCACGTGACGTTGGAGTCTAGACTTAGGATTTCATTTTCCGTTTCATTTCTCTTATTCGCCCAGTCTAATATAGGATTTCCCTTTTATTGCATGTACTCAGAATTTTCAATTAATAAATGAGTATTTCTTTGCTAACCTTGCACTAATGAGCATCAACGAAAATCACGATTGTCGCCTTAAAGAAAATGAATTTCTAATTCTCATGACTGTTCTAATAAAGGCAATGAACAACTGGCATATATAAAAGAGGCATTTCTCCTTTCACTACAACTATTCCTCCATTTCAATGCATGACACCCCTCTCCCTTTAACCTACCTCATGGGAAGTACATTTGATGACCATTCAATGGAAAGGGCAAACAAAAAAAGAGCAATAAAACAAAAATCGAAGCAAAAGCAAAAGCAAAAAAAAAAGGATACAAAAAGTGAAAAAAAAGAAGTGTTGCAAATATGCCCATTAAAAGCGTTGTCAAAGGTATTTCTTTCAAAACCTTTAAGCTTCAACCTTCGATTCTAAACTTCCAACTTCAAATCTCTGTAGTAAACCTTCTCATAACTATGTATATCCTATCCCAATAAGCCACAAAAAGACAAACCCAAACCCGCTAGGTCGAAAACCCATAAGGGCGACTTAGGCAAAAGTCAGGGCACCTTCTCCTTCATCAGCGTGAACTACGAATGGTCTGATTCTGCTAAAGATACGTAGGAAATCTCACCGTGAGGTCCGACCACTTTAAACCAAACCAAACCTACATCATTATCCACCCTTGCCAAAGACCTCTTCCAAATCAATGCCTAATTAATAGCAAATGGCTCCAAAGCAAAATGCTCGGTCACGAATTAAATTGTTAAGAGCTACGACTAGCCTGATTCCATCATGGATACGTAGGCAACCTCTTTTGAGGCCCGACCATTTTAATTCAAAACATATATTTTTTTAAGGCTCGTCTAAGCCCATGAGAAAAGCGCGATCGCCCAAAAAATTATGAATTTTCAATGCTCATCCCTACCTTTAGAACTAGACTGGGATTTGAACCTGCATCATTAGCCTACCTTATTGCGTGAGTCGATTCATTATGGCTCTGCCTTTTTCTTATTCTGATCCCTTAACGTTTTCCCAACTACATTATCGCTTCTAAGCTAACCTTAGCATAACCTTTCAACACTCAGCGCTATGACGGCACCTCATCTTTTGAGTGTTCCTTTCTTTAGCCTTTTTTGTCTTGTCACCATAGGAACCCTATATGGAATCTTTGGTCGAAACATCCACTGAGCGTGACGGGATATCTTCAAAATCAAGCAATTAAGCTGAGTACTTCAGAAATTCCATCTTACTGGAGGCTTCATCACCGATCCCCACAGAAAATCATAGGCTCCAAGGACTTCATTACGAGTCCATACATGACATCTTGGGTTTTTAAACCCAATTGGATACAAGATCGCACCTATTTATGGGCTCACTTAGGCCCTTGGCATACAAAACTCGAAGCATATACAACTCAAGCGCTACAAAAGCTCGTTCTATAACGTATTTCAAATCCAACACAATCTATTAACTGAATAGATCATCATTGGGCTCCATGTGTACCTTGAAAATGACTTCATTACGAGTCAATACAAAAGATTGTGGGCTCCAGACCTATACGAGATCCTAACTGCTTTATGGGCTCGCTTAGGCCCATAACAACAACAACACATTTCGAATCAAGCATAACCTACATGGATTATCCTTGGGGGTTTCCCATTCCTCCTCTTTCAAAAATAGTTTTCTAATCGAAAATTTGAGCTTCTAATGGAACGATCAAATCATCAAATCATATCATCTGCATTAGTGTCATATCTCTGCATTAGTGTCATATCTCTACATTTGCATTACATATCTGCATCATCCAAACATTGTGTCAAGCATTGCATTCTTCATCCTCAGCCATAGGATTCAAACATCAATCATCGAGTCACACACACACACACACACACGTATGCACACACGATAGCACTTTTAAGTCTAGAGTATTAGAAGTCACTCTTCATAGGTCAAGTCTTTTCCTATTCATACACTAGCACCCACATCACGGAACACATGCATGTCCCCTAATTGTTTGTCTGTATATCTGTGTATTCTTTGTATTTACAGGTACCTAACATTGAACAACTCTAGACGAGTTATATTCCGCCAAGGTTTGCGGACCACTACAAATTAACAGCAGAAGACAGGCACTATATACATGGTGCGTCCAGCGCACCGGCAACGTTGTGCCACAACTGCGTTCAGCGCAGCATACCACGCCAAGCGCAGACATGTGTGTCTGACGCACAACCCTGTACAGTGCACTTGGGGGCTTGTTAGCCAAGTGGAGCCCCACACGCTCAACTTCTTATTAATTCAAATGTTAATTACGACATCGTACTGCGTCCAGCGCAATACACCACGCCAAGCGCAGGCCTGTGCGTCTGGCGCACAGTCCGGTACAACACGCTTGGGGGCTTCTTAGCCAAGTGGAACCCACACGCTTAATTCCAAATGAATTCAAATGTTCATTACGACATCGCGCGCGATAAACCAACGACCTTTCAAAAGTCAACAAAAATACAATTTTGCCATTCTTTCAACACGTAATACTCAATACTAACTTCAAAACAACAGGTAAATCCAGCGCTAGGTCTGCTACACATTATCATTACCCTGGAGCAGGACCATAATAGCTCTGTCCCGTCGTGAGCCGGACCATAATAGCTCTACACATTACCCTGGAGCGGGACCATAATAGCTCTATCCCTGCCCTTAGCCGGACCATAATAGCTCTACACATTACCCTGGAGCGGGACCATAATAGCTCTATCCCGTCGTGAGCCGGACCATAATAGCTCTACACATTACCTTGGAGCGGGACCATAATAGCTCTACCCCGACGTGAGCCGGACCATAATAGCTCTACACATTACCCTGGAGTGGGACCATAATAGCTCTATCCCGTCGTGAGCCGGACCATAATAGCTCTACACATCATCAATACCCTGGAGCAGGACCATAATAGCTCTACCCCGACGTGAGCCGGACCATAATAGCTTTACACATCATCAACACCCTGGAGCGGGACCATAATAGCTCTACCCCAACATGAGCCAGACCATAATAGCTCTACCCCGACATGAGCCGGACCATAATAGCTCATGATTCCTTTTTCCACAATCATCTCATTTTTTGCAAATTTACAATTACTTTGCAAATATGTTTCACGCATGTATGTTCCTGAAGCTTTTGCTTGTTTTGCAGGTACAGGCGTAAAAGAGTGATTTTGGAGTGCAGAGCATCTAGAATCATTCTCCGTCCCGACACGTATACTTTGACTTTCGGTTTTGCAAACCTCAGTCAAAGTGGGGGCTTCTGTAGACACATAATCGTGTCTCCCCATTTAGTATCCTATGATCACTAATACCCTGCTCCAATTGTTCCGGATCAAGGAAAGAATAAAGAACGAGTCTAAAATAAAATGTTTTAAGCCCAAAACCATTTTCTCATCCTTTTTATTAATTAATTTTCGAAAACCTTTTTTTATAAATAGTTTTACTAAACCCACTTCCTAAAACGTTTTAAAATAACCCATTTTCAAAAACCTTTTAAAAATAGTTTTATGAAAGCCCATTTTATAAAACCCCTTTTCTAGCCCAATTTAATTAATAGAATTAATTAATTTTATTACTTAGTTTTATTAATAAAAATATATTTTATAAAAATAATCTTTTCCCAAAGTGATTTTTAAATATCTTTTATCTAACTATCTTCTAAAATCTTTTCTAAAACCTATTATCTTTCAAAAACCTATTGCTTCCCAAGCACCCTAAACCTATATAATTCACAACTCTTCACTCTGATATTCCACGGTTTCACTCTCAATTCACACGACACTCCCTCATACTTCCACCGCCTATCCCCTGCAAATCTCCCTACTGCCATACTAGTCTACACCGATTAATCCTCATCATTGATACTCCACGTACACATCATCTTTAGCCTTCATCGCCATCATCCTATTTTCTTCACCAGCACCTTATTATCACTCCACAAGATACCCAAGTCAACCCCTTTGCCTAACTAATCTCAAACAACATCACCTACACATATATACGAAACTACAGCAACATAAATCCCTCATCTTCAAATACAAAGTGTAACCTTGGGATTTCTAAAGCAAAAAACAAACTTTCTACCCACGGCCATAACACATACATATTACGAAACACACTTTTTTATAAGGCTTGCTCAATATTCAATTTTCCAAGATCCGTACAAATCAACGACCCCGGACGGTGGTATAATTTCTGAGGGTCAACTAAATTAACTATCTTTCTTTATTTATTTTTATTACTTTATTGAAGTTACTAACATTCTATTCATGATGTAGATTGTTAACTCGTCCCTGCGACTGTAAGTATTGTATATATTATACTAATTCCCTGCAATATTTTTTTTTTCTTATTTTTATTTATTTTCATGAACATATTATTTTTTTTATGCCTGATTGCAATATTTATCACCTTGCATTTATTGTTAATCAAGACCTAAAGAACTGTTCTAATTAATTCAGATAATTTGGACAACCTGTTAAGAACCTTGTAATTTGATTGCATAATAACTTGTCACTAAAAATATAGTCTTTTTTTATGTATTTCCTGAACCTACCTAGACTAAATATTTTTAGGGTGTATTAAAACGTTATATGATTATTCTTTGGCATAAAATCAGTTGTGAATCGATATTTAGTATAGGCCAGCAATGGGCAAATGTGGTTCATTATGACCATATTTGTACCCTCACCCCCGGACTTAATCTTTGGTTCATTTTGACCATCTATGGAGTCAAGACGGGGAAATCTACATTGGATAAGTCCCTAAGATGTCCCTTCCATTTCAATATCCAATTAGGTTTATGATTCTTCCTTTAAAGAATTATTGGCGACTTCAAAACATATTTTTAATAAAACCTTAACAATGGGGTAGTCAAATAAATGCGCTCACACCGCGTGTAGGCATTAAAGGAGCTAAAAATCCACGCCTACAGTAGTGCCTACAAGAAGTTGAAAAGTCACAGTTGGGCCCTTGTGAAAAGAACAACCCAAATGAAAAGTGACCTGAATACCAGCTTAGCATTGGACTAAGGCTAGCTCAACATTGGACCAAGGCTAATACAGTATGAGACTAGAACTTAGTTGGTAAACTAAATCAGGGAAACCAACTCGAAGTACTAAATATTGAGAGGCACTTGGCCCCGAGTCGGTCTCCATCTTACAAGAAACCTCCTCGGGTTGCTTGGAGCTCATTAGCCCCTAGCTCCGAGTCGAGTTTAATGTGTGGTAACCTCTCGTGATCAGAGGCACCACCTTCCACATAGCCAAAAAACCTAAGTACCAAACGGGGATGAGCACTCGACCTCGAGTCCGTCTTCATTTTACAAGAAAACCTCCTCCGGGTGCTTGGGGATCATGTGCCCCCAACCCCGAGTCGAGAGTAAGGCGTGGTACCCCCTAGTGATCAGCGACACCCTCCACTTAGCGAAAAAGCTCAATACCAAATGTTGAGAGGCACTCGACCTCGAATCAGTCTCCATCTTAAGAGAAATCTCCTCGGGTTGCTTGGGGCTCATTAGCCCCCAACCCCGAGTTGAGTTTGAGGCGTGGTAACCTCTCGTGATCAGGGAAACCACCCTCCACTTAGCCAAAAAAGAAAAAAAACTAAGTAGCAAACGTGGATGAGCACTCGTTCCCAATTCGGCCTCCAACTTACATGAAACCTCGTGTTGCTTGGGGCTCATTACCCCCGAACCCCGAGTCGAGTTTAAGGCGTGATACCCCCTCGTGATCAGGGGCACCACTCTCCACTTAGCTAAAAAGCTAAAGTACCAAACATTGAGAGGCGCTCGGACCCGAGCTAGTCTTCGTCATACAAAAAAACTTATCGGTTTGTTTGGGGCTCATTAGCCCCCAACCTTGAGTCGAGGCATGATACCCCCTCGTGATCAGGGGAACCACTCTCCACTTAGCTAAAAAGCTAAATAACAAACATTGAGAGGCAATCGGCCCCGAGTCGGTCTCTATCTTACATGAAACCGCAACATTTTGCTTGAGGCTCATTAGCCCTCAGCCCCGAGTCGAGCTAAAGGCGTGCACCCACGCATGCTCAGGGGAACGACCCTTACCCTCAGCTTAGAAAGCCAAGCGTGAAATCTTGGCGAGCGCTCGACCCCGAATCACCTCGCTTATTTCAAAAAGGGGGCTATGCAATAGTCAAAGAAAAGCATTCGACCTGGAGTCACCTTACTTGTTGTAAAATAGGCCAGGCAGCAACCACTGGAAAGCACTCGGCCTCGAGTTGCCTTGCTTTGGTTCCTTTGGACTATCCTTTTATTCGGTATCTCTGGTATTCCGCCAAACGGCCAGGATTGCAGGATGTTTGCCCTCCACATCATTTAGCGTGGGGCTAATTCTTCTGGGCCCATTATCGATAGAGTGGGTCCCACGAAATAGTTAACCTAGCCCAACAGGGGTCAGCCTATGCACTCATAGGGCATAAAAGTTTCCTTACCTAAAAGGGGAGGGGGTGCATTCTCCCAAAGGATGGGATGTTCCCTTCTTAAGGTTACCTGTTTGGGAATCCGTAATAGTATAAAAAGCACCATTCTCATCAATGAACAGGTATTGAATTCTCACCTAACAGGGCTAGAACTTCTCTCTACAATTATTGCTCTCTCTCTCCTTACCTCAATTCCATATGACTTGAGCGTCGGAGGGGAGTTCCCGGAAACACACTCGGGGAAGTTTAGCAGCTTTTGTGCAGGATTATCGGTGTTGGGATCCTCAAAGCTCAAAACCTTCTCGGATTACAAGACTTTCAACACTAACTATATTTAATCAGTTTCTAGGCAGAAACAACTTACATTGAGATGAATTTAACAAGATCCTACTTTAACTATATTTAATCAGTTCCTACATGAAATTACATGATCGAAAATGATCCTCGTCACAAACATACATTTATTTGAAAAACAATAATATTAGTAACAATAATAATAGTAAGAATAATAACAATAGCAATAATAATGATAGGAAAATTAAGGAGTGAATTGATATTATTTGAAACAAGTAAAAAGAAAAGATAGATAATGAAAGAGGTAGAAAAGGCTAGCAAAGTCAAGCAAAGACACAAAAATAAAATAAAAATTAAGCAACGTAAAAGAAGATAAAAAAATTGTGTTGGGTGAAAATAAAAGTTTGCGCAATTAATTTGTAGTGTCTTGATTGGAATGGAGATTATCTAAGCAATGTGAATTTAGTAGGAGTGTAAAACTATGTTTGATTTTAATTAATATAGATATAGATAAGTAGGACAATATATAGTAGAAAGAGTGATTTAAATATTAAACGAGAGAGATAGATAAAAAAAAGTTAAGAAGAGTATGATATGTGATCAAATAAATGTAGCTATGTAGTAGTTTAGTATGGGTCTATACATTAATTATTTCTTCAATAAGGCCTTGTTCTTTTGGACTTATTTTCAGCAAAAATAAGTAAAAATAAGTTAAGTTCAGCAAAAATAAGTAAAAATAAGTTCAGTTCAGTGTTACTATTAATATTATTTTTTATTTTTTATTTATTATTTTTTATTATTTTTTATTATTATTAATTATTAATTATTAATTATTATTTATTATTTATTATTTATTATTTATTATTTATTATTTATTATTTATTATTTATTATTTATTATTTATTATTTATTATTTATTATTTATTATTTATTATTTATTATTTATTATTTATTATTTATTATTATTATTTATTATTTATTATTTATTATTTATTATTTATTTATTTTTTTTTTATTTTTTTTTTATTTTTTATTATATTTTTATTATTTTTTATTATTTTTTTTTTTTTATTTATTATTTTTTATTTATTATTTTTTATTTATTATTTATTATTTATTATTTATTATTTATTAATTATTATTTATTATTTATTATTTATTATTTATTATTTATTATTTATTATTTATTATTTATTATTTATTATTATTATTATTATTATTTATTATTATTATTATTATTATTTATTATTATTATTTATTATTTATTATTTATTATTTATTATTTATTATTTATTATTTATTATTTATTATTTATTATTTATTATTTATTATTAATTCTTTATTATTTATTATTTATTATTTATTATTTATTATTTGTTATTTATTATTTATTATTTATTATTTGTTATTTGTTATTTATTATTTATTTTTTATTTTTATTTTTTATTTTTTATTTTTATTTTTTATTTTTATTTTTTATTTTTATTTTTATTATATTTTTTTTATTTTTTATTATTTATTATTTTAATTTATTATTTTTTATTTATTATTTATTATTTATTATTTTTTATTTTTTATTTATTATTTATTATTTATTATTTTTTATTTATTATTTATTATTTATTATTTATTATTTATTATTATTATTATTTATTATTATTATTATTATTATTTATTATTATTATTTATTATTTATTATTTATTATTTATTATTAATTATTTATTATTTATTATAAATTATTTATTATTAATTCTTTATTATTTATTATTTATTATTTATTATTTGTTATTTATTATTTATTATTTATTATTTATTATTTATTATTTATTATTTATTATTTATTATTTATTATTTATTATTTATTATTTATTATTTATTATTTATTATTTATTATTTATTATTTATTATTTATTATTTATTATTTATTATTTATTATTTATTATTTATTATTTTATTATTTATTTTGTATTATTTATTATTTATTATTTATTATTTATAATTTATTATTTATTATTTATCATTTATCATTTATCATTTATTATTTATTATTTATTATTTATTATTTATTATTTATTATTTATTATTTATTATTTATTATTTATTATTTATTATTTATTATTTATTATTTATTATTTATTATTTATTATTTATTGTTTATTATTTATTATTTATTATTTATTATTTATTATTTATTATTATTTACCAAATTTCGGTCACCAAAAATAAGTAAAAATAAGTTCAGTTAGAAAAAATAAAATAAGTTCGGTTCGAGTTCACTAGAAATAAGTTCGAAAAAGAATACGCCTAAATGAATGATATAGCCAAGTGCCAACTACATCAATTAGTATATTGATGAGTGATAAAAATCCTCCACGTATTAATACTCCCGATGATGAAATATTGTGATTCAACTTTATGACATCTTTTTTAAAGCTAATGGCCCAGGAAAAATACAAGATAAGCCATGTCTATTATGTAAAAACAAAAGAGGCCATATAACTTAATCAAACCCCCATCCTTACTACAACCATAACATCTATAAACAACAAAAGATCCAATAGAAAACATATTAGTCCGTGGAAGCGGAACTTTATGCACATCTAGAGTAATAGTGTATAATATATATGACTGCATATATTTTTATTTAATTCATAACCAGAAATTTCGTGACAATATTTTCAACAGTAGTCAAGTGAGCGTATTACAGATAAGTCGTCATAAGTCAAAAAAGCGCAACGCACGGGTCATAAACCAATTTCAAATCATATTTTTAATACTATATTATATATACTCCCTCCGTTTCACAAAGATCTTCCTAATTGCACCTTTTACGTCTACCAAGGCACATTTTGTACGATCCTTATCTTTAATTACATATTAATAAAAATTATAAAATTTGATATTCTTAAGGTTTACATTTAGAAGATTCAAACAAGACCTCACATGAGTACATTTTTTCTTATATATTAGAAAGAATTTATAAGATTACATTTACTTATGAATAGTGTCAAATTTGTAAATATAAAGATCTTCGAAGAACGGAGGGAGTAAACTTTATTTGAATCACAAGCTAACAGTTTTTAAATTATCTAGAACTGTTCAAATGAAATTCTCAAATTTCGCAAGCATTGACGATTGTCAATGCGGCATTGAAATCCTTTAAAAATTATCTAGAACTGATCAAATGAAATTCTCAAAATTTGTAAGCATTGACGATAGACAATGCGGCATTGATAGTTTTATGTAAAAAGCTTTTTTTCCTTTTATAAGATTACATTCACTTATTTTCTTGAAGGTCGAAATTTGAAATATTTGATATAATATTATATTAAAACTCTGTATGTGTTAGAATATTAAGTACGATATGCTTGGATCCATTTGTTAGGTATAATTATGCAAAAATAAAACTAATGATCAAATGTACGCATTAATCTAGAATGTAAAATAATTAGGTAATACACATTGTACTTCTCTTGGCCCACAAGATTAACTTTAATACAATTTGCAATAACCTTAATACTTCCCTTCCCGTATATGACTCACATACCTATTTCTCCTAAGACTTTATGCTCAAAGAAGTGGGTAAACTAAAATCAATTAGTATAAAAAATAAGGTATACATATAAACAATTAAACATATATGGTAAAGATAATGTTATAATTTGATATGATATTCGCATTCTTTATTTTTTCCCTCACCTCCTAAATGTTCTAAATGTTTTTTCAAATCTAAAGGCAGTTTCTTGAATAAACAAAAAACTATTAATGATTTGTTGCAATCAGTATATGCAGTTGGGAAGGGAAATTTATGTGATTATTAATTTGTAACATTACAAATCTCAAAAGAAAAATTGACAAGAGGGGGCCCAACTATTACCCATTTTCTTTTATAAGTTCCAACTATGGATTATTCACTACAGGTCCCAAGTTTACTATCTTGTGATTTTCATAGGTACTGAGTTACTTGTAACCGGTTTAAAAATCTTACCTTCTAAACCGGTTATAAGTAATTCAGGACCTATAAAAATCACAAGATGGTAAACTTGGGACCTGCAGAGAATAATCCATAGTTGAGATTTATAAAAGAAAATGGGTAATAATTGGGCCCCCTCTTGTGAATTTTTCCATCTCAAAATAGGTAAATGTAATAGGATATTGTGGTTATTTTTACATATAACGAGTGAAGATTATTATTTATGACAAGAATGAAGATGTTACTTTTGGTCTATCTAAAAAGGAAGTACGTAAATTAGTTGGTAAATCCGCTTCTAATTTATCAGAAAATCAAGAGAAGGTATATTCATTATTTTGTTTTGTTTCTAAACAATATCTTTTACAAAGAAAGACTATCAAAAGCTTATTGACAAATAAATGAGAATATATATATATATATATATATATATATATATATATATATATATATATATATATATATATATATATATATATATATATATATATAGCAAAGAATTTAGAGAACGGGAAAATATTGTTATTCTGCAAATACTCTAAAAATATAATCAAGAGAAAATAAAATCAGATTTATGTATTTTCATATATTAGTTTGGATCTGTTATTGATTAAAATAATATCAATCACAATGATGTTGATTATGTACCCTAAAAATGCTATGTTTCCATTAACAATATCTTTTTCAATCTTTAAAATCTTAGTTGGCTAAACAAATGAGCGATTGATTATAACCAAAATTTAAGTTTTACTACTTATACATGTTATTAGATTAGTGTCAAATCTAGAAATAATATAATGATAATACTAATTATTATAGATACGGAATAAGTCATAAGTGTGCAACATACGGGTCGTAAGCCAGAATAAAAAATTTCTCAATACAAGATCATAAAATTTTAGATCATTTAACCATGGCTTTCATTTAGACAACCACTTATGCTTTAGGAAAGTTGTACATGCATGAGTGTTCTTTATAGATAAATCGCAGCTTAAAATTTTCCTTCTCAAACTTCTATGGATTTACCTCTTATATTCTTAGCTTATTTGGCATGACCAGAGCCGGTGGCAAAATAGGTGCAATCATAATAAACTCAAGTGATTTTTTGTAAAGTATCTCAATGACACAATAAAATAGGATTAACATACATATATTTCTTGATCATAACATGCACCCTTGGCACAACTTCCATATACTTTTGATAGTAGGGAGATATATTTCGGGTCCTAATAGTTTAACACTAAATTTAACACATTAAAACTCTGAATAGCTTAACAATAAAATTTAGAAAATTCATTATAATTAATTAACTCATGTGATTTTACGATCCAAACTTGATGTGTTATATTTCTTTAAATATAATATTTAGATCATAATATTTACAATGGGATTAAATAATATCTACAATACTTGCTTTGTCCTAAAGGTAGACGATAGGATATAGTGGGATATATTCAAATTTAATTAATTAACACATATGACAGAAGATAGCGATATATATTTATTAGAATGAGAAAGTTTGTGAGAGCTGAAATTTTAGTAGTTGTAAGAAGTTGCTTTTGGTATCTACGAAATAAAAAAGGAAAAGTGCAAGGATTACTACAGAACATAGAGAGTATTATAATTAATTTACTTTGATTTTGAAGTAAAACATACAAGGCTGCAAAACAAATATATTAACAAAAAAGAGGTAACACATAAAGAAAAGAATAAAAACTTAATGCTTTAAGAATGTATATGGTCATGAATAGTGTTATATTCATTAGATTTTTCAGTGACAATTTTTTTATGGAAAGTGACATGGTTGAACATTAGCATATAGTTATAAAATATCGATGTATGTGAAATAAGCAACATATTTGAAAGTATATATATCTAACAAATAGAAGTAATGAAAAATTTAAAAATAAGAATTGAAATCTATGACCGGAGAACATAATAAATACAAAATGAAAAATCACATAATGCAAGATGAGTAAAAACATGGTGAAAATTCAAAAGTTGCTTTACGTAGAAACATCCTTCCTACCATAAAAGTGCAAATGGTATTATGAGACAAAAGAAAATGAAAAGTACAAAAATTACTCTAGAGCAAAGTGAGTATTAAAAATTAGTTTACATTAATTTTCAATGTAATGTATAATGCTACGGGACTATAAAACAAGTATATATAACAAAAATAATATAATGAGACTTTTATCACAGGTTATTGAAGATTCTCATTCATGTGCAATCACTCCCTTATTTGTAGTTACTGCCAAATTTTCTATATAGATAACGCCTGCTAAAATTCCCAGCGGTGCAGTACAGCGGTGGTTCAAGACAATAAGAGAGAAGGGGTGAACGTGTAACTTTAAATCACGAGCTAATATATGACTTTACACAAGATATCATTAAACACGAAAAACAACTAGTCGATGTAATTTAGTAAATCTTAAATAGTAATTGAACTCAAACAAAAATAGAAAATGAAAATCATGGCAAAGTGGGCAGTGGCCAGTGGGTGGCTTGATGTGGTGCATCGGTGGTGCTAGACAGCTAAAGAGAGAGGGTGAGCGTGACTGTCGAAAGTAGAAGAAGAAGCTGAAGTGGGTGTATGAGTGAATGTCGGTGGTGGTTGTGATTTTATTTGAGCATATGAGGGAAGCAGTAGGCAGAGTAAAACTTTTTTAATCAATTTTTTTAAAATAACTTGGTGGGTCACATGATCCACTATGACATTAACTACATGAACCACTAAACATACGGGTCATAAGCCAATTTTAAAACAATCTTAACACGCGATTATATATATTTTGATCACAAGTTAATATTTACACCATTCTTTTAGAAGAAACTTCGTAAAATCTTAAATTTATAAAACGAAAAAATTTCCCGTGCAGTTTGCACGGGTCTAAAAGCTAAGTTTCCATCTACAAGGAGAGCAACATGTTCTGTTTCATAACCATGCTGATGTAGAATATGTACTAAAGAGACCTCTTATCGACAATTCAAAATTCCTATCTTGGATGGAATGTAACGTAAAATATGTAGAAGCTAGAGAGCTCAATTATGTGGAATTCCCTAGAAAATTTGTGTGGAAGCAAGCTCAGAGAGAGTGGAGACCAAGAAGTAAAGGTTTCGCAATAGGACGAATCTACCACGTCACACTAGGATCTAGAGAGAAGTTCGATCTTAGAACTTTGCTCAAATTTGTAAAAGGCGCGACATGCTACGAAGATATTAGGACGGTTGATGGTGTAGTGTATCCTACATTCAAGGAAGCTTGCTACTTAAGGGGGTTACTTGATGATGACAAGGAATACGTTGACGCAATAACGGAAGCAAGTTTTAGAGAATCAGGGGCACTACCTAAGACATTTATTCTCCATATTACTCGTTATCGGGGAGTTTGTCGAAGCCGGAGGAAATTTGGCAGAAGACTTGGCGGTTACTATCTGACGACATTCTGTATAAGCAGCGTGCTATTCAAAAGAATAAAGCTAAACAACTATGATAACATTGTTAAATAAGTAATAAGATATTTTTAACCAATGTGCATACTAAATGTAGACTATTGTCTCCTTTGAATTTATGTTTCAATTTCACAGATCTCCAGCTAAATAACGATCAAATTGAAGCTTTTGCATTGGCTGAGTTTGAAACCATGCTCCAAAGTAATGGTAGCAGCTTGCGTATTAGATTCAATGAAATTCCTTTTCTAGATGAACTAATCATGTTTGAAGGATAAAACAAGCTCATAGCATATGAGCTTTCCTACGACATAGAGGAAATGCCCTTGGAACACGACAAGTTGTATAAAGGTTCAACTGATGAGCAGTTGAGGATTTATCGGGAAGTAATGGATGCTGTGTCGAGTCAAGATGGAGGCGTCTTTTTCGTTTACGGCTATGGAGGGACAGATAAAACATATGTTTGGAAGACATCATGTGCTGCAATAAGGAAGATGGGTGTGTATGAGTGAATGTCGGTGGTGGTTGTGATTTTATTTGAGCATATGAGGGAAGCAGTAGGCAGAGTAAAACTTTTTTAATCAATTTTTTTAAAATAACTTGGTGGGGCACATGATCCACTATGACATTAACTACATGAACCACTAAACATACGGGTCATAAGCCAATTTTAAAACAATCTTAACACGCGATTATATATATTTTGATCACAAGTTAATATTTACACCATTCTTTTAGAAGAAACTTCGTAAAATCTTAAATTTATAAAACGAAAAAATTTCCCGTGCAGTTTGCACGGGTCTAAAAGCTAAGTTTCCATCTACAAGGAGAGCAACATGTTCTGTTTCATAACCATGCTGATGTAGAATATGTACTAGAGAGACCTCTTATCGACAATTCAAAATTCCTATCTTGGATGGAATGTAACGTAAAATATGTAGAAGCTAGAGAGCTCAATTATGTGGAATTCCCTAGAAAATTTGTGTGGAAGCAAGCTCAGAGAGAGTGGAGACCAAGAAGTAAAGGTTTCGCAATAGGACGAATCTACCACGTCACACTAGGATCTAGAGAGAAGTTCGATCTTAGAACTTTGCTCAAATTTGTAAAAGGCGCGACATGCTACGAAGATATTAGGACGGTTGATGGTGTAGTGTATCCTACATTCAAGGAAGCTTGCTACTTAAGGGGGTTACTTGATGATGACAAGGAATACGTTGACGCAATAACGGAAGCAAGTTTTAGAGAATCAGGGCACTACCTAAGACATTTATTCTCCATATTACTGTTATCAGGGAGTTTGTCGAAGCCGGAGGAAATTTGGCAGAAGACTTGGCGGTTACTATCTGACGACATTCTGTATAAGCAGCGTGCTATTCAAAAGAATAAAGCTAAACAACTATGATAACATTGTTAAATAAGTAATAAGATATTTTTAACCAATGTGCATACTAAATGTAGACTATTGTCTCCTTTGAATTTATGTTTCAATTTCACAGATCTCCAGCTAAATAACGATCAAATTGAAGCTTTTGCATTGGCTGAGTTTGAAACCATGCTCCAAAGTAATGGTAGCAGCTTGCGTATTAGATTCAATGAAATTCCTTTTCTAGATGAACTAATCATGTTTGAAGGATAAAACAAGCTCATAGCATATGAGCTTTCCTACGACATAGAGGAAATGCCCTTGGAACACGACAAGTTGTATAAAGGTTCAACTGATGAGCAGTTGAGGATTTATCGGGAAGTAATGGATGCTGTGTCGAGTCAAGATGGAGGCGTCTTTTTCGTTTACGGCTATGGAGGGACAGATAAAACATATGTTTGGAAGACATCATGTGCTGCAATAAGGAAGATGGGTGAAATCGTATTGTTGGTAGCTTCGAGTGGAATTGCTTCTCTCCTCCTTCCACGAGGAAGAAAAGCTCATTTGAGATTTGGTATCCCTTTGACTGTAACTGAGAATTCAACATGCGCTGACATTTGCCCAGGGTCGGATTTGGGTTCTCTTCTTATTAAGACAAAACTTATCATTTGGGATGAAGCGCCCATGATGCATAAGTTTTGATTTGAAGCACTTGATAGAAGTTTGAAGGATATCATTAAGTCGGTTGATAGGGCTAACTTGCATCGACCTTTTGGTGGGAAAGTCCTGGTATTTGGTGGTGATCTTAAGCAGATATTACTAGTTGTACCGAAGGGAACGAGGCAAGAATCGTGTTCGCTACCATTATTCCTCTTACTTGTGGGATTCGTGTAAGGTCCTGGTATATGAGACTGCAAGCAGGTTCTTCGAAATTAACTGTTGATGAATTACGAGAATTCTCCGATTGGATACTAAGCGTTGGAGACGGAAAAGCTGGGGGACCTAATGATGGTGAAGCCGTAACTGAGGTTACAAAAAGCATCCTTATAGTTCCTGGGGCGAATCCAATTTCAGCAATTGCCGATAGCACGTACCCAGACCTACAAGAACATATTTAGGAAGCTAAATACTTCCAAGAAAGAGTTATTTTGGCTCCAACAAATGAGATAGTAGAGATAGTCAATGATCATATTCTATCTACCATTCCTGGAGAAGAGAACGTCTGCTTTAGTTCGGATGCTATAAGTGTAGACACCAAATTTTGAACCCCTTTCGTGTATAAAATTTTAAAATAAAGTTTTTAAAAAGAAATAAAAATAACGAAAACCGTCAAGTATTGTGGAGCGCGCGCCCTGTCAAAGGCATGTTTCGTCTCAGAGCGCGAGTTTCATTCCGTCGTATGGCTTTCCTTTTTTTTGCATTTTACTCATACAATTCCGGCTTAGAAATATAATCTTCCGTAAGTCGTAGTCAATAACTACAGCCACCGGTTTAATAAAATGATTTGTAGTATAATCATGCTCGTCTATACTAATTTGACGAGTTTTCATAAATTGTTTTAAATTAGTTTTTCGAAAAAAAGAAAAAAGAGTCACAATTAGGCGTCAGAATTTTAATCGTCTCTCAAAACCGGTAGTAATCAGTTTTCTTGATGATTAAGTCATTGTTCATTGTGTAAAGGATAAGAATATATTCTTTAACCACCAATCCCATCCTTTTATCCATTAGTTAAGGAATAAGAATCATGAAAAGGAATAACAATCAGAATCAAATCCAAAGTGTAAGAGCCGTGAATCCGATTTTTTTTCGGAAGATTCGAGTTGTGCGCCAGGCACGTGATCATGCGCCCAGTGCACAACAACTTTGTGCGCCAGACGCATGCCTGTGCGCCAAGCGCACTGGGCTGTGTGTAGCGTAGGCTCCTGCGCTTCGCGCAATCGCCTAGTCCGCTTTTCATTCACGTTTTTCGATGCATTTCTACGTATTAGGATGCGTTTCGGACGAGCTAAAATTCGGATTTTGCCTCATTAGTGTAAAGATCATAATAAAATCTAAAGAAAATAAGAATATTGTTAATTCCAATAAATTTGATGATGTAGGAAGATTTGAGAGGATTTAGTGATGTCATTAAGGTGGTGTCATTGGTGTGATGTCATTAAGATAATGTGGGATGTTAAAAATCAGATTTTTGGGTGAAAAATCTGATTTTCTCCCTTCTTCAAACCCTAATTAATCACCTCATTTCCCTATAAATACCCCCCTCTTTTTTACTTCAAAAGGGACAACTTCTCACAACTAGAAAATATCAATACTACTCTCCTTCTCTCTAAGTCCTCCCTCTAAGAAAAATCTCATTAAAAAAAAAGAAAGCAAAAGTTTTAATTTGTAAGTAAGAAGCTCATCAAAAGAAAAACACAAAAAAGGGTTTTAGTTAGTAATTAAATGGATTTAGAAACTTACTAAGAAATTAAGAAAATCACAAAAAAAAAAAGTAAAAAACATTGCAAAAAGGAAGTGCATCATTGAGTTAGCAATGTAAAGTTGTGCATACACATCTCCATAAAAAAAATGTGATGCTGTAATTATGGTCAGTTTTAATTTCGTACTTCATTTCATTTTTCTTCTGTATTATTTGAATAATTTATAGGATTTTTTTTTCAATGAAGTTCAAGATGTTTCTAGCAACTAGGCTTTGGAATTTCTAAAAAACAATTTTTATACAGATAATTAAAAATCATACAACATTGTTGTGCAAAACTGATTTTGTCTAGTATCAAATAGCTTGTTCCTTCAATAAAGTTCAAAATAAAATCATTTACACAAAACAAAACCATCAACTTTAAAGTAGGGATCAGTAGCTTTCCAAAAACATAAAAATCATGTTCAAATGGATCAATCATATAATTTGACATAATTAGATTGGTAATTATGATCTCCGAATTAATTTTAGGCTGTTTCACGTGTCTCACTTTAAATGGCCAAATTCCAATTAGCCAAACACAATCTCCAAATTTGATCTCAAATTGATCATTTTTCTCAAAATGACTTAATAATCTTCAATTAAGATTATTTCTCAAAAGCCTTCAATTAGGAAGCAAACCTCTTTTCCTAAGACCTCTTGAAAATCATAAACGCGATCACTAATTATGGTGGTTATTTCAATCATTGGTTAATCACTAATTAGGGTGATTAGCTTAAACCCTTCATTTAATCACTAATTAGGGTGGTTATCTTAAACCTTGGTTAATCACTAATGAGGGTGGTTACTTTAACCTTTCCTATATAATTACTAATTCGGGTGATTATCTTAAAACCATTTTTAATCAATAATCAAGGTGATTATCTTTCCTTTTAAGTTTAATCACTAATTGAGGTGATTATCTTAACCTTCATTTTAATCGCTAATTAAGGTGATTAATTTAACCTTTCATATTTAATTACTAATTACAGTGATTATCTTAAACCTTAAATTATCACCAATTAGAGTGATTACTTCTTAACCTTTATTTTTAATCACTAATCAAGGTGAATATCTTTCCTCTTAAGTTTAGTCACTAATTAGGGTGATTATCTTAACCTTCATTCTTAATCACTAATTACGGTGATTATCTTGATCCTCCTTCATTTTAATCGCTTATTAAGGTGATTATTTTGACCTTCATATTTAATCACTAATGAAAGTGATTATCTTAACCCCATTTCAATCACTAACTGGAGTGATTACCTCATTTCAAATAGATTTGTTTAATTCTAAAAGTGAGTTATTCATAATCTATCCCCTTTTCTTCCCAAATGGAATTGGCCATTTAGGGTGAGACATGAGATCGAACTACGATGGTTTTGATCCATGAGTGGATTCCAATCCCGCAATGATTGGTACGTAGTGCAACTTCAATGCTCAAACCTACCATGTACAAATGATATATTGACCCTCTTAAAAATGATTGATGTGAATATGTGCAAATTATGTGATTTTTCTTTCTTTTGAATAGCCATGATTACTTTAAAATGGATAATAACGCATTTAGTAAGATGCCGTTCTGTACAACAGAAGAGAAGACGAGTTCCAGATGTTCGCACCTCTTAGCCTAAACCCCGAACCCTATCTCATGATATGAAAGACCAATTTTCAGAAAAGCCTTATCCATATGAAGACATCATCGTTTTAAATGATATTTCTTGAAATTGATTTTTGAACGATTTATTTAATAAATCTATCCTTATTCAGATATTAATAGGGTGGCAACTTCAAAGTTCTCTAAAAATCATAGTCCAATGAGAGACTTTTGTTGGATTCACACCGTTGATTAAGACAGTTAAAAATCGGGTACCATAGGCTGGCGACTTCACTTGGGACTTTACTTCCACTTGAAGTATAAGAGGTTTAAACCTGAACAATGCGTTATTTTCCATATGTATATATAATAAAAAAGTTAATCATGGTTATTGACAATTTAGTTTTTGTATATAGCATGCTTATGTTAAAATTACGTGTGCTTGGTACTTTATCAATCCATACACGGGCACTATTTTTAACCATTTTCTTATTAGATCTGATAACTCTGTCTATTGGCAAGGGTCAGAATTTTAGAATGACAAATTAATGAATTCAGGGCGTAAAACCTACATCCGCGAGCTATTGCGACCGGCTCTGTTAGGAGCATCCACCCTCGATGGACACAATGGAAGTGACTCGAGGCCACTTTAACATAATCTCTCTGTAAATGCATCTCCTTTTAGTCGACCCTTAGGATACAAGGATCAATGCACTAATGTCCTTTATTTATTTCAGTTGTTGAATAATGTGAAATATTTTCAAAAATTTCTCATTCCGTTTTCAGTCGTTCAATATTTCAGCAATCATTAACAGTAGCTGAATTGCTGCCGAAATGATTCTTGAAATATTAAAGCATTTTTTTTATCATAAGTGTCAAAAAATAATTGTGCTCATGCATTTCAAAAAAAAATCTCACATCTATTTCACAAGTCTTTTTTGTTTAAATTTGTTTTTCAAAACAAATTGTTTAAAATAAAAATCATGTTTTGAAAATGTAATCCCAAAAAAAAAAAAGAAATTGAAAAAATGAAAAGAGTCATAATCACGAGTTTAAAACTTGTCATGTTTAAGAATGTAATTAAAACCGTATAGTCTAATACACGAGAAGTCTAGTCTAAAAAAATTTACTAAAAAAATTATGTCAATAAAAATTGTTAGTGTGTACATCTCAGGTACTTCACATTAATCTAATCCTAAGAGGTAGAACATACGCTTTCAGACAGGAGAATACATGGCCTGGCCTAGCAGACATAATTCAAAAAACGTTTGGGAAGAACCCGAGTAGCAAAGAAATTATATATATATTTCATTTTCAATTTATCAAACTATGTTGGGCCTGATTCTCCATTCAAAAAAAATCACAAGAAAAAAAATTGTTCCCCAAATCCAAATCTACCTATGTAGATACGTAGGCAACCTTCGGGTTCGTCCCCTTTTGCATTTGATATTTTCTTTTATGGTTTCAGCGCTTAAAAGCAATCAATACATGCGGATCACCAAAAAGAAGAACGATATATGGGGCATTATAATTTGCCAAAATGAGGACACATGCCTCGCTATACCTCTTTTCTGTTATTTCTGTAGCAGTAGGAAATGGAAGGATATCACCAAATTGATTTTGAAAAATGTTTGTGTATTATCCCAAAAAAAAAACGAGTCTAAAAAATGGAAATCTAAAATATAAAATAAAAAGGTCAACCAAAACAAAATATAATAACAAGTCAAAGAAATCTAATGAAAAATCCAAAACAAATGATAAAGTTAAGGTTTCGCACCTTTTAATAAATGATAAATGAAATTGAGGCAAAACAAAAAAAATTTCTTAAAGATATCATTTATTTCATTCCCTACAAAAAAAAAGAAGAAACAAAGTCTGGACAAATCTCTGTGCTAACTTTTCATCTCATTTCACATGAACTCTGCATGGGCCCGCTCAGGATCTAGGCTGATTCGCCGAAGTTCTGACCATAGTGAACGTTCTCATTCGGTAATATTGTCATCCTTGTCTACACCAGCTGTATTCTCTGCTACACGTCTTGACGAGCACCCACAGAACTCTGCCCCTCCACCTGATCCAATGGCTGAGCTCCAAGGACTTGTCCAGGCCATGCTTGACCAACAGGATAATAATGAACAAATTGTATTGAGCATAATGCGCCAAAGCGTCCAGATGCCTCCTTCTCCTCCTCTGTAACACCCCCGCCAACCCGAACCCTTTTTCATTTAATAAAACTTGAGATGGGGGAAAATCCACGAGGGTTCGACTCAACGGGCGTGCTACCGCCGCACTTATCTCCTTGGAAATAAATGCAAGGCTAGATTAAAGCATACTAAATTCAAATTAATCAATCCTTACAACCAAGTAAAATGTTCATTAAATATTACTAATTACTTAAGTGTTTCAGAGTTCCAGCGGAAGCTAAATCATAAGCTAAGTGGATGACAACTCTAAGTGATCTCCCTTTGTTCCCCCGTCGATCACCCACCTGCACAAATACATTGAAAAGAAACAGGAGAGACAAGCTCCCAAAAATCAGAAAAACTGAGTAATTCCAACTCCATCCCGTAAAATACTTAAGTTGAAAATACTTTGTAAAATAGTAGGTTAATAGGGTTAGAAAGCATAGCACACATACACATATATATACAATGATTAATCACATACTTAATTCAATAAATCCAGTTATTTAAGGAGAGGAAAGAGAACGCCAAGAGTTTCCGGGTCAATCCCCTGTAACCACTTACTTCAACATTGTAGGCCGGGGTCAATCCGCTGTAACCACCTACGGATAACATAATGGCCATAATAACAGAGTCCCTAGTGTGCACACCCCTTCTACTTGGATCACAACAAGATAGAAGGAAGACAGTAACAGAATAATCAGCATAGTAACAGAGAACCCGTAGGGCGCTGAACCTCTCATACGGTGGCAACCCGTTCATCATTTCCCTCCGATATTTAACTTTACGTGATTAACATCTTTTAATTCAAGTCATCACATAAATCACGTACACAATTACGTCATCGTTGTTCAATCCAGTGTGAATATATTTCATCCATCATAATCTCAATCCATTCATAGGGTTTCAATAACTCATTTCACAACCGTCACTTGAGTTCATTTATCACTTCAGATTCATAATCATTTCATTATCACAAGTTCTTACTAATTCCAACTTTTATAAAATTTCAATAATAATAATAATAACGGTAATAATGATAACAAGACTCATAATAATAATAATAATAATAATAATAATAATAATAATAATAATAATAATAATAATAATAATAATAATAATAATAATAATAATAATAATAATAATAATAATAATAACCATACCATTACTAAATGACATTAAGCGGTTTTAATAACGTTATAATAAACATATTTGTCATATCGTATATCGTCCATAGTCATGATTCATAATCGAAATCGATAGTCTTCGTCCATTTTGTCATTCGTATTCATAATCCGCATTAAGTCGATAATCCATAATTATAGTCCATACTTATATATATTTTATAAGCACATAATAATCACATATTCAATTCGTTTTACACTAACGGGATCTATGTTCAGATGGACATCGGATATTACCTCGTGACGCGTGCCCAAAATTAAGTTCACGAACGGATTAACACTCTTGATATTCCTCGTCTACGCAATCGGAGTCTACATTAACGATATCTAAGTTAGTTACCTAAATAACCCCTTTTTATATATAAAATAAACAATTTAAATAATTTAATTAACTCAAATAAATTCTTATTGATTTTAAGAAAGTTTATAAATCAAAGTTTATGGTTTTTAAAACATTTATGAAATCATTTTAAGTACTCATAAAATTACTTCAACTTAATTTTTAATAACTTAATTAAACAATTATTTTAAACCTGAAAAACTAACTCTATTATACTCCTTGTTACATTTTAGAAAATTAAGAAACATTTATCAAGTTTATCAAAGATTAAGTTAACTAAAAATACAATTAAGTAGGCTAGTTTAGGAAATTATGGGTTTTGGTTTTAAACTAAAAGTAAGCAAATAAAACTTCTTTAAACACAAGTAAACTAAAAGGAAAAAAAAGGAAAAAAGGAAAAAGAGGTTTTAAAAACAAAAGAACTCAGTTTCTCAAACTGAGAAACAAATAAGGAGGAACGAAAGAAGACAGGGGAAGCGACAGAGGAGACGAAGCAGGGGAGGCACGAAGGTGGAGTTCGAAGCAGGGGTTGTAGTGCCGGTTGTCGGTGGTGCGCCGGCGGCTCGTGCGCCGCGAAAAGGGCTGGGATCGAGATGGCCGGCGCGGGTGGCCGGGCGTGGGTCAAAAAGACGCAGCAGAGGTGCGACTGAGGGGGGATTGTGGCTGGCGATTTGTCGCGGTTGGGTGGCGACTTGGTGGTTCGAGGGTGGTGTGGTGGGTCAAAGGAGGTGCGGTGGTGAAGACAAGCAGAGGAGTTAGTGTTTGGTGGATTGAAAATTTCATTTTTAACTTTCAAAACCAAAATCAAAAATTTAAGAAAGAAGATAAAGGATTGAAGCAAACCTTTTGAGATTGTTTGCTTGAGTAATTTGGTGAGTAAAGTTCAGTATTTATACGGGAGTTTTGGTCAGAAATCTTGAGCTTTGGTCAAGCTCTATGAATGGTGGATATGGTGAGGTATGGTGGCTATGGTATAGCTTTTGAAAAATTTGCCCATAATATCTGAAATGTGGACTGAAATTCCAATTATTTACTGACAAAGCTGAAATTTTGTGTTGAAAATCTTGGTTCTTGTGTGCTGTGAATCAGACGAAGAAGAATGGAGGAGAGGAAGATGGTGAAAACTGTTTTCACCCTTTTTTTTTGTTTTTTTTTTTTATTTTCCTTCTTCTTTTTTGGCTAAAAGGCATATGGGTTATGGACTTGGTATTTGGGCCTTGGATTATGGATGGACACATGTACAAAGATACCCACAACTAAAAGTAAAGAGTTTAATTTACCATAATTAAATTATTTAGAAATATTCATTTAAATAAAACTTGTTAAATAAATCAAAACTAAATGAAATCATTATCTTAATAAACATAGTTATCAAATAAAACTGAATTATCAGAAAGTAAAATTTAAGTGAAAATAATATTAAACTTTAATAAATAATAAAATAAATTTCGAAATTTCGGGGTATTACATCTACTCCTTCTTAAAAACAAAGTTCATCCTCGAACTTTAAAGTTAGATGTTTAATATTAACGAAACAGTAGCTTTGCGCTTTGTTAGTATTACATTCGGTCCCCCTTAAGGAGTTTCGTCCCCGAAACTCGATAATCGTACCTCAGAAAAGAGTTCAGGGTAACGCTTTTTCATGTCATCTTCTGTTTCCCAAGTTGCTTCCTCGATTTGATGATTAGACCACAAAACTTTGACTAACTTTACTGCCTTATTCCGGGTATTTCTCGTTTTGGAATCAAGGATTCTAACAGGACGTTCTTCAAAGGTGAGGGTCTCATCTAGTTCAATGGTTTCAAGTTGGATGACATGGGAGGGATCAGGGACATATTTACGAAGTTGAGACACATGAAAGACATTATGAACATTGGCTAACTCTGTGGGCAAGGCTAATCTATAGGCCACTTCCCCAATTCTTTCGAGTATCTCATAAGGTCCGATATAACGAGGACTCAGCTTTCCTTTTCTACCGAACCTCATTACTCCCTTGGTTGGTGAAACTTTCAGCAACACTTTTTCTCCAACTTCAAACTCTAAATCTCGTCTCCTTTGATCGGCATACGATTTTTGTCGATCCTGAGCTGCTTTCATACGCTCTTGAATCAACTTCACCTTGTTGGTAGTCTCTTCTATCATTTCTGGTCCCAAATTCAACGACTCATTCACATCGCTCTAACATATAGGACTTCTACATTTCCGTCCATACAATGCCTCATAAGGTGCCATTCATATGCTCGAGTGATAGCTGTTGTTATACGAAAACTCAATGTACATCAAATGATCATCCCAATATCCTCCGAAATCCATTACGCATGCTCTCAACATATCCTCCAAGGTTTGAATGGTTCTCTCCGTTTGACCATCTGTTGCTGGGTGGAAGGCTGTGCTGAATTTCAATAGTGTACCCACGACTGTCTGAAGCTGTTTCCAGAACTTAGATAAGAATCTCGAGTCCCTATCCGAAACGATGTCCGTCGGAACACCATGTAGCCTAACCACCTCATTAAAGTAAGCATCGGCCAACTGTTTCAACAACCAAGTATCCTTCATTGCCACGAATCTCGCCGTCTTAGTCAAACGGTCCACTATTACCCATATTGCATTTTTTTCCGACCTCGTATTCGGTAACCCCATGATGAAATCCATAGAGATAGATTCCCATTTCCATCCTGGCACTTCCAAAGGTTTCAATTTCCCTCCAGGCTTCATATGCTGTATTTTCACCTTCTGGCATGTTAAACATTTTGCCACGAAGTCGGCTACTTCTTGCTTCATCCTAGGCCACCAAAAATGCTTTTTCAAATCCTTATAAAGCTTATCTCCTCCTGGATGTATGGAATACGGCGAACTATGGGCTTCCCTTTGAATTCTCGTCTTGAGTTCCTCATCCTGTGGCACACACAATCTCCGTTTATACTTTGCAACGCCATTGCCGTCGATCTCGAACTCTGGTGCTTGATCACTTTCCTTCATCTCTCTTAACTTGCTTAACCACTTATCTGCAGCTTGTTTCACCCGAATCTCCACAAATATGTCCGGTCCAACAGTAAGAGCATTCAACTAAGCTTTCACATAACCGGGCTCAACTATTTCCAAACTCAATCTCTTGATCTCTTCACACAGTTCATCTGCCAAAATCAACACGTTTAGCGAATGAGCACTCTTCCTACTCAACGCATCAGCTACTTTATTCGCTTTTCCCTCTTGATACACTATCTTCAAATCATAGTCGTTTATAAGCTCGAGCCAACGTCGCTGTCTCATATTCAACTCCTTTTGCGTATACAGATACTTCAAACTCTTGTGATCTGTATAGACCTTGCATTGCACTCCATACAAATAATGTCTCCAGATTTTCAGCGCAAACACGATTGCTCCTAACTCCAAGTCATGAGTAGGGTGATTTTGCTCATGCGGTTTGAGTTGCCTCGACGCATAGGCCACTACTTTACCATGTTGCATCAAAACACACCCAAAACCTTTCTTTGAGGCATCAGTGTAGACTTCAAATCCTTCTACTCCAGAGGGCAATGTCAATACCGGGGCTGTTGTAAGTCTCTTCTTTAGCTCTTGAAATACTTCCTCACACTTATCATCCCAATGAAATTTTGTTGTTTTCTTCATCAGGTTAGTGAGAGGTTGGGCCGTTCTCGAAAAATCTTTCACAAATCTCATGTAATATCCAGCTAAACCCAAGAAACTCCTTACTTCGGTGACGTTCTTAGGTTGAGGCCAATCGGTCACTGCTTGAATCTTCGATGGATCTACGGAAACGCCTTCTTTAGATATCACATGACCCAAAAATGAAACTTTTTCCAACCAAAATTCACACTTCGAGAACTTCGCGTACAATTGCTTTTCTCGAAAAATCTCCAAAACCTTCCTCAATTGATCCTCATGCTCTTCTCTATCCTTCGAGTACACCAATATATCGTCGATGAACACAATCACGAACTTGTCCAGGTATGGCTGGAATGTCCTGTTCATGAGGTCCATAAAAGCTGCGGGCGCATTAGTGACTCCAAAAGGCATGACGGTGAACTCATAATGGCCATATCTCGTACGAAAGGCTGTCTTAGGGATGTCTTCTTCAGCGATTCGTAATTGGTGATAACCTGATCGTAAACCGATCCTGGAAAATATTGTTGCACCCTGAAGCTGATCGAACAAATCCTCGATCCTCGGGAGCGGATATTTATTCTTTACCGTGGCATTATTCAGCTCTCTATAATCGATACACAACCTCAAAGATCCATCTTTCTTCCGAACAAACAGTACCGGGGCTCCCCAAGGCGAAACACTAGGTCGAATGTACCTTTTTTCCAACAGTTCCTCCAATTGCACCTTCAATTCTTGCATTTCTGCAGGTGCCATTCGATACGGAGCCTTAGAGATAGGTCCTGTTCCAGGGACTAAATCGATCTTAAAGCTCACTTCTCTCTCTGGTGCCATTCCTGGAAGCTCTTCGGGAAATACATCGGGGAACTCCTTTACTACCGGAATTTGAGTCAACTCCTCGTTTTCCACGCTTACGTCCCTTACTTGGCACAGGTAGAGTGGGTAGCCTTTTCTAAGATGGGTTTGAAGGTTCATGGCTGAGATTATCTTAACATCGGGTTTAGAAATTATACCCTTATAGGATATCTTATTCCCTTTTGGTCCCCTAAGAGATATTTTCTGGTTATGACACTCGATTTTGGCTTTATACTTAACTAACCAATCCATTCCCAAGATAATGTCAAAATTCTTTAGGTCAAAAAGGATAAGATCGGCCGGTAATTCAGTACCAGCTATGACTACAGGGATACTTTGGAAAAGAGATTTACAAGAAACAGTTTCACCGGTGGGCATGGCTATATTGGCTCGACAAGACTGGGTAGACTTGAGGGGATGCTTATTAACAAAAGTGCTAGAAATAAAAGAATGAGACGCTCCGGAATCAAAGAGTACATAAGCAGGGCTTGAGTTTACTAGAAATTTACCCGTCACAACATTGGCATCGGTGTCAGCTTCAATTCGGCTCATGACATTGATTCTTCCATTGGTGTAGCCTCCATTGCCATTCTTTCCAAAGTTTCCATTTCCACCTCCAAAAGAGCGGTTGTTCTGGTTCCCGTTCTGTGCAGCATTTCCTCCAGTAGGGCGGTTGTTATTGAAGTTTTGAATTATGTTTCCACCTCCATTGTTACCATTGTTCCTATTTGGTCCATTTTGAGCTTGCTTCTTTGGACAGTTGAACGATTTGTGACCTACTTCTCCACACTCGAAACACTTGATCCTTTCACCCTGATAAGTGAACCCTGGATGACTCTTGGCACACTTCCTGCAAACAAAGTTCTTTTGGTTCCTATTTCCTTGCTGGACCTGTTGTCCAGAATTCTGATTGTTGCGGTTGTTGTAGCGTCCACCATTGTTGTTGTTGTTTCCACCATTGTTGGGCCTTTTGTCGTACCCTTGGTTGTTGCTGTTGTCGGCAGGTTCCTTCCTTTTGTGTCTGCCTAGCACTTCTCTCTCACGCTGTAAGATTCTCTCCAGGTTTGAGGCCTTAACATACGCTTCCGCGAACGTAGTAGAGGTGCTACCTCCCATTCGAGTCTGAAGATCAAACTTAAGTCCGTCTTCAAACTTCTGGGCCTTAGTTCCTTCATAATGCACTACAGTCGGGCAGAATCGAGCATACTCATTGAATTTCTGAGCGTACTCTTGCACACTCATGTTATAACTCTGGTTAAACCTACTAAACTCATTGTACTTTTGTCTACGAATGTGCTCGGGGAAGAATCGAGCCTTAATCGCTACCTTAAAGGCTTCCCAGTTAAAGTTCTCTTAAGCTTTAACAGTAGGTCCTACACTTTCCCACCAAGTATCGGCATCTTCATGCAGATAAAAGGTTGCTTGGTCTACTTTCTGGGCCTCAGGCGTACTTGTGGCCGTGAAAATCTTTTCGAAATCTCTTATCCAATTCTCGAGAAGTAGTGGGTCTTCTCTCCCAACAAAGGTTGGTGGTTTAAAAGCGGAAATCTTTTTCGCCATTGCAGCTTGCGGATCGTCTCCATGGTGGTTGTTGTTGATCTGGTTTTGAAGGACTAAGCCGAAGCTCTGAGCTAGTTGCTCGAGAGTTCTAAGTCGTGCTGCAACTTGTTCGGGAGTTTCGGCCATTTGGTTTTCTAGTCGCCTTGCTCTAGATCGCGTATAAACGTATTGCATAAGCTACCTGCGTTATTCACATTGTATTTCTACGATTTACATTGATTCTTATATAAAAGCTAATTCACATAATCATGGTTCACACCATTCATTCATTTCACATATCAAAAGTTCATCATTCATTTCACACTCAATTCACATGTCAAAAGTTCATCATTCATTACTCCAAAAGTGCCATAACAATTCGTTCATAGTAGCATAAGAGTTTTCAAATAGTCAAATTAGCATTAGTTGCACCATCATTAACTAAGTTAACACATTAATCGATCTTTTACGACTTTAATTAGAAATCTAAGGGTCAGAGCTAGAGATTTGGGTTTCTAGTCAGCGTACTCAGACGGATCCTCGTCTTCACCTTCATCTCCGTCTCCATCTCCATCGAGATTTACAACGGGTGAGGCAAGGTTGCTTCCTACTTCTTCATCGTCACTATGGTTGGGTTCCTCGTCATCAGTGGGTAAATAGTCATTAAGCCACTTGGCCCTAGCATCGAGCATTCTTTTCTCCAGGTAACTCAACGTGAGATACCACTTCCCTTTCAAGGTGTATCGTTCATAGTTTGGCCTTCCATTTTTCAGAACATCAGGGTATTCGCTTTTGATTCCGGCATAAGGACCATCATTAGGAAGAGTGTGAATCAAAACATCGGCCTGTTTAGGTGGCGGGAGGATTGGGTCCGCCTGGTTTCATTGTTGCCAACATAGGTCAAACATTATCCGCTGCCCCACAAATACACATCCAGATCGATGGATCTTGGAATAAGAATACTCAATCAGGTAGTATTGCGTGGATTGCTATTCATGCCCAAACATCTACTCGGCAAGGTCATGATCGTTGCCTCCATGCACGCTCAACCCTCTCCATGGAAGCACAAGCATGTCTACACGCGATAATTTGGGCACGTGAATGAGGCTATGAATGCATTTTGATCTACACAGACTAGGTCCTTCTAGTTAATTATCTCCGCTTCACCAAGATGGGAGATATCTTCGCCAAATGGGTCATCCAGGATATACGACACATTGCTAAGTCAATATGGTGGTGCTACATTACCAAGGTTCAACGGCAGCAAGTCCAGCAAGCTCATGACCTAGCGACCTACCTACGTATTGCAAGTATTCCTTCTTTCACCTTTTAAAGTTCTTGTAAGTTTCCCTGATGTAAAAAAAAAAAAAGATAACAATATGGAGTACATAATGTTATTGTAGAAATTTGCTATTAGGTTAGCTGTTTAAGTGATGTTTTTCATGTCATGTTTGTCAATAGATAAATATACGATAGGAATGTTACTTCACTCTACGTTTCTACCTAATGGCAAATGTATCCACTAGCGATAAAAAAATAAAATTACAAAAATTATAATTTGTAGTTGGATTCTATTAAGTAATTTTTCTATTTACAATGTCTATTTTACCCACTAGGTAGAAAACACCCGCCACCCTTAAATATTTAATTTGTCTTGTTTGATTTTCGGGTCAAATATGTATCTGTTTAACCGTAAATTCTAAATAATCTGACCTAGCTTTTATTAGATTCATCCTGGTATATAATTTTACTTTTTGCTCATATAGGACTGTGTTTATTTTTTTTCCTAATGGAATAGCAACCGGTCTTACTTAAATGTATCTTTAACAATTGTATTTTTGTTAACAGTAGTGGTAAACTTTTCATTTATTGTTGAATTTTTTTATCCCCAACTACCTTTAACTTTCAAGTTTTTGCGATAAACTACCTTATAAAAAATTTGTTGTCCCGAACTACCTTTCTTTTACCATTTTGTTGTTGACAGCTACTTTATGCAGGTTTCCGACGTTGATTTTTTTTCCACCCTATTTTAATGTCATGTAATATCAATTGACCTCTTCAAACTCGTTTTTCATTTTTCCCACCCTATTTTCCCCATTTCCCTGTGCGCTCTCTCTCTCTCTCTCTCTCTCTCTCTCTCTCTCTCTGACATATCTATGTCGACACTTTGTACCACCAATCCACCATTAAATTCCTTAAACTAAGATTGAAACAATCACCCTCTCAATCACCCTCTCACTAGTGGAAAAAAGTTCAACCGCTGCGGTCAAAGCCGGGTTTTCCGCTCCGGTTTTGGGCCGCATCGGTTGGACTCGCAGCAGTCCCCAAAAATTAACTGATCCGGTCCTAAACCGGATCAGCTAATCATTTACCGCTGCGGTTTTAGGTGAAAACCGCAGCAGTTAAGCAAGTTAACTGCTGCGGTTTTTACCCAAAACCGCAGCGGTTGACCACCCCAAAAACCAAAAAAAAATTTTTTTTTTGCATTTTTTCATTATTAATCGATATAAAATCAATAGTATATATCAATACTCATTTTATTAAGCATATTATGCTTAATTGAAGCATAAGCATAAATAATTAGATACATAAAAATATTATATGAAACAATGTTGTGTTTGTACAGGGTATTGATACATGTACACAAAAGAAGAACTTCGAACTGTTACACAAAAATATTATATGAAAAACTTTACATACATAATAGCCTCATGGGTTCCCCTATAAGATATTACAGGGCTCATAGCCAACTTAGCCCACCAATTACACTGCAGAAGCATATAACTAGATCATGAAAATATCAGCCCAACGAAAAACACTAACTGGCAAATGCAGGAGTTTCCCATCATGCATTGTATGCAAAGCATCAACAATTGGCGTACCTACAGTTGCACATTCTGGATTAGGTGTCAAGATCTGCACATCCATCGAAATAACAGTAAAAATCAAATAATAAGGATCTTCCATCCCTAAGAAAAATATAGAATTGTTGACCGTAAAAAAATTGACAGCAGATATTAGAACTTAAAAAGTTCTGTCTCTGCAACTCGAATACCTTTCCCACAAGTGTTGAATCTGGTGGAAGATTTTGCGCAATAACCCGCATTAATATTTCCTTGGAGCTGAAAGAGGCGAAGACCAGAGTAACAGTTCATAACAAGAAATTAGGAGTGCATATGGAGGAGTTTAGTCAAAAAACCAATCCAAAGACTTCGTACTTTACGGTTGCAATCACCGAGAAAATTCAATCGTCTAAATAGGACTTACGTTAAGATGCCCTTTGGTTTATTTTCTCTCTTGTCACAATAGCACAACTTAAATGAAGTTCGAGCATCTTCTTGGTTGCTTGTAAGACTATGTCAGTTGGTGATACCGTTAGGAGCCCGCAAATACATCCTTAGAGTCCGTTAGATAGGTAATCTAAAAGACCTAAGATACCAATTGGAACTTATGAACAAACAAGAAATATTACCTACTTTGAATGCTCGAGAGAATCGTTGACAATGAAGCCTCGAAAATGCACTCCCTCGGTGCGTCAATGAATGTATTAGGGCCCGGAACCGAAACATAGTTAAAAAGATTTGCCAAAATTGCGAATAATCTATCCGACTTGAGAGCACAAAGATGAAATGTAAGTCCGAGAAGAAAGCAATGTAGAAGATGTGTAAGAGAGATGTAAAGATATTTTTGTTGCAAGAATTTTTTTGTTTTAAAGTCATACTCTCCACTTGACCGAAGCCGATGACCCCTAATTTTTCTCACCACCTTCAACAGCTGCAACAATGGCCTTCCCCTTTCGCCCGCCCTCTCTCAAATTACTAAGAATCAACAAATTTAGCCACCGCAAGTCCTAATGCCCAATTTCACGAACCAACGGAACAAACTGTAAACTCTAATTTCAAAGGTATCAATGTTAAAATACCAAGAAATTTAATCTATAGAATTATGCAACAACAGATAAGGTAATATTAATTTGAGAGAATTCCATATCTTCGTTGTTCATCATACCTTAATTAAGTTGAACTAATTCAAACATAATGAAGCGTATTTTTTCGATTCTCTAGTAACAGTTCACTAGATTTCACATACTGAAACTCGATTTTGTCGATTGAAACCGACTTTTGCTGATGAAAACCGATTTGAACCGAACATTATTTATAAGTTGAAGTGAACATATAACAAACTCAAACCGGATTTTCTCACCCCAAATCCCACAACCCAAAACTCGGACAGGGGCAACCAACGGGAGCCGTAGCTACTTTACATCAAAATTCATATACATGAACACAAATAAATTTCATCAGTTGCATAGGGAGACAACTGACGCCATACATCCAAGAAGAGATGGGCTAGTACAATTATATCTCATAATTTAAGCGGCGTGGATCATGTATGTTCTCAATCTCCACTTATCCGAACATGACTGTAGGAATAAGCGAAAAAATGTATTTCTTTCTATGACCTTTCAATTGAGAAATGTGGCCATCTAGAATTTGGGAGTTATATGCACATGAATTGCCCGATAAGCAGAGCAAATAACACTGTATTGTGAAAAACTTCACACAGAAGTCACAATCATCTGTTAATTTTCTCGTTCGACTCAAGGTCAATGCTTCCAAGTCCATATAAGATATGTATATGGTTTATCGCAAAAATAATTGATCCATTGCAATGCATTGACAAATTTAATCATGTTATCATTTGACTCAAGACCAGAGGTCCCAAGTCCACATCATTAAGAACCATAATTTCAGGAAGGAATTAGAGATTCCAATCATCTCACTACCACCAAAAACTATAAGAAAGCGCCAATGTCATCCAATTATAGAGGCGAATAGAAAAATGGGAAATATATGCATCCAGTAATGTTTATGCAGTTAGATAACGAATTTATGACCAAGGCGGTGCTTTATCCGCACATCTAATATATACACAACTAAACACCCCATACCGTTATTCAACCACCAAAAACCACCAATCATAAACCCTAACAGACAATCATCAACAACAAAGAAAACCTCCAGAATTTTCAGATGATGTTTTTAATTAAAAAAAAAACGTAAATTCGAGGTTACAGTAAACATGAAAAAAATCAACAAACTCAATCACAATACTAAATTAAATTGATAATAGTTCACTTACAACGTTGTTTGCCGATGAATTAGGGTTGTTGTAAACATCAACACTAAAAAAAGTCAACGTTGGTTCCACCATTTTTCGCCTCTCTCGGTCCCCTCTCGAATTTCAATTCTTCAACTTCCGAGAGCTCGATTTGCTTCGATGAATTAGGGTTTCTCGATTTGTAAAATTTAGGGATGAACTAGCGGGAGGAGAGAGAAAGTACCGAGACCGCAGAGAGTTGAGAAGCAGCGATTGTTGGTGGCGGTGGCAATGGTGGTAATGGCGCCGACGAGATGAGAGAGGAGCGACTAGATGTATGGTTTGGTGGCTCGTGTCTTCGTCAGAGGGAAGAGAGAGAGAGGCTGGAGGATGTCGTTCAAGTAGTAGAGGGATGTTGGTATAAGGAGTGACGATTTCGTTCAAGTAGTAGAGGGAGGTTGGGCTTAAACATTTTGGGCCATGAAACTGGTTTTCACGCGGGCTGTTAGACAAAAAAAACCGCTGCGGTTAAAAGAACCGCAGCGGTTTGTGTTCCCAGGTTTCCCACACAAAATTTCGAGGATTTACCGATTCGGTTCTCTTAAGGACCGCAGCGGTTGTGTTGTGACATATAGCGTTTTTTCCACTAGTGTCTTAATTTCCTCGAATCTCAAGCAATTTCCTCAAGGGTAATTTTGTTTTCACCCACAATTTTAAATTGAAAAAAAGTCAATGTTGAAAACCGACATAAGGTGGTTGTCAACAACAAAATGGTAAAAGTAATGTAGTTTGGGACAACAAATTTTTTATAAGTTAGTTTCTCGCAAAAACTTGAAAGTTAAAGTTAGTTTGGGACAAAAAAATCTTTATTATTTAATGATTCACAAATAGTTTTTCAGTTTTTATGTGTTGAATCTCATGTGTGTTGTGCACATGTGAGTTAACAAACATTAGAGAAAGAGAAGAGATAGTACCACATTATAAGGTAAAGGAGCTAAACCTACTACTGCCAATTGGTTTAATTATGGAACCTCCTATGGGCTTGTAAGTGGACCAAACTCTACTCTTCTGTAAATGCTAGTAAAATATTCATATTTATAATAATATATATAATATACTAGTTAATATATTATTATTAGTATTAATTTTCGGCATGTATTCTGCATGGACAATTGATATTTAGTCGCTTTGTTGTTAGTCGATGACTAAATTTTCATTTGTTATTTGTTTTTATTTGTTAAGTCTACAAATAACTTTTTCTAACATCATTCATTTCCCACCCGCCTCACATACGGTGGATGGATGGGGCGAACATGGATGGAACTTTGGTGGGTGATGGATGGTGTGGATGAGGATTTGGGTCGCGTGTGATGGGCGAGTTGAAGTCCACCGCTCCTATCTCCAACGCATTGCCAGCCCTACTCCTACATACTATTGTTAATTGGTTTTAGTATGAAACCTCCTTTGGACTTGTAAGTGAACCGAGTTCTCTTCCTTTCACTTGGCTTGCCCAAGCCCATTTTCAATTCTATCAAATTTTTCATTATGTTTGTTTGTATTAAGAGAATATATAGTGGAAGCAAGGTCGTCTATGCTTAGGAAAGGCCAAGAAAGCTAGTTGTGGTGAGAATCGAAAATATTATCTCATCATATCATATATACTAATAAAAGAAGAAAAAATTGTCCACGTGGCATGCAACCAAGAAAGAAAGCACGAGAATGCTCGCAAATGCAATGAAATCTCTTTCCTCCTGCCACGTGTCCTCCAGCCATTTGCAATTACACATGTATTATGTGATTTATGCGGCAAATACCATGTTTCATTTTTGCAATCCATGATTAAAGCCTCAAATCACGTTATATGACTGAATTATAATGGGCAACAAATCAATTCCTTCCAAAACTGTGATAAACAGATGAGTCATTTTATATTATGGCTATCAAATTCTTCATCTTTGCTACTATTATATATGATAAACTGAATAATTCCTTCCATCTCCATTAACAACGTTTTCGGAGAGAAAGAAAAAGAGTTGTTGCGGTTGCCTCCGGCGAGAGGATCCCCATGGCATAGGTAGGACGCATTTTTGTAATTTTGTAAGGAAATAAACTGGTGGTTTTTGTTCTTGGTTGAGGAGTGCGAAACTTGTAATTGATTTGATAGAATTAGGGATTAGGCTTTGAGAAGAAAGCGAGATTTGGAAAGAATGACCCTTTTTTATTGCATCTGATTGGAGAAAACAAAGATAAAAGGTTGGGGGTGACCGGTGGTGAGAGGTGGTTTAGCAGAGCTTTGTTTGGGAGAGAGTGAGTGTGGTTGAAGTTGAACTTCAATTGCCAAGTTTGCTAATGTTGCCAAATAATAATGTTAACACTTAAAAGGGAGCATTGGATATTGAATCTTTTAAAATTAATTGTGTTGATGTAAAAATTTCATCAGTATAATTGATTGTGATGAACTGATGATTTATAGATAATAGATGATGCCTCCGTATAAGTTATAACAGCATCTTCATCCCTTGATGCGCAATTTATGGTGAATGACATCAATCTGATTCACTTTTTTCAAATTTAGATTTTGTAGAAATTTATTCAAATTTGAAATTTTCTAACAAAATTGAATGTTTGAAGGAGATATGAGGATATGTATCCACCTTTTCTGTAGTTTAGTGATGAATATTTTACATGCACTACCATCTAATCTCTAAACTAATCATTCATTCACTCATGGCCGATTTGTTATCATTTTTTGTTTTCAGTTTATTCGAAAACTAAAAACAAAATTATGGAATCTAGAAAAAATAGATTTTAGTTTGTTTGTGTGATGGATAAAATTTACTTGCATCCTATTCGTTATCGTTTTTTTTTCAGTTTTTTTGAAAGTAAAAACAAAAATATGAAAATCAGAAAAATTAAATTTAATTTGTTTGTGTGACAGTGCAAATTTGATGTTATGTAAAGCTATGATGAACGGTTTAATGTATTCCTGATGAATCAGTGAAGATTTTAGAAATTTATCACCATCTTTCGACTGAGATTTGCTGGTAATAATTTTATGGTATTGAAATAAGTTTTGTTTTATAATTGTTGCCTATGGTATCTGATGTCCAGATTTGATAAATGTAGCTGGTCATTTCGTTTTTATGGGCACAAATTAAGACTTTAGAACAAACCTTGCGACAGAGTAGCTCCTTTTTTACATGAGCTTTTCTGTTACTTTAAAGTTGTTCATATTGAAATTAATTTTTGAAGTTTAATACTCCTATTTTAGCTTTTAAGTTTTGTATAAAGATTACATGGGCTTGGCACACTTATCTTATGAAGTATAAGGATTTGGTTTTTTAACTTTACAAATGTTAAAACTAAAAAATCCTTTAACGTTTCGATTTGTCAATTAATAATTCAATATTAGGCACATGTAAGCACTTTATCTAAATTTTCAGTGTCCAAACTTTCCATCATTCGATAATGTTAACACTTAGCTTTTGGATCCGTGCAAATTGCACTAAAAAGTTTTATGCCAATTTATGTTATTAATATTAGGTCATATGGGTTGAAAATATGAAGTCATGATTGATCTTTTTTAACTTTTATAGTAAGAAAAAGTTACGACTTAAAATTTAACCTCGACTTAATTTCAATGACATCTGTGTTTTTTTGGTATGCAGGAAATTATGTAGCCAATAGAAATCCCATGATTTTCTGACTTGGATAGTTGGTTGGTTGACAGAAAGTGGGGAAAATGGGGGCAATGAAAATTCATGGGAATTTGAAATTCCCACAAAATGTAGGAATTGATTTACCTACCCTCCCCTTGGTCACTCACAATTCCCTTACGACTACTAAACAACTTAGACTAATTCCTAGGAATTTCATCAGGGAACTAATTTCCCACAAATTATAAATAACTATGGGAAAATAATTCCCATTGTAACCAAACAACCACTTATTTACTATTTGTCTTCGATTCAATCAAACTTAACTAGATCACCTAAATTAGGTTACTGCAAATAAAGTTTGTGTTTGTAAGAATAAATAATTATTGAATGAGTTCCCAAACTTATGTTTTTATTTTTATTTTTATCTCATTATAGTAAGTAATGGACTAAGTCACTAAATACTACTCAAAAGATCAACCTATATACATGTGCATACTTTTTTTAAAGGTAAGATGAAGGGGGCTTACTTGAGGGGGGATAAGGGGAATTCCTCAAATAAGTCCCATGAGATTTGATCCCTAGACCTTAGGGATACGAGGTTGGAAATAATGATGCCACTACTTCCTCGTGATATTAGGACCACGAAAATGAACTGGGAATGTAAGTATACACTTATGCGTAGTAAGGGGTAAAAATATAGTTAAATGTATTGCAATTACATGATTAATTTTTTTTATCTTTAAACATTTAGAAATATCATAATATCTTACAAAAAATTTCTGAGTTTAAAACCATAGGTGTGGTGAACTTCTAAATCATCAATGGCGTGGTTCTTAGCATGACTGGAGCCAATTGTAATGTGGGTGCAGCCGTAATTACTTAAGTCATTTTCTATAGATAATCTCATTTTGCAAAGGGATATTATACACGAATTTTATGATCATAACATATACCATTGATATAAGATCCACAAACTTCCCATAATGGGTGAAATGAGCAACATATTAGGTGCTTTCCAACAAATAGAAATGATAAAAAAATATAAAAAAATAGTCGAAATCTTTTGGGTGGTGGCCAGTGTCTAGGATTCTTCTAGACAAAGGGAATATTAAAGAAAATAATATGACGAAAATAAGACTATAAAACACGTATGCCAAAATTCCCCTGTGATATGTTGGGTAGTGGCCAGTGGGTGAGCTGGAGCAGTGTAGCAGTGGTGCAACCGTGCAAGAAAACAAGAGAGAAAGAGGGTGAGCGAGACTACGAAAAGTTTGGAGCGGAAGTGTTTGCATGATTGAGCGCTTGCAATGGTGCGAATTGTGATTTTATCTGAACCTCTGAGTGAAGCAATGGGTAGAGCAAATACCTTTTTAGTCAACTTTTTTAAAAAAGGTGGGTCACGTATTCCACTGGCCATAATATTAACTACATTAGTCATTGAATGCATGGTCATAAACCAGTTTAAAAATATTTTTAATATTACAATATGATTATAAAAAATTTATATCACGAGCTAATATTCACACCATAGTTATATTGTAGGATAAACATTCTAAAATATTATGATTTATAAAACAAGAAATCTCCATGGTAATTACAATCACTGTCCGCATGATTGAAGCAATTAAGTGTAATTATTGCCATTTTTCAAACCGTGATGTATAATAATAATTTCTTTTTAAAGGTTCCAAAATGGAGGAAAACGTGCACGAGGAAGGAAGAAGCTAATGAAGGAATACATAGGCTACCACGTGGCTAAAATAGCTAATTGTCTAAACAATTTTCTAAGCGCCAAAGTAACAGGAATATAATGATAAATTATATAGTACATCATACTCGCAAAGATATTCTATAAAAATCATATAGGCCATGTGGCAGACCCTCATAAATTCGCCATTTCATTTGCCATGTGGCATGCACACATAACTATGCCCATTTATCAAAAAATCCTAGAGGCCATGTGGCAGACTCTCATCTTCTTTTTTTCTCTATAAGGACAATGATTTTTTAAAAACAAAATGATATTATCTTCAAAATATTTAAAAGATAAGCAGACTTTAAAGAACCAAAAAAAATTAAGTATATGTTAACTTAAACAAATGAAAACAAAAATATTATAAAATTCTACTTCATCTGTTTCATTATTATTGCAAACATATCTTATTGACACATTTTTAAGCAAGTCATGTGAGGATGAGACAAATTGAGATAGATAGAAAGTGGGAGTCATGTGATAGGAAAGAGATAAAGAGAAGATATTACCAAATATAGAAACGGTTCAATTAATATGAAACATCCTTATGAAAATTTGAAAAAAGTATCAATAGTTGAATATAATTTTTATAAGGTATCTTCTATATCATATCAATAACTACAAATCAAATATTATGAAAATTTGAAATATATTTCTACCACCTCACCTTTTTTGTATTCAATAGAAATAAGCATTTTTAATATTAAGAAGGAAGTCCCAAGTCATATATCTTCTTGCCATAATATAGTGGGAGAAGTGAAAAAAAATAGAATTTTTGGGAAGTCGATTTTGTGTGATTTTCTTGGTGTAACGTTTAGTAGTATAATATAGATTGTGATCTAAACGATATATATGACTTTGCACAAGATATCATCAAACACGAAAAACAATCATTATATATAATTAAGTATACCTTAATTAGTATTAAAACTTAAACATATTGAGAAAATTAAAATCATGGCTAAGTGGGTGAAATATGGTGCAACGGTGGTGCAATAAGATAACAAGAGAGATAGGGTGAGCAAAATTGCTAGAAGCGGGAGTGGAAGCGGGTGTATGGCTGAGTGTCAGTGGTGGTGCGAATTGTAATTTTATTTGAGCCTCTAAGGGAAGCAGTAGACAGCAAATACTATTTCAATCAACTTTTTTCAAAAAATAGGTACATAATTTTGCATGACTTTAACTACATCAGCACTGAATGCACGAGTCATAAGTCAGTTTTAAAATAATCTCAATACATGATTATAAAATTTTAAATCACAAGTTAATATCCACCACCATGATATTGATTTTAGGAGAAACTTCTTAAAACTTCAATTTATAAAACAAAAAACTTCCCGTGCAGTTTGCACGGGTCAAAAAACTAGTAATTGAGTAATATAATACCGTCCAAATGAGTACCTAAAAAATCATCACCGCTACCGTCCTAAAGGGGAAAAACAATTCAGGACTTCGGTCTTTGAATACCTAAAAAAAGACCATAACAAATATGCTTAGGAAAGGCCAACAAGGCTTAGTTAAATATGCAAAAAAAAAAGAGACTAAAAGCTGATGGTCTTCTCCTGAATTACTTGGTAAGTACCCACTGCAATTACCCATAGAAAAAGGTCATAGCTTCTTGACCAAATTAAATTATCTTGCGTTGTTCATACCTGCTATATTATTCACTAGTTGGCAATAACCTCCGTCCTCGTCAACTTATTAGAAAATAATAATCACTAATTATTGTTGTGATTAATTTAAGTATCTACAAGTTTAAATGAGTATAATACGTTTTGATCATAATAAATTCGTTGTTCTTACCTGCTATATTGCTATATATCAGAAATGATCGAGTGAGTTATTAATAAGATTATGGATAATCCAATATGCCTGTATTAAAAAATTGCATACGGCCATAGGAGTCACTGGCTTTTATGCGTGTGAGGCCGTGAGGGGAAGAAGGGACAAGTTATGGTGTGAATCAAAATCATCACACGATTAAAATTGTTCGCTTGACGAAATAGACTTTGGAGGACAATATCGTCATTTAAACGGATGAGGTTTAGGTGATCATAATAAATATAAGGATTTTTTGTCAAAAACCACCTTATAAAACATGAAATTTGTGAGAAACCACGTTACATAATTTTTTTTGCGAGAACAAACCTTAAACAAAAAAATTTTTGCGAGAACAAACCTTGTGCCGAATTCCGATTATTGATCCAAGGTTCCGGCATTGACCATGTTATGTGCAAGGCAAGTGACTTTTTAAACCCAACAAAATTTATGACATGGTTAATGCCGGAACCTTGTATCAATGATCGGAATAAGGCATAGGGTTTGTTCTCACAAGAAAAATTGTGTTCAAGGTTTGTTTTCGCAAAAAAAATTATATAAGGTGGTTTCTCACAAATTTCATGTTTTATAAGGTGGTTTTTGACAAAAAAAATCCTAATCATGAAAATTTAATGTTTTCAAATGACTTATACCCACAATTTATGATCATATGAATCACTAGATTTTCCATGATCATATATATTATCTGTTTTTTTTTACATCACTAAAACGTACAAAATCTAAATAGTAAAAAAAGAAACCTTACTCTTACAACAAAAAAGTTGCGAGATTGTGGGCGTGAGTAACTCGCTGCCGATTGACTTTAGTGACAGTACACCAAGAGACAATTTGGCCGGAAAGTTGACAATTTGGCCGGAAATCGTAATGTGGTGTTAAGTTGCCAACGGAAGTATTTTAATTGGTTCTTCCCGCCAAAAAAAATTTTAAGTGGTGTTTCCCCACAAAAACCCTATTTTAATTGGTCCTTCCCCACAAAAAATCCTATAAGTATATGTTTAAACCAACAAAATTGGTAAAATTTAGATCAAGAATGGTAATATAAAGGATGTTAGTTATAACAAATTAATCAAAGATATACTTATATAAAACATTTAAAAATTTTACTTTTACAAATTTATTAGAATTTCGGCTCAACGGGATCGGATCTGGTTCAACAGTAACCCTGACCCTAACAGGGACGGGACTAGAAAATTATTTTCTGAGGGACCAAAGGAAAGTTTTCAAAAAATCAGGAAGGACCTTCTTAATATTTTTATCTATTTTTGAAAAAATATAGCAAATTTGACCTTAATTTTCCAAAAAAAGTTAAAGTTGGGGGTGCCAAGGCCGCCGCCGCACCCCTATGTTCCTCCCCTGGAACCTAAACTTTCGAGTTAACCAAGTTAATTAAAGTCATTTCAGATTTCACGTAGATATATATTGTTCAAAACTCAAGAAAATCGAATCGAATAGTGTCATTCTTGGACAGGCCTACCCAGTACCCACGACTTTCTCTTCAACTAACACATTCTTAGTAGATGGAAATGTGGTCTTAGTCACTCTTAGCTAACTGTAAACTGTATATACTTGTCAATCCATGCTCAATAATAATTATAAAGAATTAATATTTAAAAGATATAGCTCCTTATAAATTTGCTAAGTTTGCTCCTTATTGTTCCTCCATCAGCTAGCCTCCCTCTTTATCTTATTAATTCAAAGTAATGGCGGGTAATCAGAACCAAAACACCACTCTTCCCAATTTTGTAGATGATGAAGGAAATGTAAAGCTGAATTTTGGGTTTGTGATTCTTAAAAAGATTACGAATAGTTCATCTAATTCAGTCCATTTTTTGAACCCCTTCTTTCCTACTGATACTGGGTACACTGAAGGGGATATCGAACCGCACGTAACCGAAGATAAGCTCTGCTATGGCAATATCCCTTATTACAGTGCTCCTCAGAAGTATGAGGTCCGATATTACAATAAAACTTTGGAGGAAGAATGTGTGATTTATATCAAAGATATTGGAGGTGATTGGTTGGTGTCCTTTCAACAAGGTGATTCTGTTGAGCATATTACTGATATATTACCTGGTGCTCGAATTTTTTCCTCTGCTTTCCAGCTTTTTATCTACAATAATGGTTTCGATCTCATTCAGCTCGGAGTTGATGGACTTAGCCTGTCCTGCCCGAAAGGTGGTTTGAAATTCTGGTAATCTAAGTTTACAAATTATATCCTATAACAGTTTATTATATATCAGAAGAGAAGTCTATTCTCTATGACTACTAATGGTAATTGAGTTATGGTGTGGGAATATTATTATTGTATTCTGTGTTTCTGTCAATCTTAAGCTTCATAAGTACATTTTATGTTTTGTGTAATACTGGATGCGTTATGCGATTTTCTTTTACCATGCATGGACCCAAGATGATGATGTATGATGTATGAACTGTTCTTGTTGCAATAAAGAATAATGTTTTGTTTAGATGGGTTGAATTGTAATACTGTATTCAATTTTAGGAGTTTCTTTGTTTTTTTGTTTTTAACCAAAAACAAATTTCCTTCATTTATTTAGTTGTTCAACTTTGACTTTTCCACTATATGACTCGTAACTCACTTTTAGGGGTGAAAGTTATTCGGATAAAATCCAAAATCCAATCCAATCCAATCCGAATTAGTAATTCGGATCGGATTCGAACTGTGTTCGGATTGGATTCGGATTGAATTTTTTTTGAAAAATTGGATTTTCGGATCGGATTGGATTGAGGGTAATTGGATCCAAAAATCCAAATAGTAATATGTCTTGCATTATGTATCTGGATTGGGCTTAAGTGCTTAGCTGGATTTTTTTTAAAAAAAAAAAAGCCTAGTCCATACCCCGGTAGGCGTAGCACTTCAACCCTTCCCCTAAATCCCTAACAGCACTTAATTTCTCATTTCCTAAATCTACTAGGCTGCTGTTGTGCTTAATTTATTTCATCGAAAAACTAAGTTTTAGAAAATCGGATTTTCGGATCGCATCCAATCTAGAGTATGAAAATTCGGATTGGATTGGATCGGATTCAAACTCTAATTGGTTTGGATTCGGATTGGAAAATTAAAATCCAAATTTTGTTCGGATCGGAATGGATTAGACCCTAATCCAAACCGTAAACCGAACTTTCACCCCTACTCACTTTAGCCTTATTTTTCTACTGATATATTAAGACAAATTGTTATCATGTAAGATGTTGTTGCATAATTTTTGAAAGGACATTATAATTGTTATTCGAGTGGGTGTTTTAAGTGGGAACTGGGATATGATGGTCAATAGTGGTTGCTGTTCAAAGTTCGTCAAGGATTAAACAAGTGAGGCTGAATAGAGAGAACTATTAAAAAAAACACACAAAGGGGAAATATTATTAAAAGTAGGGCGAAATAAAATTAAAAATGAGGCTGATCATTAGAAAGAAACTCAAAGACAATGAGTAATATTGATGCCCGGATACTAGAGGTTCTACTATTGGTTATGCTGTTTTTCTGGGAAAGAATTTGATTTCCTAAAACTCAAAAAAGTAATCAATTGTTTTCAAGTCCTCCATCAAAGCTGAATATTGAGTTGTTGCTTACACTGTTGCAGAGACAATTTGGCTTCTGCAACTTCTTGTTGACCTTAGTTATTATCTTCATTGTGCGGTGATTTTGTATTGTGATAATATTTCTGATACTTACCTCACAACAAATCTCGTTCATCATGACCAAAGTAAACATATTGATGTTGATTACCACTTTGTTCGAGAAAGGTTGCTAAAGGAGATCTCTCTGTTCGACATGTTCCCAATCCGCCTTCCTGATTATTACTATAAGTAGGGGTGTGCACCGGTCCACGACCGGACCGGAACCGGTTGGACCGATGGACCGGGATCTGGACAGGACTTTTTCGGTCCGGTTTTGGACCTGTTGGACTGGAATCTGCATTTTTACAAAAAAAAATCTTTCTTATTTAGATTTATACATATTTATAAATTAAATACATTAAAATTTAATAATTCTAGCAACAATAATCTTAAAGTTGATAAAGAGTAGGTTTTTAACTTTTTAACTTTATAACTTTGAAATTATTTTTAACCTTTAAACTATTATTTTTACTATAAAAACAGAAATTCTGGTCCACTGGTTCGGACCGGAATTTTCTGGGTTTGGACCGGACCGGATCGGAAACCCGAAATCTTGATTTTTGGTGGACCGGGGATCGAACCGAAATCTTCGGTCCGGTTCGGTCTAAATTTCGGTCCTACCCTACCCTTTGCACACCCCTATATATAAGTAGATCCTCTCAATAATGGGTGCTAACAACATCAACAATAGTAACTGTTAATCAGTACGAAAACACGACTGCTTAACAGCCGAAGCAGCATCCTCCCAGTCCCACATTCCCATGGGTGAGAAACAAAGGTGAATAAGCTCTACTTTGGGTCTGTGATTCTCCAAAAGATAATGAATATCTCTTATAATAATGCTCCTCACACGTATGAGGTCTGATATTGTAATGAATGCACTCACAATTTGTGATATATATTCTCTGTTTCATGATACTTGACACACTTTCCTGAGCACGATTGCCAACGCATAACTTTAACCATTAGTATTTCTAATTCCCTACATGTAAAAATTATAAAAAGTTGATACTATGAAAGTATATATCGAGATGATTTTAGCAAGATCCCACATGACTATATTTTTCCTTGCGTCCCGTCAGAAAAAAATATTTTTCCTTACGTTAAAACTTAGAAAAATATAGTCAAAATAGAGTGTGAGAAAATGCAAAAGTCAATCCGTATCATTTACTTTAAAATGGAGGAAGTATATCACATATCTTAATAGTGATTGGTTGGCAAGGCAATGTCTACAAGATCAAATCCCAAATATCCACCCTTAAAAAGTTTTACAACCAGAACGAGCTAGCAGCAAAAGGCAACAATACAAACAACAGTCAACAAGTATCAACCATCAGTAAGCATCAAACCAAAGCTTGTCGACATGAGAAATACTCATAGGCAATTAAGGCAAAATAGCTCATCTGGATCCTGACATTTTCATTATTTTGTCTGACTGTATTAGCAACAGTGGGAATTCTCTGCTCCCAATAGCCTTCGTTTCTGGCCTTCCAAACCTGATATATTCCCTCCATCATCAGTTAATTATTCACTTAGGCTATGTTCAGTTGACCATATTTTTACTTATTTCTGATCAGATCAGACCAGATTAAATCAGACCAGATCATATCATATCAGAAAAAATAAGTTCAAACCAGATCAGAAAAAATAAATTCAGATCATGGCTATATTTAAAAACTTATTACTATTGCGGTTATTATTGGTATTGGTATCATGATTATTATGATTATTAGTACTACTAATGCAATTATTATTATTATTATTATTATTATTATTATTATTATTATTATTATTATTGTTGTTGTTGTTGATAGAAGTATTATTATTATTATTATTACTACTACTTTATACGATTACTATTACTATTACTATTAATACTACTATTTACTGGTACATTTACTCAAGGATTATTATTGTTGTTGTTGTTGTTGTTGTACTCCCTCTATTTTTTTTTATCCTTCTCACTTGGAATCTTGACACTATTCATACTTAGAAAGAATCTTCTCAATTTTTTTCAATTTGTAAGAAAACATATAGTCATGTGGGGTATTGTTTGATTCGTCTCAATTAGTACTTTATTAATGTTCAATCGTTATAATTTTTACTAATATATAATGAAAGATATTTAAGTTCAAAGATGCGTTGGGAGACGTCGTTTAATATTTGTTATTATTATTATAATATTATTATTATATTGATCAAAATACCCCCAACTTTCGCTCGTCGCTTTTAATACCCCCAACTATCGGTTATTTTTAAATACCCACAACTATTGGGGGGCCCGCCAAAAATACTCCATTTACCTATTATTACCTGGATGGGCGGTAAACCAAAACTCCCACCACCCCCCCCCCACCCTCCTCTGCTCATCTCTCTCCTCTGTTCATCCCACCACCTTCCCCCCACCACCCACCACCCACCGCCACCTTCCCTCACCACCAATTCTCTCTCCTCCCTACCACCTTCGTCACCACCTTCACTCCCACCTTCATCACCACTGTCACTCCCACCAACAACCACCACTGTTTTCTCCCTTCTTTCTCTATTCTCGACCACCTTCAACAACCACTGCCACCACCAGTCGAAAACCACGGCCACATTCGATCTCCTCCATCGTCGAATCTCCTCCTTCTTCGCAATCTCTTCACCTCCAACACACCGCCGGAATACTAACACCACTAACACACCACCTGTAACCACCGAATCACCACCAACAATGGATCGACTGACCATCGAACTAGCAAGCAGCAACAATAAATCTTCTTTCTCTCTCCTCAACCTCCTTTAATGACCACACTAGACCTGTTCAACGGGTTGGGTCGGGTCGGGCCATGCTGTATGCGGGTGGGGTCGGGTCAAGGGCTAGACTAACCCAACCCGACCCTGACCCTATTTTAAAAAAAAAATCAAGTTTGTATTGATTATGCAGATACATCATCAGAAGTGTTTGACCGTCAGATCACAACAAAGAATCAAATTTGTGATCTTATGTTTGTGCTGATATACTAGTGGTATTTCTGGTCTGCTGATACAAATAGCCTCTGTAAAAACTTGCTTAGCATTGATGTTTCCCTGAGTAAAAGAAAAGGTGGGTTCTGTAAAACTCAATTTAGTCCCAATCTACTTGGTTTTTGGCAAGCTCTCCTACAAAACTTCATATTAAAAACGGAAAATAAAAAATCCAGCAATACAAAACTTCACGCTAACAGTAGCAGCCACACAATTGATTCAACCTTTCCTTCAAATTTGGGTCATTTATTGCCAAATATCCTAAGAAATTCAACAACCCAGAATATAAAATGACGTTTCAAGAAAAACACATTTCAAATGAAAAACCTGATTAGATTTCAAGAAAATGGCGTCAAATTAAGGTTAAGCAAGTTTAAGGGTATCATATTTCAAGAAAATGAAAAACACATTTCTATTTTTGCCACAAAAATAAGGTTCACAAAACGAGGCAAAATTTAAGGGATCTAAAAACTCACACTGAAAAACCTGAGTAGGAGAGAGAGTGAAAAATAGCGTGAAGAGATCTGAAAAATAGCGTGAAGAGATCTGAAAAATATGCAGAGGAAATACTAATAAATGTATTACAACGCAGTTTGTGAGAAATACCTGGTGTTTGTTAGTGTTAACTATGGCGTCGCAAGTGAGAAATACGTTCGATTTTGAAAGAAAGAAGGAGAGAGGAGAGAGAGGGAGCATTATCAGGGTTAAGACAAAATGAGGCTGACCCCTTTTTGACCCGACCCGATAATACATTATTAGGGTCAGACCTTATATGACCCGACCCTATTTTTAATTGAGTCGGGTCATGACCCTATAATATAGGGTCGGGTCATGGGCTTTTTGGGGACCCGACCCATTAAACAGGTCTAGACCACAACCACCACAATCGCTGCTCTCCTCCCTCTTCGTGATTTGTCTCTCCAACCCTTTTCGCGATTTCTCTCCTCGACTTCCACCATTGCTAGGTATTTGTTTGGGGTATCGTGGATTTCATGGTGGTCTTCTATTGGGGTTTTGAACTAGTGGTTTTGGGGGTTTCGATTTGTTGGTTTATTGGTGTTAGGTCTTGGGTATGTTCTTGATGTTGTTGGTGTTGTTTCAGTTGTGTTGGTGGTATTTTCCATGGTACTTGTGGTATTTTATGGTGGTCTTGGGTGTGTTTTGGTGGTGGCGGTGGCAGTGGAAGGAGGTGGTGATGGCCTTCGTGGTAGTTGACGAGGGTAGTGGTGGCAGTTGATGGTGGTAGTGGTGGGTTTTGGCAATTGATGTGGGTGATGGTGGTTGTGGTGGCAGTGAGCAGTGGTGGGTTGGGGGGATTCCGGTGGGTGGGCGGGGTGGGGATGGGGTGGGGGGTGGTGGGAGGTCGTGGTAGTGGTGGGCTGGTGGCTAGGTGGTGGTTGTAATGGAGGAAGAAGAAGGAGAGGATGGAAAAAAAAATTACCTGTTACAATGTTTACAAATCATCTGAGTGTATTTGTGGCGAACCTCCCCAAAAGTTGGAATTATATAGGAATAACCCATAGTTGGGGGTATTAAAAGCGGACGGGCCAAAGTTGGGGGTATTCTGATCCATTTCTATTTATTATTGTTATTATTATTATATTATTATTATTATTATTATTACTATTATTATTATTATTATTATTATTATTATTATTATTATTATTATTATTATTATTATTATTATTATAATTATTATTATTATTAAAAGTTGTGATAGTAATAAAATGATAGTAATAGTAATACTAGTAATGAAATACAAATTAATAACAATATTAGTAATAATATGTTTTATAAAAGATAAGTTCAAATCATAAAAGTTCATATCAGATCAGATCAGAAAAAATAAATTCATATCAGATTAGTAAAAATAAGGTGAACTAAACATAGCCTTAGATTTGGACATGCATATTAACGAGCCCTTTGGTTCATTATTTTTGGGCTTCAAGAAAAGGAATCAATTACCGATTCCCTTTCTTCTTGTTGGTTCAACCCTTCATCAATCTATTACCATTACTTGATGGTAAAAGATTCCCCCAATTTGTTACGTTCCCCTCCCCTCAAGTAACAAAATCCATTATTTAGTAGTAATGGTTACCATTCATTTTCATTCCTTAGCTTGAACCAAACAAAGTAACCATTTTTGTTACCATATCCCTCCTCTATTTATATCTTTTCTTTTTCATTACCTATGTTGAACCAAATGACCCCTAAGAATAGATGGCAGAGCAGTGTAGGTTTTAGATGGATAGAATAGAAGTAAGAATAAAAAACTAATTTAGTAACAAAAATATAGAGGACCTACATCATATAATATGAAGAGAGATTTAAGGGAGATAGAGTTGGTGGAGGGCTCTACATGAATATACATGTTGAGTGGGTTGGGTGGAGTGAATTTTCCCTTTAAGGTAAAATTATTTATGGACTGACTAAAATAATATACATGACAATTGTTTGAGTAAAGAGAGAATAGCATTTAGAGCAACATATGCATCTTTTTCCTAACACGTGAAAAATGGTAAATCACTTTTTGTGTAGAACTAGCATGTATTGTCAATATTTTTTTCTTTTTTATTTAATGGTAAGGAGAAAGATCATGTCTAGACCTTAATCAGCACGGTGTTTTTCGTCTAGCTTTTGGAGACCATGCACTTGAGAGTAGGGAGGAAAGCGAAAAGGTAAGAGGAATCCCTACCCCCAAGTATTATAGTTGGGAAGATTCTACCTCGTAACCTTAAAGTTACAAGGTGAATCCCCTCATTTGGTTCCCCAACTATCAAATGGCCCACCGCCAGGTTTTCTTATGGCGCATTTTGGGTCTCACACTACTGGAGCTCCGGAAGTCATTGTTCGAGTGGATGGCTCGTGGTTAAAAAATACAAAGTTGGCAGCAACAGCTTGGGTCGCCACAGATTGTACCTCTAATGAAACTTTTAGCCATGGTAAAATGATTCGTGCTGCGTCAGCCCTACAAGTGGAGGCCAAAGCTTGTCTTTCCGCGCTTATGTGGCTTAATGAATCCAACTTTACTCAAGTTTGCATCTATTCAGATTCAGAGGTGTTAGTTCGACTTCTGACTACGAGAACTGCTAAAGATATGTCTATCAGCCACACCCTCATGAATATTAAACACCTTGCGGGGTCTCTTCAGTGGTGTCGCATCATAAAGGTTAGCAGACAAGAAGTTTCTACAGCTCACGATCTCGTTAGGACTTGTAGGAACTCCAGTTTCCCTTTTACTTATCATTAGTGTGTTCTAGTTCTGTTTGCCCCTGTGGTTGTTTTATTTATGTACGCTTTCCAGGTTGTCAAAAAAAAAAATTCTTAAGTTCGTAACGTGTAATGTTAAATGTGATTTTCAATTACCATGCACCCAAAACGATGATCAATGAACTGTTCTTCCTGTACCAGTAGAAAACAATATTGTGATTTGTGCTAAGTGACTATAGTTTTATCCAATAATAGTGACACATAGGTGGATAACAATGTATTTTCATCCTAAAACTCGGCAATTCTTCATTTGTGTGTAGTAAGTTAGCAGTACTATATGGATGGCTACGCTTCTGTCGTTTTTTGCTTTCACAGCAATACTGTGTATGAAAGTTAAGTTATATGTTTTTTATTAATAACAACTACAGAACAACAAATGGATTTCAAAGATATATAGAAATTTTGTCAATTTTGCTTCATGTTCTCTAACCAATTTCAAATTGTCTCAAACCCACATGAAGCATACTATTATTATTACTAGGCACAAAAAAGTACTCCACAAGACCACGACGCTCAATCTGATTCGTCATATAAAAACAAGGCTAATTGGTTATTTCACTAATATTTTGATAGGGCTTCTTAGATCTTATGGCTTCCAAAGCATGCAAAAAACAGAACCGTTTGCATATCACCAAATTTACTCCAACCTTTTTATGACACGTAGAAAAAAAAATCTCTTTCAGGATATACTTGCTTGTTTCCAACTCACAACGCTTGATATCCTAACAAGTTCTCTGTTACTTGCAGTTGACAACATATTCTCTCTTTCTATCTCCAAGCATAGGAGATTTGTTCATCTCTCTTCTTCATCCTTGTGCACATTATAACGCTGCTAACATGAAAAAACGTAGAATGTACTACCAAGTAGTGCAGCAAGTCGATGACCAAAAAAAGACTCCTCAAATAAATTAATAAAAAAAAGTGAAGCACTTCTATGGTTCTACTTCCTAAATCCTGGAAACATGCACGGTGCAAAATAGATGAAACGAGAATGTAAAAACACACACATTTAACTTGAGACCTACAACTGTATTATCAGAAAAACTAAATTGGATTACTCTATTCTAACAATATCTAAAACTAAATAAATAAGACACAAATAAAAGTTAACCGCCTCTTCAGCAGATTTTGCGTTGGACGTTGGAGTGTGCCATTGCAAAATGATAATGGAAGTCACCTCAACTAACTCCTGCATTTCAGCCTCCCGAGAAAGTTACAATTGCCAATAGAAACACATGTAGTCGTTTCTGTTTAACCCCTGCATTTTGTTTGATCCAGCAAAGGGGTAACTCAGAGAGCAGACAAAGAAACGACACAAGAGTTAATTAATGTAAACAACTACTATCAGAAAGATTAATAGAAACTACAGCAGATCTGTTTCAAACAATCAACGTGAGTGCAGCAAAAAGGCAAAAAACATGCAATCTCCATGCAAACCACACGATCACATCCCAGAAACTACTGAGGCAACTGAATCTGGAGTATATCATAATACTCCAGTGTCAGTAACGACTGAAGAATCTAGGAAATTTGCATCCCTTCAGCATGATAAGTCTCTAGCTCCTTGTCAAGCTCATCGGCAGATTTCTCTTGTTGCTTTCTTCCACGACCCCGTCCCCTTCCCCGGGCTTGGCCATGGCGCCCTCCTCGGTTTTGAGTTTGGGCACGCCCTCGGCCATTCCTCAATCCACCTCTTGTTCTTTGTCTGCATAAGCATTTTCATACAACTACAATTAATAAGAAGCAATGATTGAACATAGCTGACGCTCAATGAAACCAGCTTTCAAATCAGCCAAAACATAATATAAATATGTTATCTTTCAATCAGTTTGTAAACAGACAAAATCTTACTGGCTGCCAGCTCAACAGAGAGGAGAAGTAGAAAGAGTCCAGTTACTCATATCACAAGGTTCCTTATTAACACAATGAACCACATGAACTAAAGGTATAACCATAATGTAGGTTGGGTCAGAAGCAAGAAATGAAACAAACAGGCAAAACTACAGAAGTTCAAATAGATGTGAAGTCGATGACATAAGTGGTCATTCGTTTAGATGTAAGCAATTACACTTCCAATGAAGTTTCATTTACCTGGAAGTATAAAAACGTGTTTGGTGGAACTTACCAAGGGTAGGTATGTGGTAAGTAGAGCTTCTCAAGACCAATGTTTATATATGTCAACAAAACAATTTCGGTGATTTTCACTTCACAAGTTTTAAATGTCAACTAAACAAGCACTATTATTTTATGAGACAGATCACCCTCTTTAACTCCTTAGCTCTGTTTTCCACAAGTTAGTGCAGAAGAAAGTGCTTTAGAAAAAATGACTTGACAAACAAGTGATATCTAATAAATAATTCTGTTTTCTGTCCCAGACTGTTTTCACATAAGATGAATTTGTCTACGGGAAAAAAAATCTTACAAAACGAAATTGGCTTTCTAAAGTAGTCTGAAAATTGTAATTTTAAGGGTACAAAATCTTATTAGCTGAAATTTAAACAAGTACTTGATTACAAAGGTACTGGTTGGTGGTCCTACTCGGCCATTGGCTGTTATCGCAAGCAGATTGCTCCAGTAATTGCGTAAAAAAAAGAACAAGAAAAAAATATCAAAGACTAACTCTGTTAATATTAAGCACTCCACCCATTTCACGATCCGACTTTAACAATACTTCACTCAAGGATATGCTTAAATTGAGGCTAATGCATTAAGGGGTAATAAAGACAAAATAAAGAAAATGAAGTTCAGTGTAGGCAGTGTTCGAAAAGATGATATAAGTGCGAGGAGAGAGAGAGAGATGGAAAGGGGAACTATTAACCTCATTTTGGGTAATGCATTACTCAAGGGGGGACGATGGGTAACTATTACCCCCAAAATGAGGGTAATGATTCCACCTCTACATAATCTCCACCTCCATCAATTTATCTTTGTTTAGTTAAGTTTTTCTCATAATTACCCTCTTAATACATAACAAATCCAAGCATGTCGTACAAGATATTAATATTATTCATTATTAGTAGATTATTATTAAAGTAGTCCAATTATAAAGTTCTCATTTCTCCAATGCACACAAATTAAGAAAGTAGTCGGTGGTGGGTTCTTTGTGAGTTTTTAAATAGCTTCCCTTTCTTAGAAAAAAAAATCGGAATACGAATGAAATCAAAAAGGCCTAGCAGTATTTTTTCATTCTTGTGAGAGAGAGTGTGGACCCATTGAAAAGCAATTATATTATGAGAACCTTATTTGAGACAGGCAATTACGAAGAAACGGGAACTTTACTATGGGACGGAGGGAATACTTGATATAAACTGAACAATACATTTTTGTGTTCTTTTTAGCAATACACTTACTCATTTCTTGCTACACTTTCCTAATATGAAAAAGTCATATTACTTGCTACATACTACTTATGGAACTTTTCCCACTTAAAAGTTAAAATTATATATTTATTTAGTATTAATGTATGCAGTGCGGACCGTGTTTTTTTTATGTTCATATAAGGATTTTACCATCTTTCTTGTGGTCCCCTTCTTTCTCTCTACTTCTCTTAAGAAATGTGTCATTTCTGTAGCAAATATAGAGAAACAGAGGAAGTATATCGGGAAAATTTTCATTTTAGAACGGGGTAAATTGCACAAAGGTCAAACATGTATTTCCCTCTATTAAAGTTCATCCGATCTTCTTTAAAGATCTTGGAGTACTTGACGCTATTAGTTCAACAATATTAATGCCTATCATCAATCACAAAGGGAAACAAACTACTCAGGATGTATGACTCCACATATCTCTATTATACTCCTTCCGTTTCTTTTTAATGGTTACACTTTGAGTTTTGACACTATTCACAAATTTATGTTTGACCATCCTTTGTGATTAATGGATAAGGAAAAAAAAGTCATGTGAGATCTTGTTTGATTCGTCTCAATATGTACTTTTGGAATATCAAGTTTTTATAATTTTTACAAATGCAAATTTAGAGATATTAATGCTCAAACATTTACATTGGCAAGCGTGAAAAGGTAAAATGTAACTATTAAAAAGAAACAGAGGGACATGAAGAGAAAAGAGGATACAATTTAATATTTCCCCACATGAAACAAACATTAAACTCTAAAAGAAGGTTTTGATTTGAACGATAACCAAAAAAGTGAAAATAAAGAGTTGAGAGTTGAAGCCCCATTAGGTACCTAAACCTTTTAACACCAAAATGGTAGGGCATACTAGCAACCTCAATTGTCATCATGAAGCTACAACTTTCTTCCCTTGTTTGTTCTCTAGCCTTCTACTCCCTCCATTCCACAATAATTTACCACTTCGATTTTCATCAAAAATAAAAGAAATGGGGGCGAAATTTGTGAGAGAGATGGAAAAGGTTGGGAAAGAAGAGAGAAAGAATTATAAAGTAAGGAGATGTGAGCATTAAAGTAAAAAGATGTGATGGGCCTCATATCCCAAAATAGAAAAAGTGAAGTAATTTTTTGTAAAGCGCACCAAAAAGGGAAGTCAGTAGTCTTTGTGAAAGAGAGAAAGTTTAAGATGCGAGGCCTTTTCGCAAGCCGTAATATTAATTATAACAGTAATGACTTTATATGTAATTTTGTGCGAAAAGTCTCTCAATGGTAATGGTAATGCTTGTCCACCCACAAAAAACTATGTCTTCATAAATTTTCATTATCATCGATTACTATGAGGGCACCATTAAGAAGTTAAGAACTACTAAATAATTATAAAGAACAAAATATTTGGGGATGGATTTCATTACCACATACTTCCTCCATTTCTAAATACATGCAACATTTACATAGTAACCATTATTTATCTAGCAACCTTATCTCATATTCTCTTACAAATGTATAAAAAAAAATCAAGTGTGGTCTTATTTGATTCGTCTTAATGCATACTTTCATAATATCAACATTTTATATTTTCTAATTATATGTAATTAAAGATATTAAGGAACAAAGTAGTGCATCGGATAGCACATAGCAGAAAATGTTGCATGTATTTAGAAACGGAGGAAATATATCACAAAAAGACTTAAACTTACAAAATTACATATCAATTTATTACCATTACCACCAACTATTACCATCTATCAATGGGATGCAATAGTATTATATAGGCTAAATACATGTCCTCAAACAATATATAAAATGTTGGCCAAATAGAACATGACAAAAGAAGCAAGAAAGACTTATAACCGGAGAACGCAATGATTCTTAGTGCTACCAACACGCCAAATAAAAAAAAGACTCACCCAACACTGCGATTTGTCTGAGGTGGTGAAGTCATGCGGCCACCACTTTGCCTGCATGAGAAAAAGGTGATTGTAGAACTCAATATAGAATTCAAATATAGATACTAGAAATGCATCATAAACACAAAAAGACAACAATGTAATATCTAAAAACCAAAAAGAGAAATGAAAGAAAAGAGAATACAGCTGCAAACTCGAATTGACAAGCTGAAAAAACATTAACTGCTTTATCGCACAATCATAGGGCAAATTACAACCAAAAGAGGGCAGTTCATAATCAATATTTTATTCACATTGATAAGTGTAGGAAACAAAAAGTAGTCAAACTAAAATAGACAACGTTATACCTCCTCTGTTATTTCTAATTGCACTATTTAGTTTTTCACGTTTGCCGAGACGCTTCTTTGAACATCAATATCTCTAATTGCATATAAGTAAAAATTATAAAAATTTGACATTTGGAATCCTTGCATTGAGACGAATCTAGTAAGACCCCACTTGACTTTTTTTATTATATAATGATAAGAGATAGCTTAACAAAGTTGGTCGATAAATAGTGCCAAAAACGAAATAGTGCAATCAAAAAAACGGAGGAAGTAGATAGCAACAAAAGTGCAAACCAGAAAGGACATTGCACATTACCCCAAATAAGAAAATTATATGTGACCTTACGGTTAAATAGAAGATACAAGTTTCTCAATCAAAACATAATGAATGATGAAGTTGATACTTCTAAAGATTTTTAGCTTTTCATGGTAGAATTTTACCATTACAGTTCCAAATAGCCAAAACAACCACTTATCATCTAGATGAACATTGATCTATAGTTTTCTTTTATTTCCACAGTTTTTTTGTTAGTCTAATTTCAAATTTTAGGATTGTTACAGAGGTGACGGGGACAATTTTTGCATTTGAAGTTTCTAGAGGTGGTGATTGGTATTTTAGGGGTGGTGTTGAATAGGCTACCATGGCGGTGATTCCGACGGTTGAGCTTCGATGTGGCTGGTGGTGGAGGCTGCAATGAAAAGGCCATGTTAGACCTGGTCAAGGAACATGAAGAAGACCAGTGTGAAAATTGAGGTATGGGAACCCCATACCTTAAGGGTTTGAGGGGTGATCCCAGCAAATCTCAAATTCTGTAATTCTGAACCAATCACCAGATACAGGTTTGGATGATACCAAACAACATACAAAGGCATGGACTGAATATGGGGCTAGAGTAGCTGCTAGTGAGGTCACATAAACAATCTCACCACTACAATCAGAAAGAGGATGTTCTGAATTGATCCTCAATTAATTAAGCAACAACTATCTACTACTTCACTCAAGCTTATAGAAACCAATAAGCTATTTTATTTAGTCCAATATAATCCAAAGCCAAAATAACAACAAACTAAACCAAATCACTACGTAATATTAACAATACAGTAATTTTATGGTAAGATAAGTTACAGCATAATATGGGTCAAGCAAGATATGACGTGACTTTTATGAGTGAGCATCATCAAAGATACGCGAACAATCTTTATAACTTCCCTCCATCCCAAAATAGTATTAACACTTTGCTATATCATCCATCTCAAATTAGCCTTTACACTTCTATATAGGGAAAAGCGCCACTGGTATATTAATACCTCTCTCTTCCACCAGTTTGGCACACCATTAAACACACCATTTACATATTATAATTCACCACTATTTCCTTTAATAAGATCTAGTTAGGGTCCCAAACTCATTCTTCGTTAATTAAAACCATCTCACCATCTCCTATCATATCTAAATTTACCAATAAATAATAACTGATAACCAAACATGATAAGTGTCTAGACTATTGTGGGCCAAAGAGAGTACTTTATCCTTTATTTTCACAATTTCACTCTTCTTACATCATCCACTGAAGCATCCTCATCTTAGACACTAAACTTCTTGACTGGGTTTTAAAACCTTGCAACTCTCCTCTATTATGGCTACACAATGATGTTTCATCTTGATAAGATTAGAATTAAGAGTAGGCATTAGCATGCATACAAAGAGGGGAGTCACTTGATACAGTCTTGTAGGCAAAGTTAAACTAGAACAGTTCACTACCCGTTGACTACTGTATACTAATGTCATACGTATTACTTTCGAAAGGCAGGTACTCTGCAAAAGAATATTCTTTTCTACACGCAAGAATAACAATTCAAGCAGAAACGGAAGTAGATAGAGACTTATGAGCTCTAAACATTAGGTACATACGTCATAACAACTCTTCTTGTTGCCTTTCCATTAGCGCCTCCAACAACATTTACGCGAGCAGCCATAGGCACTTCTGATTTAGGGCTTACAACCTCAACCCTCATAGGCCTTCCATCAAGTTGAACATTATTGTAACGCTTGTGGGCTGCAAATGCATCGCTTCTTTTTGCATAGACAACTTCAGCTGATCCCTGCAATCAGACCGCATCACCACAAGATATTAGAATTATTGGGAAAGACCCATATAGGTAAAGATTAACCATCAACCACAAAACAGAAAGAACACTATGACAGTGTAAGACGAACAACACATGCTGATCTGATATGAAGAAAAGGACGAAAGAACATCTGTTTGGTGGAAATATGCCAAGCCATAGAGATAAAATTTATGCTACAAGGAGAACAACAACTAGCATATAATCATACATCAAGCAAGTCTTTTGTCATTTAATCTAACCCATGTCTCAACAGCATAACGTATGTAAATTCTCATGCTTCTTTTCTGCTTGGGTTGACAGCTAAGCACTAACATTACAAATTTTAAACTTTTCAGGCAAGCACCAACACGCAAACACACACCATTGACTACTCCAACATGGAGTCAATCACACATATTCTCATCCATCGAACAGCTAAAGACTGCACAACTGAAATCATCCTAATGTTAACATATCCTACAGAGACACAGAATCATTTAACATAGACTGTTCCCTCCATTTTCCAAGCATCCTTTAGAGTTTTCTAGCTACGCAAAAATTCATAGTGCAATGGATCCACCAATTTGTCAAATTTTCTTTACATACTGTTAAATAAGAGGCAACATCTCGACCTCCAACAAAGGTTTCCAAAATTTATTCACAGAAAACAAAATATATATATAAAATAGATTCCAAGGGAAACAGCAAGCGCCCAGCACATCAGATGAACATTACAACTTTCAGCATAATGCTCAGAGGCCAGAGCCTCAAACTTAATTCGAGGAGGTATGCATGGCAGATGAAGAGCTCAACAGATTATGTGAGAAATGCGACGCAAATAAAATAAAAAGGTAGAATGTGAGAAAGGAATGTGTGAACAAAAGCAGGAAAACAAGCGTAATATATAGAAAGAAAAACAAGAGAAATAAGATTGTTACACATGGACTTAAATAAAAAACGAAAAAAACAAAAGACTATAAAAGAGATTCATCAGAACCTTGAATAAATCTTATGAACTTTAAACAAATTGACACAAGTCCAAAAGCACCCAGTAAAATAGCAGTATAGAATAATAAAGAAACCTAAATTACCTAACATGCAAATTTTTGTAAAATGAGACTTCACTGTATCTTAAAACAAAAAAGCAATGCCCAAAGACTTACACTGGGTTGACCATTTTTATCAAAGTGTATGGCATAACGTTTCAGCTCCCCGATCTCAGAGAAAAGCTCCTGATTCCAAGTTCAAATTTCAGGCCAAAAGAAACCAGTCGCAAAGGTCTTTAATTGAAAATTAATGAATCAGGCTGTACCCTTATATCATCATTGCTCACTCCACGGTCCAAGTTTGAAATATGCAACTTTGTACCACTTTCTACTGCGGGTATTCCAGCAGCTGCAAGGCTTTCTTCAAACAAATCATGCTTCCATGGGAAGTTCTTGGTTCTGCGATAAGACTGGCGATACCATTGGGAAACATAGCCCAGATGGAGGAAAAGGTGATGTCAGCATACTAGAAAAAGGACGAGTTGCCATTCTCGAGGTGTCAATGAGAGATTTTCATATCATCAAAAAGAAAAAAATTACTAATGACCAATCCAAATACATTTGAGAAGCCCAGACAAGCCATTGAGAAGACCAGACAAGCCATTATCATGACCAGATGAAAGTGAATTCAAGGTTTATGAAAGGGTGATAGATGGAAAGAGGAAAGAAACTGTAAGAATTGAAGCATTGTATAACATCAGTTTTATGCTAAATAGATCGCTTTTCTGAAGTGAGCTTAATTCCTGAGCAAAGGACGCCGAAGTAGGACAGCAACTTGCACAAAAGTATCCCAGAATTAGCAATATAGTTCACCATCCCTCTTGGCCTAAAATAAATCGTCAAAAGAAACAAAAAGACGGAAGCACTAATGAATACGGACTAATAACTGCACTGATTCAAATGGCTGACTACCAACAGTCCTCAGTGACCATGATGCTAGCAAAATTTTAAGAAGAGGCAGCAAAGGACTTCCAATACATAGGTCATCAGATGTCCCTCACAACGATGCAACAAAACTTTCCGGATCAAATTACATGAACCATGATACGGAAACATGTTAGCAAATGATGCTATGCTGAATACATCAGAAGCCTTCTCCAAGCGTGAAATTAGGTTATGAGTCATTGCTTGATTCAATATATATTCTTATGATCACCATTCACCACAGCTCCTAAACCACATGCCAGACTTAAAAAAGAATGCATAAAACATCCGGAGTTTGGGCTTGCCTTGGCTATAGCGAAAGACGAAGGTCGAGTATTAACTCCAAGGAGTCCCTGTCGGCCTGCCCCTCTACCAATCCCTCTCATTTTTCCACCATTAACGGATCCTCTAGCTCCACGCCCTCGAAGGGCACCACCTCGTCCTCTACCTATACCTGCACTTTTCTTGCTTTTTATAATATCATCCAGAGACATATCCAAAGACTTATCCATAAAGGACAGATTTAAAGAACAGCAGCTTCAACAAGTAGAGTGATAAAACCTGAAAAGCCACAAAAACATATTTCAACGTCAGATTATATTAGCACTTCTAACTGAGTTGGGAAAAAAATGTGATCTCAAATTGAAATATGATTTAGAGAAGACAGTGAACTCTCACAATCAATTAAGCTCAATAACTAACATTTTCAAAGTGCATTAGCAACCATGACATGGTCAATTTTCAAACAAATTGCACAAGATCTAGTTGAAAACTTTCATTCATTGTTTTAACAAAGGAGTACTATACACTGGTCCTGTATTGTCAAAAGCCAGCATTGACAACACACGAAAATTGAGATTAGTTGACTCGTATGCAAAGCTTTTTCACAAAAAAAAATCTAAAACTTGAAGACATATAAACGGCTTCTCAAAGCAGACAATAGTGAAAAACATTCACCATCAGAGCATATGACCGACAAGATGGTCCAGCCTCACTAATGTTTTGTCAAAATACACACATTTAGTAAAATCACCTATAGTTACAAGAAATATTGAAACAAAGAGTAGTAGCCTACTAATACATCCCAATTAAGAGTACGTGGTAACACTATAACACTACTCACAATGAAACATGAGATTTATGGTCCTAGAGAAACAATTACCAGCCGAGGTTCTTTACTTTACGCAACTTATTGATACGCAGTTTAAATTTCATCTTCTAATTATTCTCCTTTTCTTCCAATACTCTTCTGCTTAATTATATTTCTACAATAACCGTTCGTGCAAAGAAATGTCCTACCCACTTCGACAAACACACTCCCTCAAGCCCCCTACATACTATGTCTACGTCCTGCTTCTGAGCCGTGCTCATTATACCATCCAAGTCCACGTCTACAACAGAATTTATCCCCAAAACAACCTTATTGGATCAACATAGAGACAAATCCAGACTTTAGGACATTGAAGACGAGACGGTTAGGATATTTCGGACGAGGCAATCTAATTGCACCAGGACAAATCAGATCTCCATTTTTCAAATACAATACACAAACTACAACGAAAATCAAACGGAAGAAGCCACTTTGATCAACCAGATGAATCAAAAAGTGAACATATTCCCCAAGAATCAGCCAAAGCCTAAAAAAACACTTGAACTCAACAAAATCGAACAAAATAGCACCAAAAATCAACAAAGCTAACCCTAAAATAACGAGAATCAGCCTCTAGTGAAAAAAATTCCTCAGATGAAAAAAATCAAACGAACACAATTAAATCAACCCTAAAAGCAACGAAATCACCAAATAAAAAACGCAAAAAAGAAAAGGAAAGAGATTAGATGTTGGATCCCTACCACAAATCAGACGAAACAAAGCGAGATTTCAGATGAACGTTGAACGACTAAAACAACAGAAAATCGGCCTCTGTATCTGGCTTCCTCTCTTTCTCTCTCTCTAGATTATGAAGTCTCCAAAACGCGTAATTTTTGCAATTATTTCTCCGGGTTTGGGTTGCAAAAGAAGAAAACCCAATGGGCCAAATGCAAACCACCGTTCTGGATAGGTTCCGTAATTGCTTTTACAATTCTTAGGAGTTACAACTTGGGTTGGTCCGATATCGGATGATTGAATTTCGCATATTAAAGAGGGCATAAAACATGCAAATTAATAGGTGCACACGTCCGATGGTGAGAAAGGCGCGCACGATGACATCAAGCACTAGGTTATGAACATAAAGACCAATACCAATGAACATATACTAACAGAGATGTACATATGTTCATTTGGATTGTTAGTAAATGTACGTGTGTTCATTTATTTGGTTATTAAGTATACATTTGGGCACATTAGTCGTATACGTATGCGCACCTTCCTCACCATACGGACGTGTGCAGTGTGCACCATCTACGGATTACATAAAACAACATTCAGGTTCCGTTTGTTTTGGAGGAAAACGATTTTTCCCATTTTCGGTTGTTTGGTTGGACAAGGGATTTTAAAAGGAAAATTAAGGTGGAAATGAGTTTTTCATTCCTGTGTAAACATTTTACTCCAAATTTGAAGGAAAACCATTTTCCTCTACTCTCTCTTTCACAACATCTCCATTTTCCCTTCTAAGTTTAATAGTTTTCCATCTAACCGAACAAGGGAAAACTGATATGCATATGCATTTTCCACGGAACATATTTTTCATGTGGAAAATTATTTCCCTCAAACCAAACAGACTCTGGTTTAATTAAACAATATTCAGTTTTTTTATATATATAACATAAAAAAAGGTTAGATCTCCTATTTTTAAATATTTTAAACTAACAAATCAAGAATGAAATATTTAAAATAGAATCAAATATGGCAACGACGATAACCTTGATAAGCAGAAATAGAGTGATCTTTCCAAGTGAGGTTGCAATACTCCATCTTTTTATAAACACAATATAAATAAAATAGATCATTATATTAATGACATGACGATAGCAGTAATATTGTCTGACAAAAATGTACTCCAAATAAAGGTTTAAAATAAACTAAATAGAAAATAAACCCCAAATAGGAATAAATATATAAACTCCAAATAGATCCTGTTTCTGCCTAGAAATTAGTCAAATGAGTGAAGTATGTTTAGAGAGGTTAAAATCCCGAGTTATAGTATAATCCCGAGTCTTGTCACTTGAAGTCCTGCAAAACAAGGAAAACTGGCCCGAGGGTGTTCCTGGGAAAGCCCCTCCGACGCTCAAGTCAGTTGAGATTGAGGTAGAGAGAGAGAGTGAGTAATTGTAGAGAGAGATGCTCTGGTTTTGTTAGGTGAGAATTGAATACCTGTTCATTGATTGGGTTTGCTGCTTTTATAATGTTGGGGATTTCCCAGACAAGAAACCCTATTGGGGAACATCCATGTATGTAGGAAAGTTGTCTCCCTTTTATGGTAAAGTTACTTTCTGTAAGGATTTAGCGGACCCCTTAGGGGTATATAGTCCAGATCTTTTAGGTGGGCTTTGCATAACCATGTTGGACCAGATCATGGGTCCAAATAATTAGCCCCACAACAAGTAATCGGAATGAGATCCCCAATTTTCAGTGCGGTTGATTGGCGGAATGACCATGTTTTTTATAACATTGTGGTGCACTCTTAGATCCATCCCGAGGTAATGCTAGCCCCGACTTGGTCGATGCAGCGCTCGACGCTTCTGGTATACCCGAGAAGTGGCATGCACCTCTCGTCGGGTGAGCCCCAACCCGGGAAGGGCGGATCCCGGCTCGGCCGATGCTGATTCGGCTTTTCATAGGACCCCCGAGGGCATCATGCTCCTTCGCCGCATGAGCCCCGACCCGGGAATTTAGAAGATCCCGACTCGGTTGATGCTGCCCTGGAACTTCGATTCGAACCCCGAGTGCGTAATGCTCTTCCGCCAAGTGAGCCCTGACATGGGAATGTGTAAGTCCCGACTCGGTCGAGGTTGTTTTGGAACTTCAGACGAACCCCGGGAGCATCATGCTCTTCTGCCAGGTGAGCCCCGACCCGGGAGAGTGCGAACTTTGATTCGGTCGACATTGATTCGGCGCTTCGGACGAACCCCGAGTGTACCACACATCCCCTGTCCGGCGAGCCCCGACCCGGGAGTACTGAACTAGCCTTTTGGTAACCCCGAGGGTGATTGATAGTGCGCCGCTCGTAGAGTCCCGCGCTCCGCACAATCCCGACTTGGGATATTGGAGGCTCTCTGGAAACTCTCCCGAGTCCCGACCGGAGGGACACCGCAAACAGAGGAGAGCAGCGTACCCTGGGCGACTCGGGAACAAGGGAGGAGTCTTCACTTTGCAGGCGAGGCCAGACCCGAGGGCTTACACGAGGCAGGCGACGAGGTAATGCCCGACCCGAGACACTTGGCAGACCGCGGCGTCACAAGTGCCTGAACCCGAGACAATCCTGAGGGCCGAGAGGGTGTGCTCGTGGTCGCCTGGCCGAGGGTGGAGTGTTTGCGCGCTGGAGAGGCCGGGAAGAAGGTCGCGTGTCGACGAAAGGGTTTCAGTGGTCCAACCCCGAGTCGACTATTGGACAACTTGGGAAGAAGGTCGAGAGGGTAGACTCGTGAATTCTCGAGCCCAAGGAAGATCCCGAGTCGGGGTAGATCCTGAGTATGTGGAGATTCCTTCTTGAGTTGCAGGGACCTTAAGCACTGGTTATGTTGATCCCGACTCGGTCGACGTTGTGCTTGGCGCGCCCTTGGCTAGAGGCACACACTTGGGGGTACCCTACACGGCTGTGCGCTTACGGTCAGCTTTCCCGACCTGTGGGAGCCTTGGGCTTGCTCCCATGCAATACTGAGATTGTGCCCTGGTGCTTGGCAAGGAACGATCCCGAGAAGGGGGAGACCTTGCTTCCCCGAGTTAGTGCGTTGGGCACTAAGTTTAGGCTTCCCCTCGGGGAAGAATGAGTTTATCTAGGGGTACCCCACGCCAACTCGGGGGCTAATGGGCCCTTCTATGGGTACCCGAGTTGGTCATGGACATGCTTAGCCATCATTTGGCTAAGTGTTGAGCCCCCTGGCAAGGCCGAGAAGGGTATGTGCCAACTCGGGGGCTAATGAACCCTTCTATGGGTACCCCGAGTTGGTCATGGAGATGCTTGCCATTATTTGGCTAAGTGTTGAGCCCCCTGGTAAGACCGAGAAGGGTGTACGTGCCAACTCGGGGGCTAATGAGCCCTTCTATGGGTACCCCGAGTTGGTCATGGAGATGCTTAGCCATTATTTGGCTAAGTGTTGACCCCCTGGCAAGGCCGAGAAGGGTGTGTGCCAACTCGGGGGCTAATGAGCCCTTCTATGGATACCCCGAGTTGGTCATGGAGTGCTTAGCCATCATTTGGCTAAGTGTTAGCCCCCTGGCGAGGTCGAGAAGGGTATGTGCCAACTCGGGGGCTAATGAACCCTTCTATGGGTACCCCGAGTTGGTCATGGAATGCTTAGCCATCATTTGGCTAAGTGTTGAGCCCCCGGCAAGGTAGAAGGGTATGTGCCAACTCGAGGGCTAATGAACCCCTCTATGGGTACCCAGGAGTTGGTCATGGAGATGCTTAGCCATTATTTGGCTAAGTGTTGAGCCCCCTGGTAAGGCCGAGAAGGGTGTACGTGCCAACTCGGGGGCTAATGAGCCCTTCATGGGTACTCAGGAGTTGGTCATGGAGTGCTTAGCCATAATTTGGCTAAGTGTTAGCCCCTCGGCGAGGCCGAGAAGGGTAGGGTATGTGCCAACTCGGGGGCTAATGAACCCTTCTATGGGTACCCCGAGTTGGTCATGGAGATGCTTAGCCATTATTTGGCTAAGTGTTGACCCCCTGGCAAGGCCGAGAAGGATGTGTGCCAACTCGGGGGCTAATGAGCCCCTCTATGGGTACCCCGAGTTGGTCATGGAGTGCTTAGCCATCATTTGGCTAAGTGTTGAGCCTCCTCGCAAGGCCGAGAATGGTGTGCGCCAACTCGGGGGCTAATGAGCCCTTCTATGGGGACCCCGAGTTGGGTGGAGGAGCATTCTTGGTCTCATGTGATCCCGAGTGTGTTTAGTCTTTTACCGAGTTGGGTCTTAGTCAATTATTCAGGCGTTTGACCGTTGACCGCTAGTATTGGGACGTTGACTGTTGACTACACTCTTTGAGAGAAATTGGGCCTTAATACTTTGGGCATTTGCCTTTGGGCTTTCTTATTGTAAGCCTGTCTTTGGCGAGCCCACCAAGGGTGGTGCAGGAGTTGTCGCGGCGCGGGGATGGAGAAGGAGCTATATGAAGGGAGAGGGAGTTATTTTCCGTACATTCCAATCATTTACAAAATCTCTCTCTCTCTCCTCTTTCTCTCTCTAGAGTTGCTCTCCGAATTCTCCGCGTTTGTTCCTGCCCGAGTTCGTCCTCGTGCGATCTTTGGTGCCTGTGCCCCTCCCGAGTTCTCATATCCCCGAGAAGTACGCTTTTCTTGTGTTTTATTTCCTTATTGCTCTCTGTCGTAGATCGATCCCCCTAGAATGGACCGCGAGTCGGACCCCGAGTCGGAGTCGAGTACCCCTGCCTCCTCTCCTTGCAAACTTTCTGAGGAGATTCGCGGGGAAGGTGGCTTTTTAGTTAGTACTCGGTTACCTTGCCCGGATCCTTCAGCGGTGCCCGAGGCAATTCCATTACCTAGCCCTTCGGATTCTTTATCGAAAGAAGACGAGGGTGTAATCCCGGGTCCTTGGGATGTGTCGATCCCGCACAGGCCTTGTGTTAGGAGTTACTTAGATAGGTATATTTCTGATGGTGTAGTGATGGTGCCCGAGAGAAGTCACGAGGATGATGAGGGCCCTAGCACTTCAGGCCAAGACTACCCTCTACTGGACTCCGAGGGAGGTCCTCACACCTATTATCCCGATCCCATATTTATGAAATATATGACGAGAAGCTTAAAACATATTGGGACCAGGTTTTGGATATGTGACCCTTTCTTTGTTGTTCGCGCCAAGCATACTGAGACGGTTCTGACGCCCCCGGCGGGGTGTGTGTCGGTATACCAGCAGAATATGCAAATGGGCCTCAGATTTCCCTTGCATTCGTTCATCCGTGATCTTCTTAACGCTTATCAACTAACCCTTACCAGTCTTCTTCCCAACAGTTGGCTCACAATAAATGGGTTTGTGGCTATCTGTGAGTCCCTCGGGGTTACCCTGAGTGTGCGCTTATGGCGTAACATGTTCACTTTGATGTTGGGTCCGGCTGACAGACATGGTCTAAGATGGTTTCGCTTCCAGTGTCGGGCTGGTTATAAGGTAGTCTGTGATGCTCCTTCGAACCAAAAAGGCTTTAGGCGGAACTTTTTCCATATATACACTAGTGATGAGTGGGGAATCCCGATTCTTCCTGTGGAAGGAGGTCCTCGCTTTGGCTTGAATCAAACTGCTCCCGAGATGTCTCGGCAAGAGGCAGTTGCGAGAATATATTTTTCCACAACGCCCAATACTCTGACTGGGGCCCTCTCGTACGTCCCCAAGAATTGGCTCCCTACCCGCTACGAGATACGAAAAGAGATGTTCCTGGCGGCTGCGGGTTTGAGCTGCAGTTGTGATAAGGGTAATCCCGCCTTCGTTTTATGTAAATATCCTTTTTTATACTAAGTGTTTGACGTTTCCTTTGTTTCAGTTGTTGCCCGACACCAGCTAGGTCCCTAGATGGCTGAATGATTTATCGACCATGCCGAGTTGGCCTTGAAGCTAATGGGCGAGCTGGATGTGGAGACAATGTCTATCCCTCCTCCTCCTAAGGTAAATGTCACCTTTGTCGTTTTTATTTCTTTATTCTGAGTAGGGCATCCTGTTTTAATAGTGTTTTGATCCCGACAGGACACGGATCCTAAGAGGCCTAAGAAGCCTTCCGTCCGGTCTCGAAGGTTGAAGGGAGATATCGAGAAGGCTCAAGCTGCGGAGAAGCAGGCCAAATCCAAGGCGTCTAATAAGGCCTTGTCGGGTGTATCCACCGGCTCTAAGCGCAAGTCGGGGGACATTGAATCTCTCTTGGAGGTGGTTGATGTGGAGGAACCCCGGGCCAAAAGGACGAGATCTGACCAAATTGGAGCTGGTGCGCCTTTCACCGACATGACCCCTACCCAGAAGCTCGCCCGAGTGCGCCATGCAGTTCGGGAGATCTATACTAAGGCGGATGATTTGGCTCTAGCAGCGGTGGGTTCCGAAGAGGTCAACACCCTTTATGAGTCGTGGCTGGAGGTAGGTGTTGCCCCCGACATGGAACTTGTACTTTTTAATTTTCGTTCCCTAAATGCTAACCCCGTCTTGCTCTTGCAGACCTCCATCAGAATGACCTCAGTGATACGTCGTCGGGTTCAGCTTGAGGACGAGATTGCTGATTTGAAGAAAGAAGTTGGTAGTTAGAAGGCCAAGGTTTCACTTCTCGACAGCGAGGTGAAGAAGCTGAATGCTGAGCTCGACTCGTAGAAGGACACCTTTGAGAAGGCCAGCAAAGCGCTGGAGGAGGCCACTACTCTCAAGGATAGCAACAAGATGCTTCAATCCTCATTGGATACTGCCTTGATTGAGCGCAATGAGGCTAAGAAGAATGCTGGGGAGCTCCTGCTGAAGCTGGACGAGGCTGTGAAGAAACACAAGTCCTCCCGCCACAAGCTGAAGAAAGTTGAGGCCAAGCTTCAGAAGGCTCAGGGGAGTGGCTGGATGAGTGGAAGACTTCCCCCGAGGGGCTCAACTACTTGGGTAAGATGGCTTCCGCATCTTACCGTCTCGGGACCCGAGAGACCAAGCAACGCCTTCAAGCGATCTTGACCGATTCAAATGCTTCCCTTATTGGGACGGCGTTGAAGGCCGAATTTGACCGTCAAATTGCCTTAGAGTAACAGCAAAGGGAAAGGGAGAGGCCTCCCATACTCGGGTGCTTCTCGGGTTCGGGGTCCAAGCCGGGAGTCAATCTTAGTTACTCCCGAGGGTGTTCAGTCCCGGGATTCTGCGGATGGAGGGAAGCTCCCTGCTGAAGATGGAGATGAAGGTCAGGGTTCCCGTTCCGCCGAAGCTGAAGTCTCTGATGAAGATACGGCGGATAGTTCTGAGGGAACCCCAAACAAAGAGCATGCTGCTTTATCATGCCTTTAGGATTTTCTCTTTCCTTTATGAACTTTTTATGCACCCCGAGAGTCTGTTCCCGGGTTTTCTTTTGGTCTTGATGCCCGAGAGTATGTTCTCGGTGCCTGTGGGTTGTATTTTGTAATGAACTTTCAAGTTTATGTCAATTTCTTGTGATTTCCCGAGTTTACTTGTTTTGATTTTCGGTTTTTTCACCATATACCCCTGACAAATTTTTTTTTGCACCATATACCCTTTCAACTTTCCAAATTCACCATATACCCTCCACGTTTCAAAAAATACATCCACTTACCCTTTTGACTAACGGTGTTAGACTTCCGTTAGTCATTAGGCCCTAATCCTCCCCTAATCCTAATTAACTAACTTAAATCAAACCCTAATCCTAACTCTAACCCAATTCACTAACTTGGGCCCTAACTACTAACTTGGGCCCTAACCACTAACTGGGGCCCTAACCCTAACCACCCCTTACCCCCATTGCACCACCACCCCGTCACCACCACCACCCCCTCCCCTCCCCCTCCCCTTCCCCGTCACCACCACCACCCTCCCTCCCCTCCCCCTCCCCCCCCTTCCCATTGCCCCCTCCCCCTCCCCCTCTTCTTCCCCAGTGACCCCCTCCCCGTTGCCCTTCCCCGTCACCACCACCATCCCTCCCCCCTTCCCCCCCCCGCAGGCCCCTCCCCTCAGCCCCAGCTCCCCCTCCCTGCAGTCGCCCAACCCTCTCCCCTGCAGCCCCTCTCCCTCCCGCTTCCTCGCAACCGCCGAACCCCTCCCCCCTCCCTTTCATGACCCCTCCCCCCTCCCTTTCCCGCGAACCCCTCCCCTCCCCGAAATGAAAAAAAAAATTCGAAAACGCCAAATACGTAACGCCCGGAACCAAGCGACGACGGGGGAAGGGGAGGGAGGGCTGCGCGACGACGGGGGAAGGGGGGCTGCGCGACGAAGGGGGAAGGGGGAAGGGGGCTGCGCGACGGGGAAGGGGAGGGGGGCGTGCGGCGACGGGGGAAGGGGAGGGGGATGTGCGACGACGGGGAAGGGGAGGGGGGTCTGGGAGGCGGCGGTGGTTGTGGGGGCTGTGGTGGAATTTGTGGTGATTGTTGGGGGCTGTAGGTTGGGGTTGGGTTGGGGGTGGGTGGGTGAAGCTAGGTTAGAGAGAGTTAGGGTTTAATTAGGGTTAGGGTGGGGGGGGGTGTTTAGGGTTAAGGTTAGTATTAGGGTATTAGATTAGGGTTTGATTTAAGTTAGTTAATTAGGGTTAGGGGAGGATTAGGGCCTAATGACTAACGGAAGTCTAACACCGTTAGTCAAAAGGCTAAGTGGATGTATTTTTTGAAACGTGGAGGGTATATGGTGAATTTGGAAAGTTGAAAGGGTATATGGTGCAAAAAAAAATTTGTCAGGGGTATATGGTGAAAAAACCGTTTGATTTTTGATGTCAATTTCTTCAAGTTCTTTATTTCGTTAGATGCAACTGTCGTAACCAAGTAAAAAAGTAAAAATGTTTGCTTCATTCACAACTCCGACATTGTCAACTATGGCGTAGAACTGACTGCCCCGAGTTGTGGCTAACGAAATGAACTATAGGCTCACGTGTGGCTAAACTCATAAGAAATCCCGCCAACTCTAATAGGGTACAACTGACTGCCCCGAGTTGTGGCTAACGAAATAAACTATTGGCTCAAGTGTGGCCAAGTTTACAAAAATCCCGCCCACTCTAGAAGTGTACAACTGACTATCCCCGAGTGGTGGTTGTCTAGATAAACTATTGGCTCTAGCGTGGCCAAGTTTACAAAAGGCAATGGTACGTGTGGCCAAGTACCCAAAACAGTGGCTCATGTGTGGCCAAGTTACATTATGATATACTAGATGTAGTACTTCTTCAAGTTGTCTGCATTCCAAGGTCGGGCCAGTGGAGTTCCTTCTGGTGATTCTAGTCGGTATGTTCCCGGCTTGATTACTTCAGTGACTCTGTAAGGTCCATCCCACTTAGGCCCGAGCTTTCCTTTCAGATGCGTCAGCCCGGTGGCTTCGACCTTCCTGACCACCCAGTCCCCAACATGAATTGGCCTGGTTTTTAACTTGAGGTTGAATTGCCTGGTCACCCGTTGCTTGTTGCGGATTGATTTGAATTGTGCATTACCCATGGATTCGGGCAACAAGTCTAGATCGGCTTTCTTCTCTTCCTCATTCTTGTCGTACTCGTAGAAGGTCATCCTTGGGGAAGCTATCCCAATTTCAACTGAAAGGACGGCATCGCTGCCGTAGACTAGACTGAAAGGCGAATTGCCTGTTGCCTCTTTCACTGTTGTTCTTGCCGACCAGAGTACTCCCGGGAGATCATCGATCCAAGGCCCCTTGGATCCTTCTAATGACTTCTTAATTCCGTTCAGCAATACTTTATTTGCGGCCTCTGCCTGGCCATTTGTCTGAGGTCGGGAGACCGTTGAGAACCTTGTCTGAATGCCAAACCTGGAACAATAATCTCGGGTTCGCCCGCTGTTGAACTGTCTCCCGTTATCCGAGATGAGGGTCCTTGGAATGCCGAAGCGAGTGATGACGTTCTTCCATATGAAGTTTTGAACTTGCTTGTCAGTAATTGATGCTAGAGGTTCTGCCTCGACCCATTTCGTGAAGTAGTCGATAGCTACTAGGAGGAACCTCCTCTGCCCCGAGGCTGCTGGGAATGGACCTATTAAGTCTATCCCCCATTTGTCAAAGGGTAGGACAGCTTGGATGGTGGTTAAAGGATTGGTGGGAGCCCGAGGAATGTCCCCATGGAGTTGGCAATTGGGACATCTCTTCACCAATTATGCGGCATCATGCTTGAGGAGGGCCGGTAATATCCAGGCCCTTAGAGCTTTCCCCGCTATTGTTTCGGCCCCTTGGTGGCTGCTGCAGGCTCCTTCATGGATCTCCCGGAGGATGTAGTTTCCTTCGAAGGGAGTTACGCATTTGAGTAGGGGGTGAGTATAAGACTTTATGTACAAGTGGCCTTCATGCCAGATGAACCACCCCGCCTTTCTCTTCAGGCTATCAGCCTCTTTCTCATCCGAAGGCAACAACCCGTCTCTCAGGTATCCGATGATCTCTTCCATCCATGTGCCTGTTCTGTTGACGGTGGGTACTTGCAATGAATTGATGCTTGGTTGGTTCAGGACTTCCCAGATGATGGTGCGGGGGGTCAACCCCTTGGCTGAACTTGCCATGCGAGCCAAGGCATCAACCTGTTGGTTTTCTGATCTCGGGAAGTGCTGTATGTTGAATAAGGACAAAATCTTGATGAGCTCTCGGGTCTTGTTGAGGTACATCCTCATATTATCTTCCTTGGCTTCATACTCTCCCGAGACCTGTCCTACAATGAGTTGCGAATCTGATTTGGCCACTACTGCCTGGGCTCCCGAGTTGATGCAGATTTGGAGGCCTAGGATTAGAGCTTCGTATTCAGCCTCGTTTTTTGAGGCCAGAAAATCAAACTTCACAGCGTACTCCATTTTATCCCCGACTGAGGGTATGATCACAAGTCCAGCTCCGCTGTAGGCTTTGGTAGCTGAACCATCCACTTGTAACTCCCACGACTCCCTTTCTTCTAGATCAAGGGGTCGGGAGCTGCATTCGCTGATGAAATCTACCAAGGCCTGGGCCTTGATTGCTCTTCTAGGCTCATATTCCAGCCCGAAGTCTGCCAACTGGTCTGCCCAGTCGGTCATCCAAGTCGAATGATTTATGCTTTCGATCACTTTTCTGATGGGTTGTCCGGTTAGGACCTTAATAGGGTGCGCTTGGAAATATGACTTTAACTTCCTACTTGCCATCACCAGCGCAAAAACCATCTTCTCAATCTGGCTATATCTTACTTCAGCTCCTCTATAAGCGTGGCTGATGAAGTATACTGGATGTTGAGTCCCCTCTCTTTCAGCCACAAGCACCGCACTGAGGGCATACTCTGACACCGAGAGGTAGAGGTAGAGCGCTTCTCCCGGCAAGGGTGATATGAGTTTGGGCAATGTTGCCAAGTGTTGTTTTAGCTGTTGAAAAGCTTGCTCGGCCTCGTCATCCCATTCAAACTCTTTTCTCTTGAGTGCTCTGAATAATAATAGGCTCTTGTCGGCCGAGCGAGATATGAAGCGACCCAGTGCTGCTAAGCATCCGGTTAACCTCTGTACTTCCCTGACATTCCTCGGTGAGGACATGTTTAGTACTGCGTTGATTTTATCGGGATTGGCCTCGATTCCTCTTTCATCAACCAGGAATCCGATGCACTTCCCCCCCTTTACCCCGAACACGCATTTTCATGCCATGGTGCCGCAGGGTACTCAGTGTTTCTGCTAAATCCCCGACATGGTCAGTTGCCTTTTTGCTCTTGACGATCATATCGTCCACATAAATCTCAATGTTCCTCCCGTGCTGCTCCTCAAAGACCTTGTTGATTGTTCGTTGATATGTATCCCCTGCGTTCTTTAGCCCGAAGGGCATCATCTTGTAGCAATATACGCCTTGGGCTGTAACGAATGTTTTATGTATTCGGTCTTTTTTCGCCATCGGGATCTGGTGGTATCCCGCATTGGCATCCATGAAGCTGAGCAACTCGTGACCGGCAGTTGAGTCCACTTACCTGTCAATCTTTGGTAGGGGATGATTATCCTTAAGACGTGCTTTGTTCAAGTCAGTGAAGTCGACGCACATGCGCCACGCTCCACTGGCCTTTTTCACCATAACCACATTGGCCATCCATTATGTGTACTGGCATTCTTCAATGATGCCCGCCTCTAGCAGCTTCTTAACCTCTGCTGCTGCTGCTGCATTCCTCTCGGGCCCTTGATGCCTGAGTTTCTGCTTGATGGGGCGGAACCCCTCCTTGATGTTTAACTCGTGGAATGCAAAGTTGGGATCAAGCCCCTGCATGTCGGAGATGGTGTACGCAAATACGTCCTTGTATTCCCGCAAGGTGTTGATAAGTTTTTCTCTGATCTCGGGACTGAGGTTCGTGCCAATCCTCACTACATGCCCGAGATCTTCATCAAGCATTATCTCCTCGTCTTCCTCGACCGGCTGGGGTCGTTCATATAGCTTTGGATTTTCTGAAAGGTAGACCCTGAGACCAGTGGGGGTGTCCACGGGGTCTTCCCTCTTCCTCTTTCTTGGTCGCTCTTCTGAAGTATTTGTTTTGAAACTGTTTGTATAATAGTCCCGGGCTGTCTGCTAATCTCGATAGATCTTCCCGACTTGGCCTTCATCTGTTTTGTATTGCAGGAGTAGCTGGTATACCGAGATGGCTACTTTTATCTTGTTCATGGTGGGCCTGCCCATGATAGCAGCGTTATAAGGTAGCGGGGTATCGACCACTAGAAAGTCGACTGGTAGGCTTCTTCCCTTACCCCTTTCCCCGAGTCTCACAACCAATTTTACAAACCCGAGGGGGTATACTGATCCTCCCCCGAAGCCTATCAGTGGCTGACTGGTCGGGGTTACATCTTTCTCGGTATACTTTAGCTTCCGTAAGCATTCTAGAGTGATGATGTCAGCAGATGAGCCGCTGTCGACCAAGATCCTTTTGACCCTTGAGTTGGCAATTTTCATCTCTATGACGAGGGGGTCATCATGGGGGGTATGGATGTACCGGTCAGGCTCCCCAAACATCATGACTGGGCATCCCGCCTTCATCGGCTCGATTTCTAGGACGTGTTGTTTCATTGCTTGGAGGTGAGCCTTGCGGGCTCGGCTGGTTAAGCCTCCCGAGGCATGTCCCCCTGCTATTACCCCGACATACCCGTCGGTGTTGTCGCAATCATTTTTTGCTTCCTTCTCTTTCCATTTCTCTTCCCGAGAGTGCTTGATGTATCTGTTCAGCTTTCCTTGATCAGCCAAGTGATCTAAGGCCTTCTTTAATTCCCGGTAGTCCTTAGTGGTATGCCCACATTTTCGGTGGTATTCACACCACAATCGCTGATCCCTTCTTTCCTTTGAGGTCCTTATAGGGGGAGGAATAGGTAATACCGACTTGTGCTTCAAATCTAGGTAGATCTCACGTTGGTTTCTGTTGAAGCGGGGGTCATTCCCATTATCTGCAGTTCTCGGGAGGAGTTGTTGATTGTTTTTGCTGCTTTTGTTGGATTCCCGATAAGGGGCTTCTTCCTTCCTCTTTTTCGACTTTTCTCCGACGGGTTTGCAGATGTCAGAGGCTTGGATGAACTTCTGAGCCCGACTCATAGCTTCCGTGAATGTAGTGACTTCATTTTCAGCCAAGGACCACCTGAACTTGCCTGGCCAGAGCCCCGACATCAAAGCGGTGAAGGCTACCCCGTCTTGGAGGTCAGAGATCTTCAGAGATTCCTCATTGAATCGCTTAATGTAGTCGGCCAGACCTTCATGCTCCTGCTGCTTGATTGACATTAAGTGGATGCTAGTCTTTTTGTGCCGGCGCCCGGCAATGAAATGTTGGTGGAACAATGCTTCTAACACGGAAAAGTTTGTGATAATGCCGGGAGAGAGCCCTGAGAACCAGCTGAGTGCTAACCCCTTGAGAGTTGTCTGGAAATAGCGACACCAAGCAGCTTTGCACCCGGTTTGCACACTCATCTGGGCCTTATAGGCCGCCATATGATCATCAGGGTCACTGTTTCCCGAATATTGCTCGATTAGGGGAACCTTGACCTTTCCCGGGTTGGGCACCTCCATTATCTCCTGACTGAAGGGTGCCATGAAGTTGAGTACTCCTCTGTTAACCAAGATGGGACTCCTATTTCGTGGGGGTCCCGAGTCTCCTTCGCCTTCAGCCCTGGTCTTCTTGGACCCGTGAGAGGATCCTTCCCGCCCCCTTCGAGGGGTCCGAGATTGGGCTTGCTCCTCTTGATGGGTCTTCTCCTAGTTAGCCCTCCTCTTGTCGTTAAGTAGGATCCGAGCATCCTGCTCCATCCGAAGCCTACGATTCTCTTCAATGATCCGTCGGGCATCAGAATTTGGTGTCCTATGGGAGTTAGCCTGTCGGGATCTCTCTCCTCCCACTCGTTGCCCGTCCCGGTTAGGAACTTGAGTGTTTGGATCACCCCTGGCCCGCGACTCTCCTTGGATCAACTCTCGGGGTACCCCTTGGTTGAGTTGGGGGATTCCCGCTATGAGTTCCTGCAAGCTGCATTGCATGTTCGCGTTCAACTGCAGAGCTATCCTTTCTATGTCCACCATGGTGTTAGGAGGTGGATCAGGTTGTTATGGTTCTCGGGGAACAGTGTGTTCCTCGTTACGAGGAGTAGATCCCTCATCATCGATGGCAAGCGACTCGACCAACACATTGGGTTGTTGGGACTGAATCGGGGTCGGTTGTTGCTGATGTGAGGCTCGGGTTGTTTTCCTTCGGGGTGCCATGTTGCTCTCGGTACGTAGCTTTGAGATGTAGTGTCCCCACAGACGGCGCCAAACTGTTTCTGCCTAGAAATTAGTCAAATGAGTGAAGTATGTTTAGAGAGGTTAAAATCCCGAGTTCGAGTATAATCCCGAGTCTTGTCACTTGAAGTCCTGCAAAGCAAGGAAAACTGGCCCGGGGGTGAACCCGGGAAAGCCCCTCCGACGCTCAAGTCAGTTGAGATTGAGGTAGAGAGAGAGAGTGTGTGTGAGTAATTGTAGAGAGAGATGCTCTGGTTTTGTTAGGTGAGAATTGAATACCTGTTCATTGATTGGGTTTGCTGCTTTTAAAATGTTGGGGATTTTCCAGATAAGAAACCCTATTGGGGAACATCCATTTCTGTAGGAAAGTTGTCTCCCTTTTATGGTAAAGTTACTTTCTGTAAAGATTTAGCGGGCCCCTTAGGGGTATATAGTCCAGATCTTTTAGGTGGGTTTTGCATAACCATGTTGGATCAGATCATGGGTCCAAACAGATCCAAATTAGGAACATACAACCTCTCAAACCCGAAGTGATAATAAGATAAATAACAAAAAACAAAAGTCTCATGTCCCTAAGAATCCTCACTATATAGCCCCAAGCTAAGCCTAACAAATTAGAAACCACCTGCAAGATAAATCAACAAAATAATCCACAATTAGTGGGGAGTAACTAACAGTTCTCTCAACCCAATCAGGATCCAAATAGAATTTAAACATAGATTTAACAAGCAAGCCACATAGACAAACAACAAACGACAAAAGAGCATAAACTCTTGAAATAAAAAAAAAAGGCAACAAATAAATCAACATGCTACAATTCAAATAACCAAAATAACGGGAAAGTTCCTTCCAATAAATTAACAATGGAAAGATAATAATAAATTAATTAATTCTTCAAATAAACATAAGTAAAATACTTTGAGAAGCGTTAAACGCTAGTGGATCGCAACCCACTTCCTATGGTAATGTCAGATTGCAACCTTCACATAATCTATGGGTTAAGTTCGTTACTGTTTGTGTCTAAGAAAGGTCATATTCCCGATGCGGTGTAGGATTACGTCCCCACAGACCTCTCGAACGACAACAAAATCATGGTATACCTAGGATTATATACTATATGGTCTGCATGTTCTTCACCTTGGGATTACGTCACTCCGGATAATCTTGCTCTCAAACAATAATTATAAGTTATATAAATATATTCTTCAATATAATCATCAAATTGATCGGATGCTCTTTAAGACCTTACACCAAATCATCAGAAATCTAGTATCGTTACCCAAGAACTTCAATCCACAAAAACACTCTGCTTAAAATAATAATAATAGTAATAATAATAATAACAATAATAATAATAATAATAATAATAATATTAATATTAATATTAATAATAATATTAATAATAATAATAACTATTTTAAAAATAATAATTATAATATTAATAATAATAATCAGAATAATAATAATAATAATAATAATAATAATAATAATAATGATAATAATAATAATAATAATCATAAATAATAAATAATAAATAATAAATAATAATAATAATAATAAATAATAATAATAATAATAATAATAATAATAATAATAATAATAATAATAATAATAATAATAATAATAATAATAATAATAATAATAATAATAATAATAATAATAATAATAATAATAGTACTAGTAGTAGTAAGAATATTGTTAATAATATTAACTCCAAACTACATTTTAACTCTTCATGGAACTAGAAAATAATAGAAATATTTACAATAGCATGAAAACAATTTCAAGAGCCAAAATGAAATAATTCACACCAAACAACTCACACTCGTTATCTGAGTTCGACTACAAGGTTAATTACAATGATAGTCGCAATACCCTCGGTGCTAAATAGGGATGGGAATGGGTCGAATCTGGAGTGGGTCCAGCAAGACTCAGACCCAGACCCGATTTTTTCGACGTGGACCCAAACCCAGCCCAGACCCACTAGGTCTAAAAAATCTAAACCCTTTCCCAAACCCGTTGGGTCTAGCGGGTCCTGGACACAGGGTCCAAAATAGGTCCAAAATGGGTCCTTAAGATTTTTTTATTCTCAATATCCTTTAATATATATACGTTTTTTCGCCAAACCTTTTTACATATACACGATGTTAGCGCTAAAATTGACTATTAATACTTAATGAATAATGAAGTAATAAAATTATAACTCAAGAAAATACAATCTAAATATATTTCAATTTAAAAGTTTAGTAAGACTATTAAAAATGCACAATACCAAAGATGCCTACGTAAGCATCATATATTTCAGTATATAATAATATTGAAAATTTTCATTTGCTTAATTATCCACCATTTCGTCATTAATTTTATTTTTTAGAGAATATAGACTTATTATTATGAGTAGATAAACTGCATTTTGCCATCTCAACATTTTTATTTTTTGAAAAAAAAATTATAAACGGGTCCATGGGTTGGATCTGGGGCGAGTCTAGGTCTTGCATTATTGGACCAGACCCAGACTCGACCCTACAACATTTAGACACAGACGCAGACCCATTGGGTCTAAAAAACTTGGACCGAGACCCGGGTGGGTCCAACAGGGTATGGGCCGGGGACCCACTGCTATCCCTAGTGCTGAAGACATAATATTCTCCCTTGAGCACTACAACGTCGATAATGTAACATGGAAACCAAGCAAATCAATATTTTTATAACCTAAATAATTTTGAATCACCCCAAAAATAAAACTCACCCTCATCCATATAGTGTAAAAACAAGCTTTAAGCTACAAACATACAGTAACAAGACATAATACCAAAACTGCATGTATTACTTCCATGAAAATAAAATCACAAGCTTTACACCGTACAACAACAATACTCATGCTTCACATACTTTAACAAAGTCATGACAAGTTAGTAATTGAAGCAACAACATCATCTTGCAGCAGCTCTTCATATTTTTTTGTTAAGATAAGATGAAGGGGACTCACTTGAGCGGGATAAGGGGAAATCCTCAAATGAGTCCCATGAGGTTTGATCCCTAGACCTCAGGGATATGAGGTGGGAAGCATTGCCACTACTCCACCACCTCAACCTCTGCAGCAGCTCTTCGTGACACAGACAAATAATGCCATACAAAAAACAATACTCTCTCTGTATTTTTTTTATCTTTCCTACTTTAACTATGCGCATTTGCCAATACACAAACTGGACCTTAAATATCTTTCATTACACATTAGTAAATATTATGATGGTTGAATAATAATAAAGTACTCAGTGAGACAAATCAAACAAGACCCCACATGACTATATTTTTCCTTATATATTGATAAAAATTACATATTAGATTTTCTCGGTGAGGTAGTGCTGTGAGGTGGGGTTGCGAAGGTGAGGCAGTGGAAGGGAGTACAATAGATGGCTGGCATGGTGGAGAGAGGCACTAAGGGGCACGGTTGGCTGTGATGGCGGTATGAATGGTGGTGGCATGGCTTGCTACGTGTGGTGTATGATAAGGGAGTTGTATGGTGTAGGATTAGCTTTGCACGATAACTCTAAATCAAGCCGCACAACTAAGCTTTGCTTTGAAACTCGCACACCATAACTCCAAAATGCTCACCTACAAACAAAATCAAAACACGAGGGGAGAAAAAGAGACAAATATAATAATATGAAAAGAAACAATAAAATTAATAATAACTAAAAGGAAATAAAAATAGAAAATTAAATATGAAAACTAAACTAAACTAACTATAAAATTACTAAAATAAAGGAAATAAGTAAATTATGAAATTAAGAGATAAAAACTAGTAAAAATAACTAAATAAATAAATTAAGCTACAAAATATAAAAAGAAGAAATAAGAATTAATTAAAATAGAGAAAGATAGAAAGAATAAATGAAAATAAATTACGAAAATAAGTTAAAACTACCCCTAAAAGTGGCCTAAATGTCACTTATCAATGGTCTTATTTGCTAAATAGAGGTTTAAGAATGAATTAGAGCGTTTGACCTACTTTAGAAGATTGATTACTTAAGTCCTCAGACATTGATGCTTGGTAAATAGAAAATGGAAGTGCAACTTGATTCCAAAAAGTTAATTTTGAAAAGCTATGTTGGGAGTAACTTTTGAAAATCTTGAACCCACAAACCAAATAATACATTCAATCATTGACTATCAACTAATATAATCAGTTAATACCTAAACGCAAATCAAGAGAGAAGTGTGTTTTCCAAATGAAAGGAATCAATTATTAATTTGGATATTCACGTGCTTTATGTGTACATGCTAAAAAAAAATGATAGTAGTTTTCAATCCTAAATTTAATACCCAAACGTGTTCATAAGATACATTCTTCATCCTAACTAAATATTGAGGTGAATGAACCCACTCATCAACCTGGCGCCAGCGCCGTGGTTGCTAGCACACTCCACTGGTTCGAAGCAAAGGTCATTTTAGGCATATTTTGGCCGTTTTCATGTCCAATTCGTATTTTTGAGTCATTTAACTCTAATTTCTTATTGAATATAATAATGTAAGATCAAATACAACTATTAACTAGATTTATTGCCATGTAATTGTTGTTGCTTGAATTTCGGGAAAGTAAAGGTCATTTTAGGACTATTTTGTATTTTTTGAGTCATTTAACTCCAATATAATATGATAATATGAGGTATAATATAGGGAAATTCTCAATGGTAGGCTCCTATTCTTGAGAATTTCCAATGGTAGATTCAACTTTTTTTTCTTCCCATTGCTAGGCCTTAGTTTTCCTAATTTACCAAAATGTAGCATTAATTAGGCCTAAACGTTATTTTCATATTTAGTTTTAATATTTTTGTTAAGTTTTTCCTAAGCACTACTAACCATGATTTATTTAGGTCTAGACTTTTAACTGACTAACAAAAAATTTTCCCTCCAATTCTTATTTCACTTTCCCTCCAGCCTAACCTCCCCTTCCCATTATGAAATGTGTTGCCTTATGATTGTCACTCACCTTCCTTGTTCTTTTTTTTTTTAAGTTCCATGTCAAATTCATCTTCTTACTCCATCACTGTGTAATTTTTTTCCCCTTGGGTATGCATTATATATTTCAGAAGTCAAAGAATAGTGAATCTTTCACTTTATTAGAAAAGCACATGAAGAGTATGCATACTATTAACAGTATATAGTATACCAAGATATGTCAGGATTCATTATAAAGATTAATGTTGACCTACTCTTTGACCTAAATAAATCATGGTTAGTAGGATTTAGGCAAAACTTAACAGAAGTATTAAAATTAAACATAAAATTAACGTTTAAGCCTCATTAATGCTACATTTGGGTAAATTAGGAAAATTGAGGCCTAGCAATGGGAAGAATAAAAAGTTGAATCTACCATTGGGAATTATCAAGAATAAGAGCCTACCAGTGGAAATTTAACTATTAAGTAGATTTGTAGGCTCTACTTTGTTCTTGATTGAATTTCGGGAAAGTAAAAAGGTCGAATTAGTTTCGGCCATTTCATGTCCTTTTCATATATTTGAGTCATGTAACTCCATTTTCTCATTGAATAAGGTCATATGAGGTATAATAGAGCTATTAAGTAGATTTATACGCGTGCATTTGTTGTTACTTGAATTTCGGGAAAGTAAAGGTCGAATTAGGCCTATATTTTGGCTATTTCATGTTCTTTTCATATGTTTTGAATCATGTAACTCCATTTTCTTATAGAATATATGATAATATGAGTTGCTAGTTAGTATTTCAAATTGAATTCTTATGTGTTTAATTTCATGGTTGTCTTGCAAGGTTTATATGAATAACACACCAAGATTGGAGGCCTTCACCGTGGAGGAATTAGGTGAAGTTCGAGATAAGTTGGCAACCCACATTTGTGATGATTATTTATGATACATTATGTTAGGATTTTGCAATAAAACTAGTTAGTTATTCGATTGCATTTTCTATTCTTATATAGTTTTTAGGTAGAATGTTGGTATTTTGTTTTAATATGTACACTTTTCACATTATTAATATATGATCAAGATAATTGCATTTAAAAACTTGTGATATGCATCATAGTGTTTTATACACACTAAGCACAACAAGAGCACAATACAGATCTAGCTACCATAAACGAGCCACGGGGTGACACGGGAGGTTGGGCAGGGGGCTGCTGGCACGGGGTATTTTTTTTTTTAAAAAAGGGATGTGGTAAAAACCCGCAACCCTTCCCATATGCCAAGGGCTGCGGTAAAAAACGCAGCCCTTAGGCCACTTTTAACGGCCACCCTTGGCCTTTTTTCCTCTAGTGAATAGTACTAATCTCATGCACAACTATGAGCTAGGAGCATTCCATCTATTGTGGCAATTGGCCAAGGGAAGTTATCCAGTTGAGATTTGAAAATTGCTTGAGAGTTCTTGAAATTGCAAGCAAATCCTCCTCAGCAACTATTAAAGATGCTCCTAGGGCTAGTTTTGGTAGTTAATAATAAATGGTGTAATAATGGTAATGAGTTTATTTATAGGTAAAGTTGTGAACAAAGGATTATTCTAATGTCCATAGTGATGCTTCTTCATACTTTATCTATAGGAGCTTGTTCATACTCAAATAATCCCTCTGTATTGTATATAATTAGTATCTACTACCACTTTAGAGATGAGAGTGGTAATGAAAATTTGTGAAGAAAAACACATGTTTGAGGATGAAGTTCCATTTGTTTGAGCATTGGCATGTAACTCATTCACAAATATATACACCTCTATCCATAAAGGTTAGTCCACAAGTAAACATCTTGTTATCTAAATGGGAAGTTCAACGTAATCAATCTACTAAATCCATGTAAAGGGGCACACCCATGGTATGGGCTCGACACGAGCTCATGTAGTCAGCGGGCTGGGACATCCCTTAGGTTGGGCTATGTTAGTCCACGTTAGCTCGTGATTTTGATTAATTTTAAATGGACATTGATTATAATTTTTTCTATATCTGCTATTCTAATAATACTCCTTACCACTAATGGAAAAAAACCTTAAATGACACAAGAAAACTGATCCAATTCTCCCAAAACCGGATAAGTAAGTTTAATTTTTTTTGGCGCAATTTTTTGGTCACTAAACTAATCCAGTTTGGAGGAGAACCGGATCAGTTTTTGTTAACTGATCCGGTTCTCCTCAAGCCGTATCAGTTTTGATGACCCAAAATTTTTTTAAGGCCCAAAGTTTCCCCCCTTGGCCCATCGTATCTTTACTAAAAAAAAGCGTCCTCCCTCCTCTCTCTCTCTCTCTCAACCTCTCTCATTTTCAACCTAACCCTAAACTTGCCTAACCCCCTCTCTCACCTCCTCCCTCACCTCCTCCCTCCTGCCTTCGTCGTCTTCCCTCCTATCTCCTCCTTCCTCCCCATTCCAACCACAACACCAACGAAGTCTTTCCTCCCTCCTCCCTTCTACTTTCGCCGTCCTCCCTCCTTTCTGCAACAACAGCATCGACGACAACACCAATGACAATGAATTTCCTTCCTCCTTTTTCGCCATTCCAACGACAACAACACGAATTTCCCTCGCTGTCGCCAACTACGAAGAAGTTCCAGATCTGGAGAGTTTGAGGATAAAGGAGCGATATCTCGCGTATTTTAGGTTGTATCTTTATTAATGTATTTTCGTTATTTTATTTTCGATTAATTTCGCATGTTTAGGTTGTATCTTTATTTCTATATTTTTTGTAAGTTTTGCTTGATCCATTAAGATTAGATATAATTGATTTTTGCTTTTTTTTTAAATTTCTGTGGATTAGATTATTTTTTTAATTTAGATAGAATTGTTGAATTTTATTGTAATTTCTAGATATTAATTTTGATTATTTTGTGAATTATATTATGTATGTATTTTGATCAGTTGATGTGGTGTGTATCTACATATGTACGTACGTATGTATTTTGATTATTTATGTATGTATTTCGCATATTTTGCTGCGGTAATATACATATGTATATACGTATTTCAATTATTTATTCTTGTATTTTACCCACAAACACTGCACTCTTCTCTGCAAAGTATGTGGCCTTTTTTTTAAAATGACCTTGAGGTTAACTGGTCCGGTTTTGTAGCTCAACCGGATCAGTTAGAACTTAATTGATCCGATTTTGAACCGGATCAGTTAAGATCCCTCAACAGCTCCGCCTTTGACTGATCCGAGTCAAAATAGGATCAGTAAAGCCCGATTTGACCGGATATGTTAGGTTTTTTCTACTAGTGTACACTTATTGTAGACACAAAATCGTGTCTCCCTATTGAGTACCCAATGATGAAACATACCGTCGTCCTAATTGGTCCGGTTCAAAGGAAGCAATCGAATAAGGTAAGCCCAAAAGCATTTCGAAAATATAAAGTCTATTTATTAAATCCAAGCCCAATTTTAAAGGCCTAGTTAATATTATTTCTGATAATTAATTCCATTTTTAATATTGATAATTAATATTTCAAAAATAAGATTTTTATTCCTAAAGATAGCTGATTTCGGATTTCAAAGGATAAATTTTATCAAAGGGTAAAAAAGAATCTTTAAAAAATAAAAAAAACCTGCGAGAAAGCAACTGCGCGTGATGCAAAGCTGTGCGTGTGGCGCAGAGGTTGTGCGTCTGGCGCACAGGCTGTGCGTCGAGCGCAAAGCGTTGCGCCAGGCGCACAATCACTAGTGGAAAAAACCTTAAATGACACAAGCAAACTGATCCAGTTCTCCTAAAACCGGATCAGTTAATTCAAATAATGTTGGGCACACAATATGGACCAATTAACTGATCCGGTCCATATTAAAACCGGATCAGTTAATTGGGCCCTTGTATAAATGCCCAGATCGGCCCAGCGGCAACTCTCACCTTCACATCTCTCTCCTCACCCGTCTCTCCTCTCTTCCACGAAGTAACCCTAATCCCCCCCTTTCTCTCTCACTTATCCTATCCTCTCCTCTATTCTCTCCCCTCCCACCTTTCTTTAATCTTTCTAAAAAAGTCCTAACCTCAGATCTTCCTATCTCACCAATAAATCATCCCTATATCACTGATAAATCAACCACCATCTCTCAATTCCTCCGCGACGCTCCATAAAAGCTCTGCATTCATAGTTGTTTTAGAAAAGGGAGCACAATTTCCGGCGCCACCACACCGGCACCCGCACCAGCGAGCATCAAAGAAAGAAAAGAAACAATAGCCCTAAGATTTCCTTCTCTCGCTTCCTTTACCAAATTCCCCCAATTCGATTTCTCGATTAGGGTTTTCAATTAGGGAGGTTAGCTACTAGCGACGCATGCCACCAGGGCCGGTTGCGGGGCAGCACTGGAGAGGTCGGTTTGTCTAATTTGTTTTTCAAATTCTTTTATATATAATTGTTCTCATTTGTTTTAATTTTTCATATTAAAACTAATTGTTAATCTATGGTTGTTAATGGCGGTGTGGTTTCTATTGCTGCTGCTATATTGGGTTTTAGTGTTTTGGCATTTGGGTCTGTTTTTGAGAATTTGCAGAGGATCTGTAATGTGATTCAAAGCCTTTTCTCACTGTCTCTCGTTCTCTCTCTATATATTATCGCAATAATAATTCATGAGACGAGGAAACACACTCAACATTTAGAGTTCATTACTTTGAATCTTGGATTAAATTTTTGGTAGCTTCAGTGGGTTGCAACTCTTCTAAAAATTGTAGGACATGTCCCAATTACAAGGAATTTTTTTGTGTAAGTTTGTTTAATGAACATGTCCCTGTTGGTTGTTTTAATATTAGCAAATTTTCAAGTTCCTTGATGATCTTAGCTGAAACAATAAGAGCACGTTTGGTTCGCAATTTTTGGGCTCCAAGAAACGGAATCAATTACCGATTCCCTTTCTTTTTGTTTGGTTCAACCCCTCATCAATCCATTACCATTACTTGGTGGTAATGGACTCCCCCAATTTGTTACCCTTCCCTCCCCTTCAAGTAACAAAATACATTATTTGGTGGTAATGGTTACCATTCCATTTCCATTCCATGGCTTGAACCAAACACCTAATAAAGCTAACCATATTTGTTACCATTACTTTCCTCTATTTGTTTCCATTCCCTTTCCATTCCATACCTTGAACCAAACGACCCCAGTGTGTAATTTACATTAAGATAATATAACCTGATGTGATCATTTTTTATGTGCAAGGCACCTGATTGCTAGATAATTATTCACTTGATCGCTCAACCACCGTCACTCAACCACCCAACCAACAGCAATAAAAGCGACGCTGCTCAGCCGTTTCTCTCCTCAACTGCTCCTTCGATGTTTGTCGAAAAATCACCCATCCACCGGCCTTCAATGGCGGACGATGATTGAATTCGCCTTTTATTGGATTCAGCAAAATGAGGGTACTCAGTAATTTCACTCCCCTCCGATTAGAAGAAAGGTGAACAACACTCAACTACTCAATTGGAATTTGATGTGGGTAATTAACTAATCAAGAGCTGTGAAATGTATATGATGTTATGGATAGTTTTTGAATTGGATTTGATTGGAGGCTTAATTAAATTGATAAAAGGTGGAGAATTGTGATTTGGTTGTGGATATATAGTTTATTCTTAGGATTTCTGTTGTTGCATCATTTTCTGTGTATGGATACTAGCAGCACTGCAATTATATAGAAATTTCTTGGATTATGATTACGTCGCCAACACCTTCACTTGTACCATCCACCAGGATCATGTCATCTGCAAATAATATTCATCATGGCAGGGTTCCTTAGATTATTGTTGGTTTACTGAAGTTCTAGTCAGTCCTAGTCAGCAAAACTACTTCAGTTAGTTGCAAAGTTTGTTATGAAGCTTGCTGCTCAAGCTTTCCTTTTGTTAGAAGTTGTTAGAAGCTGATTCTATTACATTTTTGTATATATACTGATTTGTGTGTAATAATCTTTTTCATCCAGAAATAACAAAACACAAATTCTCTCTCTATACTTCTTTCTCTAAACTCTCTCTACTCTTTGATTAAGTTCATCCAAAATGCTGAACTTTGACATGGTATCAGAGCGGATCATTTGATCCTGCTGATTTCTGAATGTTTGATGATCAATTGATCATTATTCAAACAATCTGAAGAAGATTTTTTCACAAATTCCGCGAAAATCATCATTTTCACTCGTTTTTTTTTTAAATCAGTAAGTTTCAGTTTTTCTTTTCCTTCTGAAATCTTGTGATTCATCTCAAATTTCTTTCTTCAATCTCTGCAATTATTCTTTCTCACTTTCTGCAATCAAGACACAATGTCTACTAGAAATACAGAAAATACTCATGATGTTAATTCAGTTTATTTTCTGAATAATTCTGATGTAAATTCATCAAAATTAGTAAATTCTGTGTTTGATGGAACTTCTGGATTCAATGATTGGCAACGATTTATGATAATTTCATTGTCAGCAAGAAATAAACTGAGCTTTGTTGATGGAACATTAGCTAAACCAGCAGCAACCTCAGCAGATTTAAAGCTGTGGAATAGGTGCAATGATCTAGTAATTTCCTGGATTTTAAATTCTCTTGAAGCTTCAATTTCTAGAAGTGTTTTGTATTTGAGAACAACAAGAGAAATTTGGCTTGATCTTGAAGAGAGATTCAGTCAATCATCTGGACCTCAGTTGTTTTCTATACAACAACAATTAGGAGAATTAACTCAAGGAGATGAAGAAGGAATTTCGAGTTTTTTCACTAAAATCAAACTGTTATGGGATAGATTAGATGGATTGGATCCTCTGCCTTCTTGTGCTTGCAGTGGTTGTAGTTGCACAATCACAGAGAAATTGTTGAAATCTCAACAGACACAGAGATTGATTCAATTTCTAATGAAGGTAAATGAAAAGTATGTACATACTAAAAGTAGCATACTGATGATGAATCCTCTTCCAACTATCTCTAAGGGATACAGTCTCTTGTTGCAAGAAGAAACACATAAAGAATTGAGTAATCTGAAATCTCAGTTCATTAATGAGAATGCAGCTTTTTCAGCCAATAGGTATCCTGATTCTAGAGCCTATAAGCAGACTGGAAACAGTAGTAATTCTAGTTTTTTTCAGAAAAGTTATACTAGAAACAACTTATACTGTGAGCATTGTAAAATGAAGAATGACACAGTGGATAAATGTTGGAGATTACATGGCTATCCAAAGAATAAAGGCAAAAGAATAGCTGCAGCAGTGACACATGCTAACGCAGAAGGAAATGATGAAACTGGACTGGTTCATGCTACATTTACTACTGAGCAACACAAACAGTTAATGGAGTATATGGACAAGTTTCAGACATCAGAACAGCATAATACCTCTCTTGGATTGGCTGTAAGCTCTCAATTGGCAGGTAATTTCTGTCTTCTATCTAAATATCAAAGTACATGGATATTAGATAGTGGAGCAACAGATCATATGTGTTCAGATCTGTCATTATTTGATTCTTATGAGTATTTGCATGATTCATGCCCCTTGATCACAATACCTGATGGTACTAAACTGCATGTGAAACACAAAGGTATTGTCAAACTAGGTGTGGTAACTCTTCATGATGTGTTGCATGTTCCATTGCAAAATTATGCCAAGATACTGCTTATTCTGTATCTTTTATTGACAAGAAGTGTCTACTTCAGAACCTTTCCATGAACAAGCAAATTTTGCTTGGTAAGATGGATAAAGGTTTGTACATCTTGGACAACTCCATCACTCATGGTGCACATACACCTTCTGCTGTTCCATCCTACACTCCAACTTGCTTTTCTGCTGTCAAGGAAGCTCAACTCTGGCATCTCAGGCTTGGTCACATGTCTTTTGGAAGAATAAAGAATGTCAAAGGCATTGAAGTACAAGGCTGTTTAGCAGAATGTTTTTGTAACATTTGTCCATTAGCTAAACAAACCAGGCTCCCTTTTCCTACTAGTTCATAAAGTCTAATAAAGCTTTTGAATTACTTCATATAGATGTTTGGGGTCCCTACTTGATATGTGATACATTTGGTAATAATCAATTCTTAACAATTGTTGATGACTATACCAGGATGACTCGGGTGCATTTGTTAAAAAGTAAATCTGATTCTGTTTTACTTATGGCTCAATTTCTTCAATATGTTGAAACTCAGTTTCATAGCCATGTTCAGATGGTTAGATCTGATAATGCACCAGATTTAACTGAGGGTGCAATGAAGCAGTTGTTCCTTGAGAAAGGCATCATTCAACAAAAGAGCTGCAGTCACACACCACAACAAAATGGTGTGGTTGAAAGGAAGCACAAGCATTTGCTTGAGGCTGCAAGAGCATTGGCTTTTCAATCTAAACTTCCCGACAAATATTGGAGTGGTTTGTCTCCTCACGACCACTTACCTAATTAATAGAATGCCTCTACTGAGCATTCAATTTGCTAGCCCTTATGAAAAACTTTTCAATAAGAAACCTGATTTATCTCATTTAAGAGTTTTTGGCTGTCTTTGCTACATCTCTACAAATCCTGTCAAAAGATCTAAATTTCAACCCAGGGCTCATCCATGTGTTTTGTTAGGTTATCCTTCTAATCACAAAGCCTACAAAGTCTTAGATCTCATCACAAAGAAAGTAATAATCTCTAGAGATATTCACTTTCATGAGAACCATTTTCCTTTTCATTTTTCTACTTCTCCATATACTACCTACACTACTACTTTCTTTCTCCCTCACACCACCAATATTCCTACTCCTCCCAATCCTGCATCTTCATTATCTACTACTACTTCTCCTGCCTCTTCATCCACTACTGAAAACATTCCTAGTTCATCTTCCAATCCATCTCCACCACTCAGAAAATCTACTAGAGTTATTACCAAACCCTCTCATCTTAATGATTTTGTTTGTTCTACTGCCACTTCTTACAAAACTCACATTATTCCATTTGATTCTTTGCTTCCCAGCCACAAAGCTTTTATTGCTGCTCAAGTTGATGTTGTTGAACCAACTTTTTACCATGAAGCAGCTAGTGATCCTAACTGGGTTGATGCTATGGCTAAGGAAATTTCAGCTTTAGAAAAGACTGGTACATGGGAATTTGCTGCATTACCTAAAGGCAAGAAAGCCATAGGTTGTAAATGGGTATACAAAGTCAAAAAGCATGCTGATGGATCTATTGAAAGATACAAAGCAAGATTAGTGGCCAAAGGATTCACACAAAAGTATGGTCTTGATTACCAAGAGACTTTCTCACCTGTGGTAAAAATGTCTCTTGTGAGGTGTCTTATTTCTCTAGGCCCCGGTAAGAAGTGGAAATTGTTTCAATTAGATGTTAACAATGCATTCTTGCATGGACAACTCCATGAAGAAGTGTATATGAAGGTTCCTGATGGTGTTATAGCTCCTACAGGGCATGTTTGCAGACTTAAAAAGTCACTATATGGCTTAAAGCAAGCTAGTCGGCAGTGGTTTGCTAGGCTACTTGATGAATTACAATCTCAGGGTTTAGTGCAATCAAAGAATGACTATTCTTTGTTTTTGAAGAAAGAGCATGATGATATCACAATGGCAGCTGTGTATGTAGATGATATCATCTTAACAGGCTCTAATGAAGGCGCTATTGTGCGCCTAAAAGCTCATCTTCACTCTATTTTCAGCATTAAAGATCTTGGGGTTTTACATTTTTTCCTTGGCATTGAAGTGACTCAAACTTCAGCAGGTTATGTTCTCACACAAAGAAAGTTCACCAAGGAACTTCTCAATGGTTGTCCTTTGGATCTTTCCAAGCCTGCTATCACTCCATTTCCTCTCAATCTTAAATTATCTACTGATGACAGCTCTTCCTACAATGATCCAGAGTTGTACAGATCCTATGTTGGCAAATTAAATTTTCTCACTCACACTCGACCTGACTTAGCCTTTGCTGTGCAGTGTTTAAGTCAATATATGCATCATCCTTGCCTTTCTCATGTTCAGGCTCTCAATCACACTTTGAGATATCTTCATCACACTGCTGGCCAAGGTATTTTACTCAAGGCAACTGATCAATTATCACTTCAAGCCTTCAGTGATTCTGACTGGGCAGCCTGCCCCACTACTAGAAGGTCAGTCACATGTTACATTCTCTTACTTGGGAATTCACCTGTTAGCTGGAAATCTAAGAAGCAAAGTACCATTTCCAAGAGCTCCTCTGAAGCTGAATACAGGGCCATGGCTCATGCAGCTAGTGAAGTAACCTGGCTTGTAAGGTTATTGGAAGAACTTGGGGTTCCTAAACTAAAGCCTGTTGTTCTGCATTGTGACAACCAGTCAGCAATACACATAGCAAAAAATCCTATTTTTCATGAAAGGACCAAACACATTGAAGTGGATTGCCACTTCACTCGAGATAAAGTCCTGGAAGGTCTTCTCCAGCTCAGTTACTTACCAACCACTCATCAACTAGCTGACATCTTTACAAAGATTCTTCCTAGCCTTCAACATTCCAATTTATCCTCCAAACTTGGCATGGTACAACCCTCCCAAGTTTGAGGGGGGGGGTGTTGGTTTACTGAAGTTCTAGTCAGTCCTAGTCAGCAAAACTACTTCAGTTAGTTGCAAAGTTTGTTATGAAGCTTCTTGCTTCAAGCTTTCCTTTTGTTAGAAGTTGTTAGAAGCTGATTCTATTACATTTTTGTATATATACTGATTTGTGTGTAATAATCTTTTTCATCCAGAAATAACAAAACACAAATTCTCTCTCTATACTTCTTTCTCTAAACTCTCTCTACTCTTTGATTAAGTTCATCCAAAATGCTGAACTTTGACAATTATTCTGCTATATTCATTCACGACTTCTTCCAATAGAAATGGATCGCAAGATGATCTTTGATGTAAACGAATATGAATAGGAAAATGCTCCTTATACCACATGGTGTCCTTGCACTAGTCTTAGATTCTTCCTTTGGGAAGGTAATATCAGATGCATTTCTCCAATAACAAAGAAGTTATCTTGACCTTTATCACGTTAGGTGCCTAGGATTCTTTTGCATTTTTGTTGCTACATGTGGTGTCCTCTCATATGTATATGTTTATCAAGATTCTGCCTATAAGTGTGACATTTAAATTGGAGGTGTAGTTGGCCTTAGTTCTTGTCTTGCAACTTGCTTTTGTCTGCTCTCATGTAACGATTTTTAGCTTTAGGTTATTGGAGTATTTTTAGCCTTTCTAGGTTGCATCATAGAGTATAGTTGCTAAAATCTTTGCTCTTGTGGGCTGCAGATAGCTTTGATGCTGGCAGTAGTGTTATAAAAAATAGCACGCTATGATTATCCTAAAGAGTGGTAAGTACGTAATCGAAACTTGTTCATCTATCTTGTAAGACACTACTATCTTGCGTTGCTACTCAGACAGAGTTATAAGTAATAGTTGTGGAAAAAGAAAAATACCTTTTCGAGGAATCCAATATCATGCGGTGCTGAATTATCCTTTCTTTAACCTTGGTCCATAATTATCTGAATCAAAATGGTTTAAGATTGAGACTTAAATTGAATAATGTCTCTAGTTCAAGGGTTTTTTGTACCTTCTTTACAGGAAGACTTAAATGGGTTTTACAGGAACTGAACCTTCTTTACTTATCCTTAAATGGGTTTAAGGTGATAGTCTTGCGGTTGAGGCGATTGGTGTGTTTCATGAACATCTTTATTTTGCTGTTTTTAGAGGGTTACCGTTACTATCTGATCGCTTTTTTTCTATGAACTCGCTGTCTCCTATAATTGGTTCAGGCAATAATGGGATCTGAGGTAATATGTGGCATTATATGGTAGACTGAATATTTAAGAACCACAGATTTGAGATAATATGTAGGCTTTTGTGTGGCTTTATATTGTGTTTCCTGTTCAATTTTGACCCAATTTTAATTTGAAGACAATTCTAAAATAAGTTTGGAATGTGAAATTAACACAATGAAATATAAATTTGTATCTTATTATATGTTCCTATATTGTAAATATACCTCTTCTTTGTTCCTTTTTTGTTGCTAATTTTTAATTTTCATTGAATGTTTTAATTATAATGTAGATAAGATATTCTGCATTTTTTAATGCCGCAGGTTGTGCATTATTTTAAAGGCTCACATGCTTGGCTAGGCTGTGTGAGTTGCGACAATCAGCAGCAGGAGGTTGGTGGAATTGGGTGTCAATTGGAAGACCCCAAACTGAAGTGGGGTGAGGTTGAAGGGGTTTTAGAAAAACGTTGACTTTGCCATGTAATGATGTAACACTAGTTTATTTGTTTAATGCTCCTATCATGTCCACTTACTACTCGTTTATGTATTACACTAATTACCCCTCAAAAAAATGTATTACACTAATTACAGTATAAGGCACGCCTACTTTTTTTTAATAATGTTTATACACAACTGATCCGGTCCCCCAAGAAAACCGGATCAGTAAGTTTGTACTGATTTTTTTATATCAAATTTTTATTTTACTGATCCGGTTATAGCTGAAAACCGGATCAGTTAGTTACACTTACTAATCCAGCTTTCAGCTATAACCGGATCAGTTAACCCTTAACTGATCCGGTTCACAACCGGATCAGTTTACTTCAACTAACAGCTCCGACCCCACCCGTTTCGGTCCGTTTTTGGATCAGTAAGGCCTATTTTGACCGAAGCGGATGAGGTTTTTTCCACTAGTGCAATTTTATTTTATCTTTTCGATTCGTTTTCTGTTTCCTTTGCCTATAAATACCTCGTTTCTTCGGACGACTTTTCACAATGCTTTCCTACGACTTCTACACATACTCTCCCATACTCAAACTCACATCAAACATATTTAATTACATTCAATCACATTCATACCTTCGGATTCCCTATTTGAAGTTTCAAGATTGTTCATCCTGAAGATCGTTGCATATGACCCAGGCGACAAAGGTATAATACCTGAGGGTCAATTCCAATTTAATTCTTTTTTACTAACAATTTACTTGTCGGAATGTAGATCTTTGAAGGAATTAACACTCTCTTGTACATTCTTCCCTAAATCGTCTCTTTTTATTTATTTTCTTTATTATGCATATGCATGATTGTATGTTTTAATGCGTTCATCACCTCACATGATTATTATTGCTAATCAAAGACCTAAAGAACTGTTCTAATGCCTAATAAGATAATTGGACAACTTATTTGGATCCCAGTAATTTGATTGTGCTAATAACATGTCACCAAAAATTAGTCTTTTGTTTGTTTAATGAATCAACATAAATTAATATTCAGATTGCATTAAAATATTTTGTGGTTGTTTATTTGCATAAATATAGATATGAATCGTGTTAAGTAGAGGCCAGCAATGTGTGAAAGTGGTTCATGACTGTATTATCGTGTTAAGTGATAGAGGGATCAAATGGTATAGTTCGTTTGTTGGTAGCTTGGAGGATTAGACGTATAACTATAGCTTTCCAATTGGCTGTTTTTGCATTAATTGCTACTTCATTGACCATTAATGGAGTTATGATGGGGAAACCTGTATTGGATAAGTGCCTAAGTTGTCCATAAGGTTTCCCAATATCCAATTAGGTTTATGAGTCGTCCTTTATAGACTTAGCTTGTTAGCGACTTCAAAACGTTTTTCAATAAAACCTTTACAATAAGGTAGTCAAATACGCGCCCACACCGCGTAGGCGAATAAAAACACGCCTACAATTTGGCGACTTCACTGGGGAGAATTTAAAAAAAAAATATTTTTTTAAATGAGTGGGTGAAACTCGAAAAATACGATGCATACTTGTTTTATGCCTTTGAATAACATTACAGTTTTGCATATGCATGGCTATTGTTTAAGCCACCATAAGGACAATCTTCCTTGCCTCATTAGCGCATAATCTATGCGTGAGGCTACCCCCGGGGGTTCATGCTGTGTTCTTCCAAGCTTCCTGAGCGATAGTGTTGGATCTTAGTGATAAGCACACCTACCCAACCATGACATTGTTCTCTTGTTCCTAACTTGAGAACTGGAGTGCGTCTTACTAGTGGCCACCTTTTTAAGCAAAGGTACGAAGCGTGGGATCAATCTCTTAATACTCATGGACCCTTTTCAGCCTTAACCAAAACCTAACCTTAGTATTAAACATAGATCTTGACTTTAGGTTGGAATCGCATACTATTTTTGCCTATATGACACTATTGATTGCCTGTTTGCTATGTTCAACATGCTTTCCCTCGAATTTCCCCTCGAATTAGGCTAATATCATCGAAAAACAACCAATACATCATCGAAAATGAAAAATCGCATCGCCAGAGCAGTGCGCCAAGCGCAATTAACTTGCGTCTCACGCAAGAAGATTGCGCCTGACGCACCAGACTGCATGTGGCGCAAGCAGATTGCGTGGCACACAACTTTTATCTATGCAATAACACCGCGCGGTTTCATGGTTTCATCGGTTTATTTGCCGGATTTTGATCTATATGCGCATTGTCGTTCATGATCACTTTAAGGACATCTTTTTCAAACAAAAATCACCTAATTCTAAAATGAAAATCAATCTTTTGATACATATCATCGAAGGCCGAGCCTATCTTAAAAAGTGCATCTAGAAAAATGATCATGGTAGAGTTAGAGTCGTCATGCTGGCATGTCTACCTCCTCCCATTTTATCCCTTATATCCAACTAATCGTCCCTATCAATCCTACCCTATCATATTCCATCTCTTTCAAAAATATATCTATTTCAAAATCTATCATCCTACACCCTCTTCTATTCTATCTTTTATGAAAACGTTTACTAATCATCATCCTACCACATGTACAAAAAAAAGTCTTTCTCAGAAATTTAATCAATTTTTGATTATTCCATCATCTTTTGCCAATAAAAGATAAAAATAAATGGGTCCCCTTCAAAAATGAATTTCATAAATTCTAAGCCTAATCCAAACACCTTCATCCAATCCAACTAACCAACCAAATAGCTCCAATCTAATACCATCAATCCAATTCCCATCCATTTGCATTCATTTCAAGCCCTCGTGCATTAGAGTCCATTCGCATTAATCCTAGTCCCATCTAAATTTGAGTCCATACATACATATTAGGCTCACTAGCATTAGAGTCCATCTCAGGCCCATATAAGTCTAGCTCATGTCAAAACCTAGGCCCATTTGCATCTTTATGTGAACCCTAGTTTATGTCGAGCTCAGTCTAAGTCTAATCCCAATCCATTCCAATCTAAGTCCAACACTAGTCCATTTCCAATGTCAAGCCCATGTGCATCTCCAAGTCTAACTTCAAACCAATATATGACTAATTCCAAAGTTAGGTCCATATAAGGCCCAACTCATATCATAAGTCTATTCAAGTCCAATTCCAAACCCATATAGGACGAAGTACAAATTGTATAACTCTAAACCTCTAAGTTTGGCGAATCTAGCACTTCTTAAAGACCACATAGGCAAATCCTAAGTTTAGTGAAGCTATTCACCTTTGGCACTCTTTGAACCTAGCGAAGCTAATTATCCTTAAGACCATAAAGGCACTACCTTTTGAGTTTAGCGAAGCTACTCACCCTTTAAGACATAATGACACCCTTTAGACCTAACTATAGCCGACAAAATAGACCCGTACCATTGACCCGACCTGAAATACGCGACCCAAACCCGTTTTTTTCACCTGAAAGTAATGACCCGAAATAGAAACGAAACCCGAAATAACCCGACCCGAAAGTAAATAGACCCGAATATGACCTGAACCCGAAATGACCCGAACCCGACCCGAAAAGTTGTCATATTCTTACTTTTTAAACAAATTCAAAGAAAAAATTATCATGAAATACTATATATGAGTTAGCCACTGCCCATTAATTATTCGGTTTTTTCACCATATATCCCTGACAAATTTTGTTTTGCACCATATACCCTCGCAAGTTTCCAAATTCTCCATATATCCCCGACGTTTTAAAAAATACATCAAACTACCCTTTTGAATAACGATGTTAGACTTCCGTTTGTCATTAACTCCTAATTCCACCTTCTAACCCTCATTAACTCCCCTAAAGCCTAATCCTCTCTAACCCTAACCCTAACCCCTAAACTAATACCCTAACCCTAAGCACCCAACCACCACCCCTCCCCCACCCCACCCCCTGCAGTCCAACCCCTTCCCTACCCCCCCGCAGCCCCCCTCCCCACCACCCAAAGATCCCCCCTTCCCCCACCCCCGCCCACGCAAACCCCCCACCACCCCTCACCAACGCAAACCCCCTCCCACCACCCCCCCCCCCACTGCCCCCTCCCCACCCCTTCGAATCCCGCAACCCACCACCTTCCCCCACCCCTCGAATCCCGCAACCCACCACCCTCCCCCCACCCCCTTCGAAAAGAGAAGAGCGGGGAACGAGAGAAGAGAAGGCGTAGCTCCAACGTTCGAGCAAGTAGCCGGGCCGAGGCGAGGAGAGAGAGGACGTGACGAGAGAGGGAAAGAGAGAGCGCAAGAGAGCAGGGAGGCGTGCGAGTGAGAGTGTGTCTGCGGGTCGAGGGAGGATGGCGCATAGAGGTGCGCTGGTGGTCGGCGGCTGAAGACGACGGAGGGACGCGGAGGGGGGAGGGTCTCGCTGGATTCGAGGGGGTTGCGCGGCTAACGGGGAAGGGGAGGGTAAGGTGGGGCCGCGCGATGCGGGGAAGGGAGGGGAGGGGAGGGGGGCTGGGGGAGGGGGAAGGGGGCTTCGGGGGTGTAATAACCCCACTTTTAAGCTAAGATTATTTTGATAAGTAAGGATTATTAACACTATTAACGTTCTAATCAGTATGTAATCTGTTATGACTTTCGCTGGAATCAAAATTTTTCGAATAGTTTTTCTTATGTGAACTTTTGCTTGTAAGATGAATATTATGTCTTATTATGTGTTGAGCTATGAGAATTGTGAATGAAGATAATTCATTTGTGAATTACGCTAGGAACGTTGAGTATCGTTCCGGAGTTTTGAGATATGGAGTTATTATCGGTATTGGATGTAAGTTACCCTAAAAATTAAGGTTAAGGAATAATTAAGTCAGGATACCTTCATTAAGGTATAAAATATAGTTTGGGAGATTTAGTTAAGAATAATTAAGGATTAGGGAGTGATTAAGGAGATAATCCAAAGTTAAGAACCTTGAGAATTCTAGATTGTTTCTAAGCAAGGGAAATGACGATTTTGCCCCTAATACTAAATCAAAATCACGAGGTTGCCATTACCCATTCTCTATATATAAGTGATCAAGGACCCAAAATCATTTCGTCCGTTTTCATCAAACAAAACACACCAAAAATCACTCACAATCTCTCCTCTCCTTCTCGCCAGAACTGGCGAGTTCTATGGCTGCATTTTGGCAACTTGTTACCTTTGAATTCTTGCTCTAAATCTTACATGCAATTGCTTTCCTAGGTTCCTCAAGTTGTTCTTCCTACTGGGCAATCGATAGTTTTGAGTTTTCACATCAATATCATCAATAGCATCAAAGAAAGTCAAGGAAGGTGAGATGTTGCTCAATTACAACACTTATGAGGTTTATAAGAATGAAACTTGATTACTTTGGGTTAATTGCTGAATTTTAAGTTATGAATATTTTACTTAAGGTCTTATGTAGTTGTTGGAGAAGATCTAAAAGTTGTTGAAAGAGATTTGATTCCTAAACACCGGAGTAAGGTACACAAGCTCCACCACCAAAACTTTGTTTCTAGCTTTAATCATGGAATTTGTTTGTGGAATTGTGAATACTTGGATTATGTTTGAATGTGTATAAAAACTGATTTGCATGTGTTTTCTTATGGAAGATATTGTGTTAAAATCCTGTTGCATGTCAAGTTCCCTAAGACTTTCTGAATAACCGAGTAAGAAGTGATTATCCATCTCTCTTGGGCTATGCTGCCGTGACTTTTCCTGCCAAATATATTCCTTTTCCATTCTGTTTTTCACGTTGGTGTCACTTGAAAGTGGTAGATCTTGAAAAGTTATTGAATTTAGATCCAAAAATCACTCCATTTGGAGTTGTACATCAAAAGTTATGATGTCTGGAAGTTGTTGTATGCATAACAAGTTTCCTCAAACACTTATTAACCCTCGCCGTTATGTCGATTTCGTTTTGATTGGAGATCCTGTTGTGGCTAAACTTTCATGATATTCCCTTGCAACATTTATGTCTTGATTATCAAATAAACCATTGCTTCATTCACCTCATTTAAAATGCAACCTCAATTTATTGAGTAAAAGAACACCTAAAACTCGATTCTTGCTTAGTTGTTTTCTCGAGTTGATTAACCATGTTTCTTTGGTTCATTAATTACCTTTAAATGTTGAATACCTACTGAATGTATCCACTTATTGGTTTACGTACCTAAACCTTAGCCAAGCATAGAAGTTACGATATACACCTAAACCACCATATTTTAATAAAACACCGAAACCGTGAAATCGATCTTTTATTTACTTGCGTGGAGTAGTCTTCTCATATAGTTAAGAACCTCTTGTGAAACCTATGCATGCTGCCATATCTTGTTGATCGCTTTATTGACCGCTTTGGATAACCATGACGTCGTTTCCGATACCTTGTTATTAAGTCACTTCCCCAAGATAGTGGAACTTGGCATAGCAAGCTTGCTTTACGAAACTTGTTTTGATAAGTTGAAGTTTGTTATGATGGTTGAAATAGTGATTATGAATAAGTATTTAAGTAAGTTATTTGAGTATAGTTATAAAAGTATAAGTATTTTAGTATAAGTGTTTATGTATAAGTATTTCAGTATAAGTTTTTAAGTACAAGTGTTGAGTATAAATGTTTTTGTATGATTACAAGTTTTGTTTTATAAGGGGAAGTGAACAACATTTGTAGAGCAGGTTTGCTCATTATGTGTTTAGAGCGGGTATTGCTCCGTTATGTAGGGTCATGACCTATAAGTCTTGCAAGCAGGAAATAAGAAAGGTGGGGAGACGTCCCTCAAAAGTCTAGAGTTGTGGCTTAGCCCTCTCCATTCGTGTTCCTTCCCTGGAGTTATGCTATGTTTGTGATAAGTATAAGATTATTATTTGTGTTATATATGGAGAATGATGTGTGATATCTTGAGATAATTCTTGGAAATTTCTCCAAGTATATGCAAAAAGTATTTCTATGGAAGTTTACAAGGGAAAGAACCAACGTATTTCTGAGCAAGTATTAAAGTATTTCTGAATAAGAATAAAAGTATATTGAAAATTTTGAGTTTACGCTTTGAATATAAGAAACGATTGCGTAATTTCAGCCACTTATTATTTTGGAATAGGTGGGACTTGTGTACCAGTGTAAGCTGACCTGTTTTGTTCTATGAACCTGTCCTGGTGGGGGCAGATTCATCTGTTTTGCAGGATTAGAGAGAATGTTCGAGTTAGCTCATGTGTGCGAATGTAAAGTTATGATCAATGTGTTTAGTCCGCTGCTATGAGATAATCTGTTTTATATAATGTTCCTTGGCAGGTTAAACTTGTAATTTTGATCTGTAATCTATGTACTCAAAACATATTGTAATAACTAATTTATTATAACTTATTTTCATAATAAGCTTGGATACTATGGGATTTCTTAATTTTCCCTAGCAGGAAAGGTGCGGAAATCCGCCCTAACAGTCCCTTTAATTAGCAGCTTAACTTCGTAATTAGCAGTATTAGGTCTTAATTAAGCTGCTATTTGGAGCGGGCTGTTACAAGTGGTATCAGAGCCAAGGTTTTCGAAATCCATAATTTAGTATTTCTAATTTGCAAGTCTTGGAAACAATAAGAGTGTTTAAACAATTATTTTCTTAAGAAAGGAAAATTAAAGCCAATTGTGAATATATATATATATATATATATATATATATATATATATATATATATATATATATATATATATATATATATATATATATATATATATATATATATATATATATATATAAGTTTTCAAAACAGTTGTGAATATATGTGCGTGATTATGTTTGTGCTATGTGAATTTATGTGTACGAATGTGTATGTGAATGATATAAGATTTTGGGTATAAATGGTTCTAAGTAGATTCCATTAAAGCGTAAGTGAGAATATGCTTATAAAAGGAGGACTCGACACCTATTATGTTATCGGTAAATGGTAAATGATGCGGTTGACCATGCTAGTTGGGCGCTAGGTCACATTATGTCGATAGAAAGAGGTTATGGAGGCTTGTAGGAGCCACTAGAGGCAACCAGGGACTTAAGCCAATGTGATTTGTGAGTCGTGGGCTTGTTTTCGTCAAGTCTAGTAGAACATGTTAGAATTGTATAGGTTTATTGAAGCAATTCAAGGTTATGATATAATTATGAACAATAAGGATAAGAGTTTGTTAAGGTTGGAAACGTTGTGGAAGAAACGGAGGTGAGATCAATGATACTCTGGAGTGCCAGAGGTGGGGTTAGCCATACCAGACAATTCTCACCATGGAACGATGTATGAACGTAAAACTCGTGGAGAGAAAGACGGAGTGGAAGATAATTGGTTGTACTAAAGCTTTGTGTTAGTATTTCTTTTATGAATGTAATTATAAATAAATTTGTTGTGAAACTATGAGGATAAATTGGAAGAAAGAGTGTATATATGATGATTTAAACTCAAACTAGCTACGTTGGTATTATTTAAGTAAGCTTTGTTTTTGCATTAAGCTAGTGGTGTAAATGGAGAGCTAGGAATTTATTGTTAAGAGTTTATAAAGGAACGAGTATAGAGTTAGGAGTAATATGGACATGTTCAAACATTGAGAAGTACTACTGTAAGTTATGGATTAGAGATTAATATGGATAATAAGTGTAAGTAATTGGAGTATAAGTTTCAGGTAGATAGCTAAATCCTGGTATATTTATGTTTAATAAGGTGATATGGGGTAAGATTTATTAAAATACAATAATAATTGTCGTAGACAATTTGTTAAGATGTAATATGGTTATCCGGTAGAAGGTATGGGGGCGAGAACTCGAAAATATGGATATCATTTCGGTAATATAAGAATCAATATGATTGTGTAATAACCTAATCGGGGTGTTACAGATTGTGATGGGGAATTGACCAGGTTAAACTTTTGGAGTCTATATATGTTAGTTACAAGTACTTTGTGATTTGTTTTATAAATAGCTTGTATACCTCCAATAACATGTGTTGTAGTTGGCTATGTTATGGGTTTCGATTGTGAAATGAACGTGAATATGAATAAGTTATATACTTCTCTTATATGTTTTGCAGTACGGAAATCGTTTTGGAATTTGAAAATTGATGTTACTTATTAGAATGGAATCTGTATATAATGGATTTGGCATATGATTTCCTCATATGTATGTTGAATATTGTCATGAAAAAAAAAGGGTGGAAGTCGGGCATTGTTTTGCGGAACTGAAACTCATGAGAATTGGGTCTTATCCGACCTTAGGGAAGTCATATGATTGTACTCTAGAGTAAGTGCAAATGGAATTTTTTTTAAAAAAAAAGAGGAAAGAACATTGAAGAAAAGGAAAATTTACGGACGGGGGAATCAAGAAGCGAAGATGGAAACGTCGAGGGGAAGTCGAAGTTACACCAGAGTTGTAGGACATTTCAAGTGATGTGGTTTCAGGAAAAAAAAAACATTGTAAAGCCTTAGCTAATTTGTTGTGTTTGGGGACTGCGCATTTATGTATCTCCATCACGTTTTTGTTAAACTTCATTATGACAATTTATATGTCTAATAGAGGGCCGAATTGTTGTAAATGATTATTTAGAGATTGTGTAGTTAAGATTGCAAGGGTCAAGGTTGCATGTGGGTTTAATATTTCTCGAATTGGAGTATTATAATATAATTTTGGAGGATGTCTTGGCTGAGAAAGAACCAAGAAAAGATAGTATTATATACCAGGGTGTTGTTGTCAAGCTCAGAAGAACAGAGCAAGGTGATAAATGGAGATGTGTTACAGGAAGGTATTGATTACCAAACTCAAATAGTAGAGAATCATAAGGAAGTAATGGAGGATGGAAGGAACTCCGGTAGTTGATAAGTCCCCAGATGTATTATCCGATAATTTGCGAGCAGTGCGATTATATAAGGTGATCGGTTTTTATATATGATAGGTGGCGGGGACCACGCCTATTTTTAAAGCTAAGATGGCCAGATTAGTGACGTAGTTAGAAGAATAGTGCAAAAAGATTATATTCGACCAATGTTTCTAACGGGGAGATGAATCAAAGAAATTATGTGAAGATAATCAGTAGACTAATAAGATTACATTTAGGAATAGGAAATTCGTAATCTCGAATAGATGATTCATGCGATCAATTAAAAGGAGTTGGGGTATTTGAAGAAGATCTAAGATCAGGAATACTACTAGATGCACGCAGCAAAGGGAAAAAAATATATTTCGAATATGACGTTTAGGATGGGTTATGGTCATTATGAGTTGTGAAAACACCGATCAAGCTTAGTAATGCACCAGTAGCGTTCGTAAATACGATGTAGTGATGTTTTAAATCTTATGAAATTAAATTATGACAATTCTTGCAGATGATATTTTGGTATGTTCAAAGAATCATGAAGTGCGTCTGAAGGAAGTATTAAGGAAAGAATAAAGTTCAAGTGGTCGGGAAATGGCTCGGAAGTTTTTCCAGAAGTTGAAGGAAAGGTTAACCAATGCCTAGTTCTAGCTTCTCCTTCGGGGATAGAAGTACTGAAAGTGTATCGCTATGTTTCTCAGGAAAGTTTGGCATGTATATTAATGTAGCATCAGCGAGTGACAGCCTGAGCCTCTAGGTAGTTAAAGTCGTAAGAAAATTACCTTGAGCATGATCTGGAATGGAGGCTAAGGAATTTGCCTTAAAGGTTTTATTAAATTAAATAACCTGAAAGGTGTATACTAATCATCAAAACTTAAGGTATATCTTTATGTAGAAAGAGATGAATGTGAAACAGCGAAGGTGGCTAGAATTTCTCAAGGATTATAATGTGGACATTTAGTACCGCCTGGGAAAGGCAGATGAGGTAGTAGATGATGTGAACGGGAGACCTCGTTAGAATGTTGATCCTATCATTTCAATACCAGAAGAGTTATATAAGTAACTAAGGCAACTGAGCTGAAAGTGATTAAAAAAAAAAAGATTTGCAAGGATGGATTAATGTTTGTGATTAAAATATACCTTTTGAGGGAATTTGAGCTAAATAAGTTCAAGCTAAGTTATCAAGGAACTGCGGTTAAAGATAGAAAAAAAATGAGACAACGGATTTTCAAGTATATGTTAGTGGAAGCATACGAATAAATGGGTGGTCGGTTGTTTCCGACAATTCAGAGCTAAATAAAAATAAACAAAAGTTTCGAGGAAAGCACAAAAAGGTGCATACTCGGTTTATACTAGAAGAGATAAAATAATTCGAGATATTAAGAAATACTTCTGGTGGAAAGGTTGAAGTGAGATGTATCGCAATATGTTATAAAATGGTTAATCCGCCGAGAAGTAAAGATTGAGCGAGGGGAAGATACTGGGGTTGTGGCAACTATTGCCAGCACGAGAATATAAATGGGGCTAATCTCAATGGATTTAGTACTTAGAATGCCCAATTCAAGAAGAGGCAATAATGTATCTATTCGAGTAGTTGAGAATAAGTTGACAAGAGCAACTTGATATATTTTCATGGATAGCATGGATCGAGGAGCGATTAGGCGATGCATATACTACGAGAATTGTATGATTGCACGGACTTCCAACGACTATTATTCGATCGGGATACTCACATTGCGAGAGAAGTTGCATGCGCAAACAAAGTGTTTTATTCAAATGTTGGAAGATATATGTTTCAACCTTGTGTATTTAAGTTTAATGGTTCAAGGAAGGATAAATTAGCATGGACAAAATTCTTCTATACCGATAGCTACCAATTGAGTATGGTTCTGTATCAGGCTCTGTACATATGTAATTGTCAAACACTTAATCGTGGGGATGACGTTCCAGTAACGCCTAAGTTATTCCATGAAACTATGGAGCAAATGCGATTAATTTGGGAAAGTATTAAATTGTTCTAATATATGTGTTGTATTACTCCTAGTTGTTATGATATGTGTCTTTTAAAGTTTCGGGACGAAACTTCTTTAAGAGGGGTAGAGTGTAATAGCCCCACTTTTAAGCTAAGATTATTTTGATAAGTAAGGATTATTAACACTATTAACGTTCTAATCAGTATGTAATCTGTTATGACTTTCGTTGGATTTAAAAATTTTCGAATAGTTTTCTTATGTGAAATTTTGCTTGTAAGATGAATATTATGTCTTATTATGTGTTGAGCTATGAGAATTGTGAATGAAGATAATTCATTTGTGAATTACGCTAGGAACGTTGAGTATCGTTCCGGAGTTTTGAGATATGGAGTTATTATCGGTATTGGATGTAAGTTACCCTAAAAATTAAGGTTAAGGAATAATTAAGTCAAGATACCTTCATTAAGGTATAAAATATAGTTTGGGAGATTTAGTTAAGAATAATTAAGGATTAGGAAGTGATTAAGGAGATAATCCAAAGTTAAGAACCTTGAGAATTCTAGATTGTTCCTAAGCAAGGGAAATGACGATTTTTCCTGTAATACTAAATCAAAATCACGAGGTTGCCATTACCCATTCTCTATATATAAGTGATCAAGGACCCAAAATCATTTCGTCTGATTTCATCAAACAAAACACACCAAAAATCACTCACAATCTCTCCTCTCCTTCTCGCCAGAACTGGCGAGTTCTATGGCTGCATTTTGGCAACTTGTTTCCTTTGAATTCTTGCTCTAAATCTTACATGCAATTGCTTTCCTAGGTTCCTCAAGTTGTTCTTCCTACTGGGCAATCGATAGTTTTGAGTTTTCACATCAATAGCATCAAAGAAAGTCAAGGAAGGTGAGATGTTGCTGAATTACAACACTTATGAGGTTTATAAGAATGAAACTTGATTACTTTGGGTTAATTGCTGAATTTTAAGTTATGAATATTTTACTTGAGGTCTTATGGAGTTGCTGGAGAAGATCAAAAAGTTATTGAAAGAGATTTGCTTCCTAAACACCGGAGTAAGGTACACAAGCTCCACTACCTAAACTTTGTTTCTAGCTTTGATCATGGAATTTGTTTGTGGAATTGTGAAGACTTGGCTTATGTTTGAATGTGTATAAAAACTGATTTGCATGTGTTTTCTTATGGAAGATATTGTGTTAAAATCCTGTTGCATGTCAAGTTCCCTAAGACTTTCTGAATAACCGAGTAAGAAATGATTATCCATCTCTCTTGGGCTATGCTGCCGTGACTTTCCCTGCCAAATATATTCCTTTTCCATTCTGTTTTTCACGTTGGTGTCACTTGGAAGTGGTATATCTTGAAAAGTTATTGAATTTAGACCCAAAAATCACTCCATTTGGAGTTGTACATCAAAAGTTATGATGTCTGGAAGTTGTTGTATGCATAACAAGTTTCCTCAAACACTTATTAACCCTTGCCGTTATGTCGATTTCGTTTTGATTGGATATCCTGTTGTGGCAAAACTTTAATGATATTCCCTTGCAACATTTATGTCTTGATTATCAAATAAACCTTTGCTTCATTCACCTCATTTAAAACGCAACCTCAATTTATTGAGTAAAAGAACACCAAAATCTCGATTCTTGCTTAGTTGTTTTCTCGAGTTGATTAACCATGTTTCTTTGGTTCATTAATTACCTTTAAATGTTGAATACCTACTGAATGTATCCACTTATTGGTTTACATACCTAAACCTTAGCCAAGCATAGAAGTTACGATATACACCTAAACCACCATATTTTAATAAAACACCGAAACCGTGAAATCGATCTTTTATTTACTTGCGTGGAGTAGTCTTCTCATATAGTTAAGAACCTCTTGTGAAACCTATGCATGCTGCCATATCTTGTTGATCGCTTTATTGTCCGCTTTGGATAACCATGACGTCGTTTCCGATACCTTGTTATTAAGTCACTTCCCCAAAATAGTGGAACTTGGCATAGCAAGCTTGCTTTACGAAACTTGTTTTGATAAGTTAAAGTTTGTTATGATGGTTGAAATAGTGATTATGAATAAGTATTTAAGTAAGTTATTTGAGTATAGTTATAAAAGTATAAGTATTTCAGTATAAGTGTTTAAGTATAAGTATTTCAGTATAAGTATTTAAGTACAAGTGTTGAGTATAAATGTTTTTGTATGATTACAAGTTTTGTTTTATAAGGGGAAGTGAACAACATTTGTTGAGCAGGTTTGTTCATTATGTGTTTAGAGCGGGTATTGCTCCGTTATGTAGGGTCATGACCTATAAGTCTTGCAAGCAGGAAATACGAAAGGTGGGGAGACGTCCCTCAAAAGTCTAAAGTTGTGGCTTAGCCCTCTCCATTCGTGTTCCTTCCCTGGAGTTATGCTATGTTTGTGATAAGTATAAGATTATTATTTGTGTTATATATGGAGAATGATGTGTGATATCTTGAGATAATTCTTGGAAATTTCTCCAGTATATGCAAAAGTATTTCTATGCAAGTTTACAGGAAAGAACCAACGTATTTCTGAGCAAGTATTAAAGTATTTCTGAATAAGAATAAAAGTATATTGAAAATTATGAGTTTACGCTTTGAGTATAAGAAACGATTGCGTAATTTCAGCCACCTTATTATTTTGGAATAGGTGGGACTTGTGTACCAGCGTAAGCTGACATGTTTTGTTCTATGAACCTGTCCTGGTGGGGGCAGATTCATCTGTTTTGCAGGATTAGAGAGAATGTTCGAGTTAGCTCATGTGTGCGAATGTAAAGTCATGATCAATGTGTTTAGTCCGTCGCTATGAGATAACTGCTTTTATATAATGTTCCTTAGCGAGTTAAACTTGTAATTTTGATCGCGTAATCTATGTACTCAAAACATATTGTAATAACTAATTTATTATAACTTATTTTCATAATAAGCTTGGATACTATGGGATTTCTTAATTTTCCCTAGCAGGAAAGGTGCGGAAATCCGCCCTAACAGTCCCTTTAATTAGCAGCTTAACTTCGTAATTAGCGGTATTAGGTCTTAATTAAGTTGCTATTTGGGGGCGGGCCGTTACGGGGGTCTTGGGGGGGCTGCGAGGGGGTGGGGGCGGTGGGGGGGGAAGAGGTAGGGGGGTGGGGGGCGGGTTGGGTGGTTAGGGTTAGGGTTAGGGTATTAGATTAGGGGGTTAGGGTTAGGGTTTGGCTTAGGTTTAGGTTAGCTAATTAGGGTTGGGAGATTAGGGGTTAATGACTAACAGACGTTAACGCCGTTAGTCATTAAGGGAAAGTTGATGTATTTTTTTGAAAAGTGGAGGGTATATGGTGAATTTGGAAACTTGTAAGGGTATATGGTGCAAAAAAAATTTGTCAGGGGTATATGGTGAAAAAACCATATGTGTTTTATTTCACTTACTCTTATTAGTCTTATATGTGTTTTATTTATTTGCTAGATTAGAAAGTCGATTTAACCCGACCCGATGTGACCCGAAATTTCATGGACCCGACCCGAACGCAACCCGAACACAAAGTTAACCCGACCCGAACTGTATGACCCGTTTGCCACCTTTAGACCTAACTCAGATAGTCATCCCTAAGACCATAACAATACCCTTTGAGTTTAGCAAGGCTACTCACCTTTTAAGACCATAACTAGGGATGTTAGTGGGTAATGGACCCTACCCGGATCTGTGGATCCAGATCCGTTTTTAGCGGATTTGGATCCTCAAATTTTGGACCCAATGGATCCGGGTAGGATCTGGATTCTAATTTTAAAAAACGGATATGGGTCGGGTCCTGAATTATTACCCGGACCCAGATCCGTTTACCCATTTTTAAAGTTAAATTAAAATATATAATTAAAAGGGTAAAACTTCAAACCCTAACCAATACTCAAAACAACCGTTACACACGTAGTTGAACCATCGAGCAGCCGAACAACTGTGTACATCTTCAGAAAACGTGAGATTAAAATGAGAAGAAGATAATCAGCCAAAAAAGGAGAAGAAGAAAAAACGGGAACTTTCAGAAGATAGAAATAATGAGGCAAGTAAGGTGAAGTGTGAAGTAGAGTTTTAGCCACTTGTTTTGTGGAAGAACATGTCTTTTTCAGTGTTTCTCATGTCTCCGCTTCCTTCAACCTCTCCATCTATGATTTTTCCTCCTCTTTTTCTCCCTTCCTCTGTATTTATTATTTTATGGGTTTGTTCAGAAATGTGTGATTTTTTAAAAAGTTACCTTTTAGAATTGTCACTGCAGACACATGTACCCCAAATTCTCCAAGACTTTGTATAATTTCAAGGCCACCCACCTCAAAATTTGCTCGAATTATCATTATTGTGTGTTTTTCTGTTGCTTTTTTCTTAATGTCTGTTCTAAAGTTTGCTCTGAAATCAATTTGAGTATCTCATGTTTTTGCAATTTGGCAGTGAGCTCATTGAATTATCACTGCAGACACATGTACCCCAAATTCTCCAAGACTTTGTATAATTTCAAGGCCACCCACCTCAAAATTTGCTCGAATTATCATTATTGTGTGTTTTTCTGTTGCTTTTTTCTTAATGTCTGTTCTAAAGTTTGCTCTGAAATCAATTTGAGTATCTCATGTTTTTGCAATTTGACAGTGAGCTCATTGATTGAACGTGTCTGATGGTGAAATTCTTAGGACTGTTTGTTTTTGTTTTGGAAGTGGTGAAGTTTTCAAATCATTAATTATTGTAAAAATTAGGGTCTTTTGAAGAAATTAAATTAAGTTACGTTTTGGCCGGATGGGATCAAGATCGGATCGTTCTCAATCCGGATTATTACCCAGCGGATTCAGGTAAGATCTAGATCCATACCTGAAAAACGGATCTGGATCTGGGATCCAGAGGATCCGGTTCAGATCCTACCTGTTTACATCTCTAACCATAACGACACTTTGAACCCAAAGCTGGTTATCCCAAGCCTATATGTAAAGCGCACCTCGTAGTTAGTGCCTACTCACCCTTTTAAGACCATAATTACACCCTTTCAAAAAACATTTTTCAATAAAACTTTTACAATGAGATAGTCGAATACGCGCTCACATCGCGTAGGCGAATAAAAACACGCCTACACTTATCATTGGTTATTTTTATTTTTATTTTGGCAAAGAAAGAGGGGAAAACACCCAAACATGAAGAAAAAAATAAATTAAAGAAAAGGAAAGTTAGAAAGAAACTCAAGAAATAGAACCGGGTAGCAACTAAAAAGAGAAAAAACAAAGAACAAAAAAATTCAAGAAATCAATGCCGTTTTTTGTTGTCCAATTGGTAAAGTAGATATTATAGGAATTAAAGGGTCTCTTTTGCTGCAAAAGTTGATTTTTTTGTAAGAGACAATGGAGCATTTTTTTTTAATTTGAATGAGAGTATATATGAATATAACACCCTAACTTTTATGATAAAGGAAAAGATATGTATCAACATTTTTTATGGGTCATCTCCATAAATGAGAGTGTAAAGAGTATCTCGGGATTGATGAGCAAAAAAAATGTCAAAAGTGACACAGGATCAAGAGAGTAAGGTTATAACAATATTTTGGGATGGAAAAGGTTATAACAATATTTTGGGATGGAAAAGGTTATAACAATATTTTGGGATGGAAGAATAGGAAAGAGTAAGAAATATTATGGATGACTGAAGGAAAGTTTAAAAAGTGACAAATTATGATTTGTTGATTTTTTAATTAAATTATAATTTTTTTGCAATTCTCTTGAATGATTTGTTTTTTCTTTTCTTGTTTTTTCCCCCTTAACTTTGTAAGTTTAGATATGTGCAAAACTAAGGCTAGGAGTAATTTTCAAACTAATAGTATACTAGTAAATCTTAACTAACAAAAAGATTGGTGAATTTGTGTCATAAATTAATTATTAGTTATTGATTTTCATATAATTGTTTTATTTGTGTATTGAATATTTAATGTAAAAGATGATGAGCGATACACATAAACGTCGATCAAAAGTATCAAAGCGAAAACAACCTGATCTTTGACAATTAATGTACTAGAAAATAGATTCTTAAAGGGACTTCATGTTTTTCATGCGTAGATACTAGGAATCCCTCGATTGCTTGTTTTTCGTGCTTTAATATATTTACAATTGCATTTTCTTATTGTCAATGTGGGTGTGCTTATCTAATTATTCATTACACCCCCAAATTTTAAAACTATGGCTCTGCCCTTAAACGTGAGGATCCAGCATTCTAACGATACCACCAAAAATAAGTTTGTCTTGCCCATCCCATAATTGATATGTTCGGGATTAGATGGTTTTTGTGTCACTGGCAGTAGTACAGGATTGTACAAGATGGGTGTCATCAATTTATAAAAAATATATGAAGAAAACCATAATCGATAAGTATTTTCCTTAAATTTGTAGTTTCTATGCAAAATTTGTTCTTTGTAATGAGCTTCATAATATTATCATTGGTTATTTTTATTTTGGCGAACAAAAAGAGGGGAAAGCACCCAACCACGAAGAAAAAAAAATAAACTAAAGAAAAGGAAAGGTAGAAAGAAAGTCAAGAAATAGAACCGGTTAGCAACTAAAAAGAGAAAAAACAAAGAACAAAAAATTCAAAAAATCAATGCCACTTTTTGTAGCGAGCTTGAGAATATCATCATTGGTGATAGCAACGACCCAACAATCATCAAGAAATATTTTCCAAGAACAACAAATTTCAACTGTAAATACTTCTAAAACTTAAAGATTCAAGAAACCAAATCTTAAAAGAATTATAAAGTCACCAAACCATTCTTCTTAGGAAAGAATATAAAAGAGCAATCAATCCTGTCGAGTTTCCTACTTAACCACTTCCATTTTTTCTAATCAATTACACTATAATCACTAATCATTACTTAAGTTTTCCTCGTCTTTTTATTTCATTCGAAGAGGATCATTATTTTTTTTTATTCGGTAATTTACTGGCCAAGCAGGCTCAACCCTCATGAGTTAGGGGGTAAGAAAGGGATGCCAACCCATAAGGAAACTTCTAGAGACTGGAAAGTGAGAATTTATACCCAGAAGCAAATATCCACACAAACACCCCAAATTTGGGGTTAATGAGAGTCGAACTCCCGACCATGAGGTTGGGAGGTGGGAGCTCCAACTATTGGGCTCCCACATGATTCTCTAAGAGGATCATTAGTTAGTTATCTAAGTACCATCACTTCATTTCTTCCGACACACTATAAAAATCATTCATCACCATTGAATATCCCCTTATTCCGCTGCCACGGGCGGTTTATTTATCAAAGATGCCCTATTCAATGAAGATAATATTAGCTTCTTTATTGATACATTAAAAGTACAAAGATGTTTTAAATTTAAAATTTTGTATTATAAAATAGAAAATATTGACACATTAACCTCCATAAGGTAAAATCAAAGGCACCCTTGAATAAAATGTCTCTTTAGTTTTGGACTCCAATGACTTTAATTTATTTGCATTAAGGCAAGAGCTTATAGGATGAATAGCCATGTGTTACCATCTTGCCAAGCTAAGATTGCCGATCACGAAGCTAATTTCGCCTCAGCTGCCTTCACTTTTGCTACTAGCAATGATGAACAAGTTCAACCGTCAGTACGCTTATTCATGTAGACTCCAACAATTCATGCCTTAGGTTCAAACAGGTTTTAAGTTTTAGCTTTTCTTTTGCTTTTCAGTGTTTTGGGGGCATGTTTGGGGTAAATTAGTTGTTTCGGGAACCACTATCAAATAGTACTGTAAGACAAATGAATTGGCTGCCTTGCATTGTAATTGTCAAGTCATACTATACAACCTATTATGCGTCCATTAAGGCTACTAATCACTAACTACCTTATTTAGAAAGATAGAGTTTGACAGCTAATATACAACATGCCTAATATACAAAATATATTATCATATAATATAATCAAAGATTATATTCTATCACACCCCTGCAGTCGAAGCGGGAGGTGGGTGAATGCTTAGACTGTCCCGAAAGTCATCAAAGAGTACACGTGGAAGACCTCTGGTAAAGATATCGGCGATCTGATAACGGGATGGAACATGGAGAACACGTACCTCTCCTTGCTGTACCTTTTCTCGCACAAAGTGAATATCCATTTCAATGTGTTTAGTGCGTTGATGTTGAACAGAATTACTAGAGAGATATATTACGCTGACATTGTCACAGTAGACCAATGTGCCTTACGAATGGGGGCATAGAAGCTCCAAAAGTATGTTATGAATCCAACATGATTCAGAAACAACATTTGCAACTCCTCTGTATTCAGCTTCGGTGTTAGATTTCGATAGAGTGGGTTGTCTTTTAAAAGACCAAGAGAGTAAATTGTCTCCGAGAAACACACAATGTCCAGATTTGGAACGACGAGTATCCGGGCACCCTCCCCTGTCAGCATCAGTGTAAGATACAAGGGAGTCAATACGAGACTTATAAAGATGCAGACCATAAGAAACAATATCTTTAATATACCGAAGAATACGCTTTAAAGCGTCCATGTGCTCCACTTTTGGATCATTCATATGAAGACAGACCTGCTGAACAACATACGATATGTCAGGTCTGGTGAAAGTAAGATATTGTAAGGCACCTGCAAGTTGACGATATTTCGTCGGATCAGCATATGATGCACCACAAACGGCACTGAGCTTGCCTTTCGTATCAACTGGGGTTTGACACGGTTTACAAAAAGGCATGCCTGCTCTTTCTAGTATTTCCTCGGCATATTTTGTTGAAGATAGAAAGAGATAACCTGCAGAACGAGTAACAGCAACACCCAGAAAATAACTGAGAGGACCCAAGTCCTTCATAACAATATCCTTAGCAAGAAGAGCCATAATAGACAGTCGCAGAGTAGGAGAGGAAGCCGTCAATATGATATCATCAACATATAAGAGAATATATGCAATATTTGTGCCATGACTGTAGATAAATAAAGAATCATCAGAAGAATTATGGTGAAATCCAATGGATGCAACAAAGTCTGCAAACTGTTGATACCAGGCACGAGGTGCCTGCTTAAGACCATATAAAGACTTCTTAAGTAGGCAAACATGATCACGGAAGTTAGGGTCCTTAAAAGCCATAGGTTGATGCATGTAGACTGTCTCATGAAGATTACCATGGAGAAAGGCATTCTTGACATCTAGCTGATGAATTTGCCAAGATTTAGATAATGCAATGCTCAAGACTGTCCGTATGGTGGCCGATTTTACAAAAAAACTAAAAGTTTCTTTATAGTCCACCCCAGCTTTTTGAGACCTGTCATCACCTACAAGACGAGCTTTATGCCTCTCAAAAGAACCGTCAGATTTCTTTTTGTGACGAAAGATCCACATATACCTAATGATATTAACATTAGAGGGGCGTGGTACCGATTCCCAAGTCCTATTTTTAATTAGATCATTATATTCATCCAACATAGCGGCTTTCCAATTCGGGTCATGGAGTGCACTCACAGGATTTCTGGAAAGTGGGGAGATGGAGGTAGTGGACTCGACACTAATATTGTGATGATATTTATGGTTCGATTTGACAATGCCACTTTTGCTTCTTGTGGTCATACGCTGGGTGGGCTGATTTTGTGGGGGAAGGATGCTAGGTGTGTAGGTGGTGGGCTGAGAGAAGATAGTGGGATGGGCCGCATTTGTGGAGGTAAGCGCTGCTGGTAGGTGATAAATGCCTTTCAAATGCACTTTATGGACTCCTTTTAGCTCATTTTGATCCTCTTTCTCCCCTTTTTTCCCTCTTTCTTCTCCCTTTCCCCTTCTATTTCATTCACTTGATCATTCTTGATCATAGTGATATTTTGCTAGATTTTCAGTCATTTTTGATCGAATTTCTAGTACATTTGCTTTCACCCTGTTTTGCCATATTCTTAATATAGGTGGATCTACCTAAGATGGCTATGAGTTGTAGAGTTGGCAAAAGGAAGCAATGAAAATAGAGCACACGTTGAGAAATGGTGTGCTTGCACCATGCCCCATGTCCGCTCGCACAAAGGAGCACATAATGCCATAAAATCTTGTATGGGGAACTTCAAATGAACATAACTTTCAAATCACAAATCGGATGAAGGTAATTCCAGTTGGATGTGAATGCTCGTTTCGATAGCTTTCCAACGACTGGTCATAAGCTTGATTTGGATAAAAAACGAAGAAGTTATGCTCGTTTTAAGTTGAACTGTCCGACCAGATCAGAGTGAATGGTGCGCCCGCACCATTTAAATCTGCGAAGAAAGCAATGCGTGTTTTAATAACAAGAGTTGATTAGTTTTTGCGACTTATGCTTTATTCTATGTTTTAGAGAGGATTATTAGGGCTCATACTAGAGAGATAAACACCTTAGTTTTGTTCTTAGATTGGAGATCCTTAGATTAAAGTTTGTGATTTCTACACATCGAAGGTACTTTTTATTCAATTTAATTTCAAAGTTTTAGTTTTTATTCTCTCTTATCATTGTTATTCTTTATTCATCATATTATTAGATCTCTTATATTGTAGGTTCTTAATTGCTTATTTTTATTAGAATAATTGTTCTCTTAATCATGTTTAGCCCTAGATTAATTATAGATTCCATGTTTTATTGCTTAGAATCCATGATTAGTGAGTAGTTTCCTATCTAGGGTTAGGGTGAAAGTATGGATTAGGGTTTAAATGTATTGTTAATGTGATTGTGATGATTTAAAGACGTTTATGCATTGATCTTGGTGTTTTGAGGCCTTAGGATAAATATTGATCACATTTGTGCTTTGGTATTTTGAATTCAAATGTTCTTAATTGAATTATGAACTCTTTTATCATCCCCATGAATCAACTTAATTTCTAGGCCAAGATATTGGGTAGAAATTAAGGGGATCCTATATTAGGGGTTTTCCAAATTCATTGGATCTCTTAATCAATTGACTAAAGACCATTCGAGAGAGGATTTAGTTGATTGATTAAGCGATCATTCTCGAGGACCATTCGAGAGAGGGCTCGAGTATTTTAGAGGAAAACTAAACCTTGCGTAATCGTTGCCTTTGAATCACAATTGCATTAATAATCGTTGTCCACTTTGATCCATACTGGTAACCTTAACTCTAGTGTCTTCCTTATTCATATTTTCATCCCATATTATTTGCTAGCTCTTTGATAATAGTTAGTTTTAGTTGTTACAAAAATCATTCAAAACCCCCAAAAACCCTTCAATTAGGTAATTTAGACTTAATAGACTCTGATTAATCCCAATTTCCCTGTGGATCGACCCTTGACTTGCCTTTACTACGTTCTTAGTAATTGCTTGTTAGGAGTTATAAATATTGTTTGAGAAGCGATTTTTGGTGCCTTAACGACACACTAAAAACCTCTTATCAGTAGGGAGCTGGAGAGTTGGGTAGGGGGTGAGTTAGGGCTTGTGAGCGGACGGGGAGATCACGTGGGGTAGAGCTAGGCCGAGGGGAGGGATTTAGTGGGCCAGAGCCGAAATAGGGGCTTGATCTTGTGGGCCAGGAGAGGAAAGTGGATGAGGATTACGAGAATTTGTTTAAAGATGGTGAAGAATTAAGGGATGCAAGCCAGAGTCCAAAAAATCATAAGAAGAGGATGAAGGTGTATGAATTTTGGAGAACGGAAACTGTTGCTCATCAAATAGGACATGGAGACATAAGATTATTTTTCGGCTCGAAATGTCATTGCATTTGTAAACTCTGTGATTTGAAGGATAGCCCAAAAAGACTTAGGGTGTGGATCGAGCTTGAAGTTTATGAATGGTGGTGGAAGGAAAATGGGGATAACATAAGCACCCAAAAATACGCAGATGAGAGTATGATGGTGCTCTTTGGTAGAGAATTTGAGTGGGAGATCGGTAGGCGAGAATTTTTGTGGGAAGAATATTATTAAGATAAGTAGCCATTTGAAGGGCATGGTGCCAAAAGGATGGTGGCACGGAAGATTGGGCAAGCATAGTCCGAACAATATTATTTATTGTTTTTATTTTACGTTCAGCTTTTCTGATATGAGGAGAAGTATGAGGGCAAGAAAAACGGAAATGCATGCCATGCTTTTCACAAAATTTATGAAAGGGTCCATTATCAAATTCTCGGCCATTGCCACATTTAAAGCTTTTAATATCTTTCTCAAGTTGTGTTTTGATATATGTACGAAAAGAGAGAAATGTATCATAGACTTGAGATTTTTTAGAGATAGGAATAGTCCATAGAAAATTGTGATAGTCATCAAGAAATAAAACATAGTATCTATGGCCGGAAGAGCTTAAGATAGGAGATGTCCAAAGATTACTGTGCACAATATCAAATGGCATATTAGTAATAAAAGTAGAGTTATGAAAAGGTAGTTTCATATGCTTCCCAAGAGGGCAAGAATCACAAAATTGATTTCGGGCGTTATTACAAGAAATTAAGTTTGCACGACTAAGAGAACGTAAAATAGCATTTCCCGGATGACCTAAACAGGAATGCCACATACTAGGGGAAATAGTTTTTAAAGAAGAAGAGTAAAGAGATGGTGACGATGCCCGAAATTGAGAAGTGATGGGATAAAGGTCGCCCGTGCTCTCACACCTCATTAGGGGTACCCCCGTCCGCAGGTCCTTCACACAAAAACCAAAGGGATCAAATTCCACAGAAACACAATTATTAGTGGTGAACTTTCGTACTGAAACTAGGTTCTTAATAAGCTTAGGTGCATGCAACGCATTATTTAATTGAAATGGAGGGTTATGGGCTTTAAGAGAAGTGCAACCATAGCCATGAATTGGAATAGAGTTACCATTACCAACAATAATTGTATGATTTTTGCTCAAATTAAAATAGGATGAGAGAGTACCTCCATTTGCAGTCATATGGGAAGAAGCACCGGTATCCATATACCAATTTTCGTCTGGTGGGTTGAGAGAGAGAGTATGCATAGCGGCCTCAACATTGGTAGGAACATATTCGGCCATACCAGGAGTGGAACTAGCAGCATAGAATGAGTGAGCAGGACGAGGCCCAAGAACGCCAAGCCTATTAGTTGGATGAGGCTGCACTGAGTTCGTCGGGAATGGGCAAGGAGGAGTGAGCCATGGTTGACCCCAAGAGGCCCAAGGAGGGTAAGCCCACTATTGTGGCCACTGCTGTGATGAACGTTGCTCATTATGGTGTTGGCCGCTGGAGTGCTGTTGTGTCTGACCGTCCCTACCACCACCGCGGTTGCGGTTGTTGCCGCCGCGGCTGCGATATGAGTTTTTTCTTCCTCTATTATGTTGCTATAATTCCTTTGGGAATTATCAGAATGTTGCTGCTTATGGGAATAAGAAGAAGAGTTATCAGAAGAATTAGTTTGAACAAGTAAGGCGGTATCCGAACCTGATTCTTGAGCAGCAAGTTTCTTCTTGTTAGTTTCATCCAAAAGAAGCATGGATTTGGCCTTGGCGAAGGATGGAAAAGGGGTCATATTTTGAACCACCTCGTTGGAAGGTATTATGCGACGACTCAGTTAACCCGCCGATGAGCTTGAGAGTGAGGCGCTCATCATTGACTTTGGCTCCCACGTTAGCCATCTGATCTGCCAGAGATTTTAAGCGATTCGCATACGCCGTGCAATTAGGAAAATCTCGAAGGAAGGTATTGTTGAACTCATTTTCGAGATGTAAGGCACGAGTGGCCTTGTTGTCTTGGAATAGATCAGCAAGCTTATTCCAAGCCAGTGCCGTCGTGTCGTTAGCTTCAAGTATAGAGGTGAGAAGATCCGGTGATATGGTGCTATATATCCATTGCAGGACAATAGCATCTAGCCGTTACCAAAGGGCTTTTTCCTCATTTGTGGGCTGGGTGGTTGTTTTGTTGGCGTCAGGGGTCGGTATAATATGTTCATAGACGAGATGAGCACGGGCCTGGAGTTTAAAGAGAGTCGACCAAGCGATATACTAACCAAATTCATTGTCAAGAGTTATGGGAATGGCCTGCTTAATGTTGCTGATGGTGGCGGCAGGATGGATTTGTCAGCCATGTATATGGTGAATGAGGCGAGAAGAGAGACGAAGAGTATTAGTTTAGGGAAGAGGAAGGCCTGATACCATGTAAGACAAATGAATTGGCTGCCTTGCATTGTAAATTTGTAATTGTCAAGTCATAATATACAACCTATTATGCGTCCATTAAGGCTACTAATCACTAACTACCTTATTTACAAAGATAGAGTTTGACAGCTAATATACAACATGCCTAATATATAAAATATATTATCATATAATATAATCAAAGATTATAGGAAAATTGGAATTTAATAATCCAACCTTTAAGGGGTCTTCTTAAAACAGTCCCACTTATGGGTTATTATTTAATACTCTAACCTTTTGGGGTTGTCTTCTCATAATGGACCTAGGTGACTTGTGACTTGAACATCATGTATTTTTTTTTTCTTTTTTTTCCTCCTCTTACTCACTTCTCTCTCCTCTTCCTTCTTCCACTGACCACCACCGTTTGGCCACGGCAACCCCTCCACCCAAAACACCAGCCCACCACACTCCACCACCCAAAACAACCTCACCCCCACCGTTTTCGAACTTCTGGTGGTCTTGCGCACGGTTGCCGGCGCGAATTGGCTCGGCGGTCGAAGTTCTTCTTTATTTTATCGTTCGTTCTCCCCTTCTTCTTTTCGATTTTTCGCGGCGACATGAGGGGATAGGGGGAGGGGTGGCAAGGGTGGGATGGGGAAGCGCGGGGAGGGGGGTTGCAGGGCTGGATGAAAGGTTAAGGGGAGATGCGAGAGGAGAGGGGGAAGGGGCGATAGGGGTATTGGACGAAGGGGAGAGGGGAGGGGTGGCGGGGGTGGGATGGGCCGCAGGGGTGGGGTGCGAGAGGGGGGGTGGGGTGGGGCTGCAGGTGGGCTCGGGTGGGGTGGGGTGGGGCTGCGGTGAATTGGGGTGGGTTGTGCCGCGGCGGGGTTGGGGTAAGGGTGGGGCTGCGGGGGCTTAGGGTGGGGGGTGTGGTTGGGGGTGGGGTCCGGTGGGTGGGTGGGGCCGGGGGTGGGCGGTGGGGTTGAGGTGGGGCCGGGATAGGGGTGGGATAGGGTGGGATAGGGCGGGGGGGTGGGGGTAAGGGACTGGCAGGGGGTACGGGTAAGGGGCTGGCATGGGGTGGTGGTCGTGGTGGCTAGGTGGTGGTGTTTGTGGAGGAAAAGAGGAAGAGGAGGGAGAAAATGGGCTGACCAATGATAGTGTGACACGTGTCATACTTCACCTGTTATACCGGTCACAACAGGTCAAGAACCATTATGAGAAGATACTAACAAAAGGTTGGATTATTCAAAAAAAACTTATAAGTGGGACTGTTTTAAGAAGATCGGTCAAAGGTTGGATTATTAAAATCCAATTTTCCAAGATTATATTCTATGAAATAAAAGTTATTTTTTCATAACCATTAGAGTATCAAATAACAGTTATTTTTTAAACAATTAATTTATAAGTGTTTTCTTTAGTTAACACTTATATGTCCTCCCAAAATACGACCAAGTAAGGGTCAATTTTAACTGATTCATTTCTTTAATGTGGAGAGATTATTTTATTATACTGGTGGGATTTTGAAACAAACGCAAAATTATATGGAGAAATCTAATTGTTGAGTAATCAAGCAAGAATTTGAAAAAATTACAACTGTAAATATATGGGTATGCTTGATAGTTTTTTTTTTTTTTTTTTACATGAAAAGAGAATTAGCTTCATTCATTTAAAACCAAATCATTGTTCACAAAAGACATAATAGCATCAGGACCTTCTTCAATCCACACTTTAAGCTCTCCATAATTACGACTAAGTTGAGCCAAGTTATGGGCAACTTGGTTCCCACTTCTACACACATGAGAGTAAGAAATATTAACACAGGACCTGCCAAGCTCTAAAATATCTAGCACAATGTTTCCAAAGATTGAATTCTCATGCTTTCCCTGCTGTAAATGCAATACCAACTTCAAGCAGTCACTTTCCAGCTCTATACTTCTCAAACCTGCTTCCAGAGCTACACCCAAAGCGTGACGGGCCGCCATAGCCTCGGCCTCCGCCACATCAAGACACCCCTCCATCATCTCGCAGGTTGTCACCATGATATCCCCAACTGCATCTCTCATGATTCCCCCAAAATGAACCTTACCATCTTTAAAGATGGCCGCATCCGAGTTAACTTTGTACACCCCTACAGCTGGCTTCCTCCATGCGTTGCATCTCCTTATCCCCTCATGAACAAAACTCGACCCATTCTCCTCACTTTCCTTATATTCAGCAGTAAGTTTCAAAATTTTCCTGGCCATATCTTCAATGGAAATCTTTCTTCTTTCAAAAACCCATACATTCCTTCTCAACCACACTCCCCACAACGTACTCCAAAATAAATCCCACCATTCTCCCTCTTTGATTATTTTCTCCACTGCAATGACCCACTCCATAAACGAACCCGAATGCAGCATATTCGACTCTATGCGAAGTGGTGATAGTCTCCATGATACCTTGATCTCATGACACAAAAACAAAGCATGAGTGATGTCTTCTCTTTCCTCTCCGCACATTGGGCATATCGGGTCTGCTACAACTCCTCTCACACACAAGTTTGCGCGTACCGGAATACCACCATGTAAAGCTCTCCAACCAAAATTTTTAATTTTGTTTAGGACCGTAGCTTGCCATAACCGCTTCCAAGCACCCTTTGGACGAGGCGCCGAAGTCGACGCTGCTGTAGCTTTGATGTGCTGGAGTTCGATATAGTAACCACTTCGGACCACATAGTCTCCATGTTTGGTGAATTGCCACGCCCAACTATCAAAACATTGGCTTCGAGGCAGTGGGATCCGCATAATTTCAGCAACTTCCCAATTCAATAACCATTTCCTGAGTTCAACTTTATTCCATTCCCCATTATTAATCAACTCAAAGACTTTTTGCGGAGCATCTTCAGGTCGATCTTCTTTGGGCAGCACTCTAAAATTCTGGAGTGAGGGGACCCAAGGGTCATTCCAAATATCCACCTCTCTACCATCTCCCACTACACGCTTCAGCCCCCTTGCAATCAACGTCCTTGCCGGCATTATTGAGCGCCAAGTATAACTCGCTATAGAGCTTACTTTTGCCTCCATAAATGAACAGTTTGGGAAGTATTTGAATTTGAGAATTTTTGCAATAAAAGAGTTAGGATACCTGATAATTCGCCAAGCTTGTTTGGCAAGGAGCACAGTATTGAAAACAGATAGAATTCGCATTCCAAACCCTCCCTCAGCCTTAGAATCATAAAGTTTGCTCCAAGCCACCCAAGCCATCTTCTTTTCATCCTTCTTTTGACCCCAAAAAAAGCTTCGGCACATTTTCTCAATTTCATTTAAAATGCTTTTTGGAATAGTAAAACACTGCATCGCATATGTAGGAATCGCCTGCGCAACAGCTTTTAGTAGAACTTCACGCCCTGCTTGAGAAAGATAACCTTCCTTCCAACCCTTCAGCTTCTTCAAAACTCGTTCCTAAATTATCTGGAAAACTCTCTTCTTTGACCCCCCAATGTAAGTTGGGAGACCAAGATACTTCTCATGGTCTTCAACTGCCTTAAAAGATAACTTCATCAGAAGCATTTGTTTCTTGTCATGATCAATGTTTCGGCTGAAAGACACTTTCGACTTTTCCATGTTCAGTTTTTGTCCTGAAGCAGCTTCATAGATTGAAAGAATATCAAGAACCTTGCTCACTTCCTCTTCATTTGCCCTGGTGAATAAAAGGCTATCATCTGCAAAAAATAGGTGAGAAATAGCATCCATTTTCTTCCCTATTTTGATGCCATGGATTTCCTTTTTCGCTTCAGCATCACGTAGCAACGAAGATAAACCTTCAGCACATATAATGAACAAGAAGGGAGAGAGAGGATCCCCTTGTCTGAGCCCCCTAAAAGGGAGAAAACGCCTAGTAGGTTGACCATTTATCAAAATAGAGAATGATGTAGATTTGACCCCCCTCATGATCAGTCTAACAAAATACTCCGGAAAACCCAACTTAATCATCATCTTCTTAAGGAAACTCCATTCAACCCTATCATATGCTTTACTCATATCCAGTTTGAGCCCAAGATAACCTTCTTTCCCCGTTTTCTTCTTTCTCAAGTAATGAAAACATTCATAGGCTACTAAAACATTATCAGTAATCAGCCGCCCAGGAACAAAACCACTCTGAGACTCATGGATGACATCAGGTAAGACTCTTTTAAGTCTATTTGCAAGCACTTTGGACACCAGTTTATAAAGTACATTACAGAGACTAATAGGCCTAAAATCAACAGGAGACTGACAAACTTTCTTTTTTGGAATTAAAGCAATGTAAGTCTGATTTAGAGAGCCTATATCACCTCCATTATTCAAGATGTCAAGTATTTTTCCTTCCACATCACCACCAACTGTACTCCAAAACTTTTGATAAAAAAGAGCACACATACCATCAGGGCCTGGGGCTTTCGTCGGATGCATCTGCTTCAAAGCTTGTCTGATTTCTTCACCAACAAAAGGTTCAACTAGCATTTGGATCATAGGGGTCGTGAGCTTCATATTGACCTTGTCGAGGACCGGGTCCATCTCCACTTGGTCATTTGCCGTGAATAACGTTTCAAAGTGTTGTGCAAAAATCTCCGCTATTCTTCTTCCTCTTCGTACACAATCCCAGCTTCATCTTTTATATATACTATCAATGTTATTCCGGGCTGCTCTTTGCTTAGCTTTTGCTTGAAAAAACTTGGAATTTTTAACCAGTCTTGTCTACTGCGCTGTCTCCAATAGAGCTCTTCCCGCATCTCCAATTCATCCATTCTTCCATCAATAGCCCGCATTTGAGCTATATTTTCCATAGTAGGACCCTCTTCCATCAACTTACTCATCCTAGTTGTGCACTCTCTCATCTCCTTTGCAAAATCCCCAAATTTACCCTTGCTCCACTCTCGTAACCCACTTGTAGTACGGGCGAGATTTCCTAACACATCTTCCCCACTCCTCCACGCCTCCTTCACCGCATCTTCACAGGAATCCTCTCTCATCCACATCTCTTCAAATCGAAAGAGACGTTTCATTCTTCGTTTGTGAGGGGTAGTAATACGTGCTTTGATGCTAAGCACAAGAGGGAGGTGATCAGATTTTCTTTTCTCTAAATGGGTAACAAAGGAGCCTCCATATAGATCTTTCCAACTACTATTTGCGCAGAATCTATCAAGACGTTCTTGCAAATTTTTTTCTCCCCCTTGGTTATTAGTCCACGTGAAAGGATGCCCATTATAATATAAATCATCAAGTTCACATCGGTCCAAAGCTCCCCGAAACATAGTAGCAATGCTCATAATTAAAGTCTCCTCCTCCTTGTTTTTCATTTGACCATAGCATGAGGTTAAAATCACCTCCACATAACCAAGGAAGATGGTTAACTAGACTCAAAGAATTCAATAACGAGCAAGTCTTGGATTTGTTTTCATCTTCTGGGTAGCCATATATACCTGTAAACCGCCATTCACTTCCACCTTGAAAACTCACAATCGCATCTATATGTTAAGAGAGAATGAAACCACCGTTACCTCCCACTCCTTCTTCCATAGTAGAGCCAAACCCCCTCTCCGCCCCTCCCATCACCCCCACAATCCACTGCCAACATGCCATCCAGGTATGCTTGATAGTTAACGTTTTATTTTAAGTGGAATTCTTTTAATTCATCTCATCTTATAACAATAGCGAGTTAAACGTTAGTAATTTATATTATGTTGCAGTGACCAAAATTCTTTTGACGAGGACAACTTAACTATGCAAGACGACAAATTAAAGCCTTCTCATACCAAGTTTAATGACTTTTTGATGGCTTGAATGATTTATTGTACACATTTGCTGATATCTTTTGGGTGGTTGTTGGTACACGGTAAATTTTGTAGGCAATAGAAATTCCCATGATTTTCCAAATTGGGTAGTTGTTTGGTTGACAGGAAGTGGGGAAAATGGGGGCAATGAAAATTCCTTGGAAATTGAAATTCTCACGAAACGTGGGAATTTATTCACCTAACCCCCCCTTGGTCATTCAAAATTCCCACATCAATTCATGGGATTTACAAATTCCTTGATGTCCACCAAACACATTAGTCAATTTCCTAGGAATTACAAAAGGGAAATAACTTCCTAGGAATGGAACTTCCCATGGGAATTAAATTCCCATGTATACCAAACAACCATCCATGCTTAAACTTCCATATCCTAGCATTGTATCGTATAAAAAATGTATGTAGCATATGCAAGATTCTAATTCTCGCTAAAAGTGGAAATGTGGAATGTACATGTAGAAGGGAGACAGAGAATGAGGGAGTGGAAGGGTGGTAAGCCCTTTCATCTTCCACCCACATGTTGTGGGTTCGATTCTCATCAGGGGGTTTGGGGGGCTTTGGGGTAGGTTGTATTTAGGTGCCCTGTGAGAGGGCGTTAATGTAATTTATCTTACCAATTTAAAAAAAAAAGAAAAAATGTAGAAGGGAGACAAGTTAATTGACCTAGTGAGTTAAGCTCGTGGCACCGATTATCTTGTTGTTTGAATTTGAAAGGGTTGAATTGGTACTCATGTAATACGAAATTATGCTTTTACAATACTAATTTTCAATTATGGTGTTCTACTCCTCCATACCCTCCTAGTTAGTTGTATTATCCCGAGTTTTAACTTTATTTTATTAAATAACTTAACTTAATTATTAAACTAAAAGCGACTTTACTTTAATAAGTAATTAAGGTTAAGCTAAATTCTAAATGTAAGTCTTTGGGCAATAACTATTTTGATATAAGATGGAATTTATCAATCAACCTTGTAGATATACTAAGTATTAGACTTTTGGGTCACTAGTAAGTTTTAATAATCCATAGAGCCCAAACAAAGGGAACCCATAAGCTAAAATTAGCCCAACACCATCCCACAATTAAATCAGTAAAACAAAAAGAAAAAAAAAGAAAAAGAACTCCATCTTCTTCTTCCTCCATACGTGTAAGAGCTGAAGGAATTGTGTCCTTGACTCTAATGCAATTACTAAATATAACGTGGATCATATTATGGAGATAATAAGTTCATTAAATTGGGTCGTCTATACGCCTTGCTAGAGGATGCTATAGAACTTCAGGTTTAGTAAATAATAAACTCGAAGCCCAATTAGATGGATCCTACAAGGTCACACTTACACAATCTGAATCAATAAAAGAATGACCTAGAGCCCATGTAGGACTCTAGGGGTGGCCGGCCAAGGAGAAAGAAAAGGGGAGGACTCCTAACCTAATTAGTTCCTATAATTAGGTGTGGGGTGAGAAAATAAAGCAGTCAGTTTTATTCTCTCATTATTTTCTCTCTCCTCTTTTCTCTCTCTTTCAAAGCTACGTAATACTGCTCCAAGAAATAGAAGAGTCCCTCTTCCTTCCAACTAGCATTGGTGGAGCATTGATCTGGATTCTTGGACCTAGTAGAGGAATCTCAATTGCGGTTCTATCTCCGGATCTCGAAGAGCTTTGTGGAAATCACGCGTCAAAGGTTAATTCTTAACTATTATGTGATCCTTGAATGTATATGCATGAGATCCTGTTTTAAGTGCTTATGAATATGATTCATGAAATTCCGCTTAGAGTACTTATAATCCTACAGTGGTATCCGTTTTAGCCTCTTGCATATAATTTTTTGGTCATAATCATTAGATTTATTTTTGATGTGTTCATGACTAATTTTAATTTGATTAAGGGGAGGAATTGAATTATGGAATGAATAATTAATTGGAATTGATTAAATGGAGATTTAATTGCTTAATTTTTCAATATAAAGTGGCCGAATTTTTTGAAAATTCAACCCTATTTTCGAAATTTAAATTCTGATTTTATTTCGAATATTAAGTTCATATTATTAATCTGATTTTCATGTTTAAATTTGTTTATGTATGAAAATTAATTCATGTGAAAAGAGTTTTATATGAATTAGAGATTAATTTATGTGAATAACCCTAAAATTAATTAAAATGGAGATTTTGATTTAATTTTCTAAATTAGGCATAAAAGAGTTTATGTTAAATTTAATTAAGATCACTAAATTAATTTTGCAAATGTTGTAATTTTAATTTCCTTCAATAAATAAATAAAAAGAAAAAAAAATAAGGAGGAGGAAGGGGAGCAGCCACGGCTGGTGGTCAAGCTCCGTGTCTTAGGCGGGTAGTAGGCAAAGGAAGGTGCTCCGGTGGTCCGCCGAAGCGATCGGCGAGGGAGTCGTTGCAGCGCTCACGCGTGCGACGCTGCGGGCGGGCTAGCGCCGGGCGTCTCTTGCCGCGTCGGCTCGGCTGGTGCGATTGCTGGCGACTTCCGGTGATGGCGACTCAACGAGGGTGGCGAGGGTACGTGCCGTGTGTCTTTGTCTTTGGCGTGGGGCGCTGCGGCCAGGCCTTGTCTTCTTGGTCTGCCCGACCACGAAACTTTCTTCAAAAAAAAAAAAAAAAAAAAAGGAGGATTTTGATTGAAACAGTAGCGTATAACTGGCAGCAATATCTCAACAGATTTTGTTTTTGAAATTTTGTAAAACAGAATTTTGAGAAGATTTAGTAAATTCCAATTATGTTAATTATGTTATTTTTGACTGGGTCATAAATTAATTCCATAATTTTATTCTTTAATCTAATTAAAATTAGTAGGCTAGATTTTATAGGATAGAATCTTTAGGTGGTTAGGATTTACTTAAATTTTTATCTTCTTGCTTTAATTAAGAATATTTGATATTTTGATTGATGGGAAGAATAATATGTGATATTATGATGTGGCATTTTATATTTGATATAATTGCTATAAATGACTAGTATGGCCCAAATTTAAGTTAGAAAATATGATCTGCATATCGTGATGTATTCTTGTAACTTAAATACGATCTGCGTATCGTTAAGTATTTTTGTAATTTATTTAATTTAGCTATTATTTAAATTATTTTGATACTTATGTAATCCAAAGACGAACCCATCAAGAGAAGGCCCATGGCTAAATGGATGGAGATCCATGAAGAGTCCAAGGAGGAGCCCAAGATGCTTAGATCTTAGGATTAGGGGCCATACTAGATCATATTTATTTTTTTGCATTTTATTATTATCTAAAATGCTTATAAGTTTATTGTATGTTGGTTATCAATGCGCTAGAGTTCACTAATTCATAACAACATAATAAACTTAGGTCCCGCAAATATTAAGGTTAGCTTTTTCAAACATAAAGTGCTTATTAACCCTTAATTAATAGTAATAGGTCATGCCTCCGCAGGGTATTATCATTAATTTTGGGAGATAAGGTAAAATTGCGAATTTTACTACTTAGTTTGGTTATCCTTAACAAAATCATCAAAAGCGTTTTGGGTTTTGAAGCAAGAGATAGTTAAGCATGCGATGTTTACCATAAACAAGAATTATAAAGTGTTATAATTAGTAAAGGAGTTTACTTACCTTGAGAATGTAACGTTAAGATAAGGCCTCCGTCTGCTTAGTGTTGCATGTTGATAGAATCTTGTATTCACTTATTCAAATGGGACATTAAAATTGAATAGGTGATCAACCTAGAAACCTTTGCATGTTTTAGGTTGTTTTATAAACATAATATTGAACTTTGCTTTTATTCTGTCTGTAGATACTATGTCTAACAACAACAACAACAACAACTCTGTTTTCAACATTCTTCCTTTCCTTGAAAAGGACAGGCTGAATGGTGAAAATTTCATCAACTGGGAAAGAACCCTAAGACTCGTATTGAGGTATGAGGGTCGAGAGGATGTCTTAGAAACCCCACTTCCTGTGATTACTGATGAGTCGTCTGAAGCCGACAAACGTCAGGCTAAGCAGGCCAATGATAGGTCTGTACCGATCACTTGCTTGATGATAGCAGCCATGGAGCCGGACCTCCAAAGGAGGTTCGAAACCAAGGATGCTTATACCATCATGCAAGAGCTGCGGGCTATGTTTCAAACACAGGCCCGAGTTGAGCGGTATAAGACCAATAGGGAGATACTAGAATGTCACATGAAGTCGGGTCAAGCTGTTGGCCCCCATGTTTTCGCTATGATGGGTCTTTTCGAAAACGTGGAACGACTTGGATTCCCTTACAGGGTTGAGTTGGCTACTGACATTATTCTCCACTCATTGCACGACAACTTTAATCGGTTCGGGATGACCTTCAACATGAATGAGTGCGAAAAGACTTTTGCAAGAGTTGCACGGGTTGTTGGTGAATCTTTGAGAGGAATATCCCTAAAGAACCAAAGAAAGAGGTTCTAATGGTTCAGAAGGGAAAGGGTTTTAAGAAGAAATGGGCAGGAAAGAGGGACAAAGGCAAGCATGTTGCCGTTGTTGCTGAAAAACCTAAGCCAACCGCCAAGCCAAAGGTGGCCGCGGAAAGCAAGTGCTTCCATTGTCACAAGATAGGACACTGGAAGAGGAATTGCCCTCTATACTTGGAGGAAAAGAAGTCTGGGGCTTCCACTTCAGGTATATTTGTTATAGAAATCAATTTGACTTCTACTTCTTTATGGGTATTGGATACCGGCTGTGGTTCTCACATAGTTAATGATGTGCAGGGACTAAAAAAGAAGTAGGAGAGGCGGGCAAAGGGCGAGGTTGAGCTTCGCGTTGGAAATGGAGCACGGGTTGCTGCACTTGCCATAGGAAGCTACAGTCTGCATTTGCCATCTGGCTTTGTTTTAGAATTAAATAATTGTTATTTTGTTCCTTCTATAACTAAGAACATAATTTCTGTTTCTGTATTAGATTCTGAAGGGTTTTGTTTTGAAATTAAGAACAAATGTTGTTCCATTTCTTACAAAGATATGTTCTATGCTAGTGCTAAATTGATAAATGGCTTATATGTGCTTGATAGGTCATTACAAGTCTATAACATAGATAGCAAGAAATAAAAATCAAATGAATCAAACCTAACCTACATTTGGCATTGTCGAATTGGTCATATAAACCAAAAGCGCATCCAAAAGTTACAACTGGATGGTATTCTTCCATCATTTGATTTTGAATCATTTGATGTATGTGAATCATGCTTGGTGGGGAAAATGACAAAGTCACCATTTACTGGAAAGGGTGAAAAGGCCAGCGATCTCTTGGGCCTCATACATACATATGTTTGTGGTCCCATGAGCACAAAGGCAAGGGGAGGGTTTAACTACTTCATTACCTTCAATGATGATTTGAGTAGATATGGATATGTCTACTTAATGAAACATAAGTCAGAATCTTTTGATAAATTCAAAGAGTTCCAGAATGAAGTACAAAATCAACTTGGTAACACAATTAGAGCACTGCGATTCGATCGTGGTGGCGAGTATTTGAGCCAAGAGTTTGATGATCATTTGAAGGATTGTGGAATTCTTTCACAATTAACTCCACCAGGAACACCGCAGTTAAATGGTGTATCTGAAAGGAGGAATCGGACCTTATTGGATATGGTTCGATCAATGATGAGTCTTGCTGATCTTCCGATTTCTTTTTGGGGATATGCTCTCGAAACAGCTGCACACACACTAAACAAAAGCCCGTCAAAGGCTGTAGAAAAGACTTCATATGAGTTATGGAATGGAAAAACTCCAAACTTGTCTTTTCTTAAAATCTGGGGATGTGAGGTCTATGTAAAACATTTACGTTCAAACAAACTTGCACCCAAGTCAGATAAATGTCTCTTTGTGGGATACCCAAAAGAGACAAGGGGTTATTACTTCTATAACCGTCAAGAGAACAAAGTGTTTATTGCTCGTGATGGTGTCTTTCTTGAAAAGGAATTTGTTTCTAGAAAGACAAGTGGGAGTAAAATAATTCTCGAAGAAATTCGAGATGAGCAACAACTGGATGTGGCTCACACCATGTTAGAGACGGTCCGACAAGATGAAAGTATAGTTCAGGAGATGACGTATTCAACGCGTGAACCTCCTACCGTCCCATTTGAATCTAATTCAAGCGAAGATCTTCAAGAAGTTGAAGAGAACATTTCTCTTAATGTTCAGGCCCCGCGTAGGTCTAGTAGAGAAAGGATTCCAAACAAGAGGTTGGTTGATTTCCTGTTAACTGAAAACTCTGAAATAATGATTTTCGAGAATTCAGAACCTACTACCTACAAACAAGCTTTGACGAGCCCAGACTCTGAGAAATGGCTTGAGGCCATGAAATCCGAGTTAGACTCCATGTCTGAGAATAAAGTTTGGACCCTGGTCGACTTGCCTGATAGGGTTAACCCTATTGGATGCAAGTGGGTATTCAAATTGAAAACAGACAAAGATGGGAATGTCTATGTCTATAAAGCAAGACTGGTTGCAAAAGGATTCAGACAAATTCATGGTATAGACTATGATGAGACCTTTTCTCCAGTAGCAATGCTTAAGTCAATTCGGATACTTTTAGCGATTGCTGCATTTTATGATTATGAAATTTGGCAGATGGATGTCAAAACCGCATTCTTGAATGGGTTCTTGAATGAGGATGTGTACATGACATAACCTGAGGGTTTTGAGGATCCAGAACATCCTAAAAGGGTTTGCAAGCTTTAGAGATCCATTTATGGATTGAAGCAGACATCTCGGAGCTGGAATCTTCGATTTGATGAGGCAATCAAGAAATTTGGTTTCCTCAAAAGCGAAGAAGAATCTTGTGTCTACAAGAAGTTTAGTGGGAGTAGTTTAGTCTTCTTGGTATTGTATGTAGATGACATACTACTCATGGGAAATGACATACCAATGCTTGAGTCAGTCAAGGAATGGTTGAAAAGTTGTTTCTCCATGAAGGACCTTGGAGAAGCTGAGTACATATTGGGAATTAAAATCCATAGAGATAGGTCTCGAAGGATGATTGGACTAAGTCAAGAAACTTATATTGATAAAGTTCTTGCAAGGTTCAACATGGAAAACTCGAAGAGAGGATTCATTCCCATGTCACATGGCATATCGCTTAGCAAGAGTCAGTGCCCGACTAAGCCTGATGAGTTGAAGCGAATGAGTAGTATACCTTATGCTTCGGCTATAGGGTCTACCATGTATGCTATGATAAGTACTCGACCAGATGTTGCATATGTCTTGAGCATGTGTAGCAGGTTCCAAGCAAATCTAGGGGAAGCACACTGGATTGCAGCTAAGAGCATCCTTAAGTACTTGAGAAGAACTAAAGGCATGTTCTTAGTCTATGGAGGTGAAAGTGAGTTGGTTGTAAAAGGTTATACTGATGCGAGCTTCCAAACCGACAGGGATTATTACCGCTCTCAGTCAGGGTACGTCTTTTGTCTAAATGGAGGAGCAGTGAGCTGGAAGAGCTCAAAGCAAAGCACTGTAGCGGACTCTACGACGAGAATCGGAATATTTAGCGGCGGTTGAAGCGGCTAAAGAAGCGGTTTGGATAAAGAAGTTCTTGACAGTGGATATCATACCTAGTGCTCTGGAAGGGATTGAGTTGTTCTGTGATAACAATGGTGCTATTGCGCAAGCAAAAGAACCGAGATCACATAACAAATCCAAACATGTAATGAGGAAGTATCACCTCATTAGGGAGATAATTGACAGGAAGGATGTCAGGATCTGCAAAGTTCATACGGATGAGAACGTGGCTGATCCGCTAACTAAACCACTACCTCAACCCAAGCATGAGTGTCACGCTAGGGCTATAGGCTTGAAGCAAATGTTAGAGTGGCTTTAGATTATACTAGGTTTAGAGAAACTTGTTACAATGTAAAGACATGGTTTTGCTATCTATGTTTATGAGAATAAATTTTATCTTATTTAATTATTGGTTTGGTATTAAATAAAATGTCCAAAATATATCTTGAATTCTATGGTTTTGTCAAATATGTGATTTGATAAATGAAACACCATAAGTGAACAGAATTCATAGAATATTAAAGTTCCTAATATAAGTCATTAAACTGGACATAAATGACTTGTTAAAGGGATTAGCATATAAGATTGATTGATAGTGCCGTTTCATGGGCTATGGAAACATAGAGATGTTTAATCAATCATATGGATATGTATAGTTGATACATAGTCGAACTAGACCTACTTAGAAGTTTTATAACTTCAAAATTATATTAGTGGATTCCTGAGACATGAGTGGAACACTACTTAGCCTAATGATTGGTATAACTTTGATGCTGTCAAACGTCATGCCGTAAAAGGGGACTATAAAGGCAGTGTTTGGGTTGTGCTAAAAGTTGAGTGGGAGTTTTGGTTGCCAAAAGATTGAAAAGTCCTCCTAATATGAGATAGGATGGGTGTCTTGGCCCCTTGGAGAGTGAAAATTGAAAAATGCATGGCCGTGCTCAAATGGATTATATGATGATCATTTGTTTGTCAATTTAAACTCGGATTTCAAGGATTAATTTGAAGACTAGTATGGATGACATAGAAATATGATCATACTATCAAATTGGACACTAAGAGACTAAAGGAATTTGAAGATTGCACACTCGTCTCGGACAAGTGGGAGATTGAAGGAATTGTGTCCTTGACTCTAATGCAATTACTAAATATAACGTGGATCATATTATGGAGATAATAAATTCATTAAATTGGGTCGTCTATACGCCTTGCTAGAGGATGCTATAGAACTTCAGGTTTAGTAAATAATAAACTCGAAGCCCAATTAGATGGATCCTACAAGGTCACACTTACACAATCTGGATCAATAAAAGAATGACCTAGAGCCCATGTAGGACTCTAGGGGTGGCCGGCCAAGGAGAAAGAAAAGGGGAGGACTCCTAACCTAATTAGTTCCTATAATTAGGTGTGGGGTGAGAAAATAAAGCAGTCAGTTTTATTCTCTCATTATTTTCTCTCTCCTCTTTTCTCTCTCTTTCAAAGCTACGTAATACTGCTCCAAGAAATAGAAGAGTCCCACTTCCTTCCAACAAGCATTGGTGGAGCATTGATCTGGATTCGTGGACCTAGTAGAGGAATCTCAATTGCGGTTCTATCTTCGGATCTCGAAGAGCTTTGTGGAAATCACGCGTCAAAGGTTAATTCTTAACTATTATGTGATCCTTGAATGTATTTGCATGAGATCCTGTTTTAAGTGCTTATTAATATGATTCATGAAATTTCACTTAGAGTACTTATAATCCTACAAGAGCAAGGATGAAGTTTTGCTCCCCAAACTCAAAAATCACCTGCTTTTGCTCAACTCCAACTCAGTATACTTAATCTTCTAGAAACTCACTGAAAATTTGCTCTCACAATCACATTAAACCCACCGAAATTCAGCAAAAACAATAGGTAAAGCTTCTTGTTTTCTTGAAATCCATGGATTCTAATGGTTTAGGAATTTTTAAATTCTGAAAATACACCCTCTGAGATAGCCATTCCTCTATAAATCGGGGAGGAGAGGTTCGAAATTTACATCACAAAAACAATAACAAAATTCAGAATTAATTTCCAACAAAATGGGTTAAAAATTCCAACTTTAAACCTCTTGTTCTTGAAACCCAATCAACCACCACTTGCTCCACTACTCGACCACCACCGCCGAGAACCACCAGGCACCACCAGCACCGCCAGGCCCGGCCGCCCCACTTCCTTCTCCTCCCTCGCGGCTCTTTCCCCCTGTCATCTCTCACTCTCGGCATCTCTCTCCTTTGCGCGAACTTCACCGCGACCCCCCGCCTCCTGCCGCGAACCGCCCCATCCTCCTGCTGCCGCCCTTCGCCGTCGCGAACTGCTGCCCATCCACCAGTCCTCCTGTCGCTGCTTCAAAGACCCACATTTTCTCCCTCCTCTGCGTGTGTGTGTTTAGTTTGGGTAAGTTTGTTTCATTCTTTAGTAATGTGGGTTGACTTTTGTATGTTACTTTCACCAATTTCCAAATGAGTTATACTTCTAAATGCTAAGTAATAACAGTAATACTAATGCAAGCTTATAACTAAGTTAAGTAATGTCACTTATAAATTATAGTTTATCTAAGTTTAGCAAATACTATTTATGGTTAGTATCTACTAAAACCTATGTTAACAAGCTTTAAATTATTTAAGTTAAAACATGTTTAACATAAATTCCTAATCTAGCTTAAAAGTCATAACTATTTGTAATCTTAGTAATTAGCTCACTTAAATAAGTTTAATTGATGATTCTAATACTATAATATGGTAATATGACTAAACTATAGACAATACTTCTAACTTGATTTCTAAGTAATATCTATGAATTTTCAAGAGTAAAGTATAAAAGGTTCCTTATAAACTGTTATAGTACTAAAATATTAAGTATAAGCTACTCGTCACATAAACACTAGTAAAGCCAAACTATTACAACTCATATACTTAACTAATTTGTAAACTAAAAACTATCCGTTAAACCACACTAAGAATTATTCCTAATTAGTTACTAACTTATTATAAAAATGCTCGTATTGAAACTTAAGAGAACTCGTTCCTCGGAGCTTAGTAAGGACGATCTCAAGGACATAGAAGAGGTTTATATTATACTGCAATCGAGGTAACAACTACTGCTGGTACCCGCAATTTCCTTCAAATGTGTTTATGAAATATGAGTACACTGTGAGTTAGCAAATGTTTATCAAAATGATTATTCTTGAGTTGCGGGATGATTATTATGATTTATTGATTCATAAATACTTTTTATGAATTCTATGAACTGGATGAACTATCATGAGCTACTGTTTATGAAAACATGTTATGATATGAAATGATTTTGCTACCTTAATTATTGAGGTAGAGCTGAGATGAATGAATAATGATTATCACCTATGAATATTCAAAGTTACGAAACATGATAAAGTAAAGTGAAATAACTGGTTTGCTGAGCTGATTGACGGTCGTGCACGAACCGAGCTGTTTACTTGGGCACTGGCTCGTTACCATTTACCAGGGCACTGGCCCTTTATTAGTGTAGGACAATGCCCGGGGCACAGGTCCTTGCACAGTGGTGCATACACATGGCTGGGAGACGTCCCAGAGTTTAATAATTTTGCAGCAACCAGAGTAAAAATGGATGAATGGATTAATGGATGATAGAGGTGATATTAAATAAATGTTGTTTCCATAGATGTTTGAATTATTCTTTCCCTCTGTTTGCAAATAAAATGAATTAAAATGAATTTACGTTGCTAAAGTAGCTTGTTACTGAGCCTCGGCTTATAACGTTTTGTATTTATGTTTTAGGTACTGCTGGGGTCGATGGTACTGCGTAGTGGCAAGGATTACCACCTTATTAAATCATCTAGTAGTAGTGATATTAACTTGTAAGGTTAACTTAACCAGAAATTAAGACAATATACTTTAATATAAGTCCTCGTTGTTATATCATGTTAACGTTATATGCTTTAATATAATATAAGTTGCTTAAGTTAACACTATTATGTCTCACAAAGTTTAAATATGTTATGTAACTGTAGCCTTGTACCTTCCTAACCGAAGGTGCGGCAGTAATGTCTCGACCAAATAGGTGTTCCGCTGTTAATTAGGTCGTCTTAAATAGTGAATTAGTGGTCGGGGCGTTACAGAATGGTATCAGAGCAAACGGTTCTGAACCCTAACGTTTAACCCCATGGTTTTACGTTGAACAAAAATGATTAATTATAAAAAGGATTTAAAGACGTAGTGATTAGATCATAAATAAAATGAGGAATTATGATTAGAAAATAAAAATCGAGGTAATTAAATTGAAAAGTAAAAAAATGGTGTAAAATATATAATGAGTGTGAGCGTAGGATACGGGAAAAGGGAAATATTTTACGATTTTATTTCGACCTAACTGTAATTTGACATGCAGAATGTCGACCATTGACGTCAACAACGATGTTACTAACGGTGCAGAAAATGTGCACATAGAGGATGTGCCTGTAGAAGATGACCATGATGACGATTATGAACCTTTAGACAGAATGCAGAAAGAATGGAAAGATTGAAAAATATGAGCACTATGCTAGCTGAGTTAATCCAAGAATCCCGGAGGAAGGTAGCTGCAAATGAAAATGAGAGCGCTGTGATGTTCAAGAAGTTTTCATCACTTAATCCACCATCATATGATGGTAAGCCTGATCCAGTGGAGTTTGAAGATTGGATTAATCGCATGGATTAGTTGTTTGAAACCTTGCAATGCCCTGAGAAATGGAGAGTAGATTTTGCTGGTGGAAGATTGTTAAGGAAAAGAAGAATGAACATGGGTTTGGATGGAGCAAACTCCAAGAATTGATGCGAGATAAGTTTTACCCTCCCTCCCTTAGGAAGCAGAAAGAAGACGAGTTCCTTCACTTACAGCAAGGTACAATGAGTGTTTTGGAATATGCTAATAAGTTCATGGAGTTGTCAAGGTTTGCACCTGAGCTGGTGACTAGTGAACAGTCAAGGATGAACCGTTTTGAGCGAGGTCTTCTGCTCAAATATCAGGATAGGTTGGCATATCAAAGGTTCACTTCTTATCAGGATATGGTTGATGTTGCTGTTAATATGGAACGGGTAGTATTGCTTCGAGAATCTCAGAACAATAACTTTAAAAGGAGGAATGATGGAAGGAGTGATAATCAATGAGGAGCAAAAAGGCCGAATCAGGGTTATTATGGAGGCTAAAACTTTAGGAGGAACGACAACAATCAATCCGGTTATAGAGGACAAGGAGGCAACATACACCAGAACAACTATAGGGCATTTGTGAACAGATCTCAAGGTGTACCAAGTGCGGAAGAATGAGTCATTTAGCAAACGAGTGTCGTATTGGCACGAGCACCTGCTATCGGTGTGGAAGTCATGATCATTATGTTCGAGAGTGTCCAAAGACACCAGGGACCACCAATGCCATAGGAGGGACTACTTCAGCTGGTACTGATCGCAGCCGAAACAACAACAATTTTGGAGCTAACCGTAATCAGCTACGACAAGCACCAACAGGAAAAATCTATGTCATGAGGCAGGATGAGGCTGACGATGATGACACTGTTATAACTGGTACTTTATCTATCCACTCTTTGCCTGCCCATGTTCTGTTTGATTATGGAGCTTCACATTCCTTTATTTTCCCATTGTTTGCAAAAAGTCTGAATTTGCAACCATCATGTTATTTTCCCTCTCTAAATGTTGCCCTGCCTACTGGAGAAACTGTTAAATGTAGAGTCATGTATAGTAGTTGTCCAATTGTCTTGGGGAAAGTTAAGTTTATAGCTGACCATATAGAGTTTGAGTTATCTAAGTTTGATGTGATTTTGGGGATGAATTGGTTGACCAAATATGAGGCTGACATCAATTGTGTTAAGCAGAGTGTGACCCTTAAAGCACCTGATGGGCGTAGAATTTCATACCAAAAGATTGTGAGAAAACCACCAATCCAAATAGTTTCCGGTTTGAGAGCTCAAAAGATGTCTGAGTATGACTATTTGGGGTACCTTTATAGTGTCATAGACCTAAATGACCCTAAACCCTCATAGCTGATGTACATGTGGTTTGTGAGTACCCAAATGTGTTTCTCAATGAGATACCTGGTATGCCTCCACAAAGGGAATTAGATTTTAGCATCGAGATTATCCTAGGATCAGCTCCTATTTCTAAGGCAAACTATAAGATGGCCCCAACCGAGTTACAAGAATTGAAGAAACAATTAGATGAATTACTTAAAAAAAGATATATTCGACCGAGTGTGTCACCTTGGGGAGCCCCAGTTTTGTTTGTGAATAAAAAGGATGGGAGTTTGAGGTTATGTATTGATTATCGGGAGTTGAACAAGATCACCATTAAGAATAAGTACCCATTACCCCGTATAGATGATTTATTTGATCAACTTCGAGGTGCAAAAGTCTTTTCGAAGATAGATTTGAGGACTGGTTACCACCAACTTCGTGTCAAGCCTGAGGATATCCCAAAGACTGCCTTTAAAACCCGATACGGTCATTATGAATTTGTTGTTATGCCTTTTGGGTTAACCAATGCACCAGCTGTATTTATGGATTTGATGAACCGCATTTTAAGCCATATTTAGACAAGTTTGTTGTTGTTTTCATTGATGATATTTTGGTGTACTCTAAGAACACGGAGGAACATGAGGAGCATTTGAGGAAAGTAATGGATATGTTAACAGAAAATCAGTTATATGCCAAATTGTCAAAGTGTGAATTCTGGCTAGGGGTGTAAGTGGATTGGACTGGATTGGACTTTGCCAAATCCAAATCCAGTCCAAAGTTTTTTGGACTCGAGAAATTGAGTCCAAATCCGATCCAAATATTTTCTGAGTCCAATCCAGTCCAGTCCGATAATTTTTTCTTGAGTCCGAATTCAGTCCAGTCCAGTCCAATTATTATATTATTTTTTTCTCCGATTTAGATTCAATGATTCACAACGTTTTCTCATAATTGAATTTGAAAATTAAGCTCATTATATTTATTCCATTGAATAAGACACATACATCTTTTATATTATATTATATTATTTATATATACTGTATATATTAAATATATACATTATATATAAAAATATTTTTGGATTGGACTGGACTTATTGGACTCCAAAGGGGTGAGTCCAAATCCAGTCCGAAAATATTTGGACTCGAAAATTTGAGTCCGAGTCCAGTCCAAAAAAATTTCAGCCCAGTCCAGTCCGACAAGTTTGGACTGGACTGGATTGGACTCTGGACTTTTCGCAGTCCGCTTACACCCCTAATTCTGGCTTAAGGAGATATCATTTTTGGGTTATATTATCTCGGAAAAAGGTGTGTCTGTAGATCCCGGGAAAATAAAAGCAATAGTAGAGTGGCCTAGACTAACTAATGTTCCTGAAGTTCGGAGTTCTATTGGTTTAGCAAGCTATTACAGAAGATTTGTGAAAGATTTCTCTAGAATTTCCTTGCCCATAACCAGACTTGTGAGGAAGAGTGTCAAATATAAGTGGACGGAGGAGTGTGAGACTGATTTCCAAGAGCTTAAGAAAAGACTCACCAGTGCCCCTGTTCTTACCCTTCCATCTTGAACCGAGGGATTTGTTATCTATAGTGATGCCTCTAAACACGGGTTAGGTTGTCTTAATGCAAAATGGGAAAGTGATAGCCTATGCCTCTCGCCAACTCAAAACACATGAGCATAATTATCCCACCCATGACCTTGAACTTGCTGTTGTTGTCTTTGCCCTCAAAATTTAGAGACATTATTTGTATGGAGCCTCGTGTCAAATTTTCACTGATCACAAAAGCCTAAAATACATCTTCACCCAAAAAGAGCTCAACATGAGGCAACGTAGGTGGCTAGAACTCCTGAAAGACTATGATCTTGATATCCAATACCATCCCGAAAAAGCTAATGTAGTTGCTGATGCCCTGAGTCGTAAATCTCACCTAAAAACAATCCTGTCTATTCCTCGAGCCATTCATGATGATCTGATGAGGATGGAGGTAGAATTCATTCAGAAGAAAAAGGGTGTTTGTTTGAATGCAATGGAGGTTAGGCCGAGCTTAATTGATGAAATAAAGGAAGCTCAGGGAAAGGATTCACAATTGGAACGAATAAAGGCTGATGTGAAGAATGGGAAGTGACCTGTCAGAAAGTCAAGATAGATCATAAGAGACCCATGGGGAAGGTTCAATCCTTAGAGGTTCCTGGATGGAAGTGGGATTCCATTTCAATAGATTTTGTTACTGCTTTGCCTAGGATGAGGAATGACAATTATACTATTTGGGTTATTGTGGACCGTCTGAAGTAGTCGGCCGTGTTTATTCCAATTAAAGAGACATGGAAGAAGAAGCAACTTGCGAAAACATATATTAAGCATGTAGTGAGATTACATGGGGTTCCAACCGATATTATTTCAGATCGTGATTCGAGATTCCTCTCGAAATTTTGGCAAAAGGTCCAGTTGAATCTTGGGACAACATTGAAAATGAGTACTGCCTTTCACCATGTGACCGATGGTCAGACTGAGAGGACTAACCAAACTATGGAAGATATGTTGAGAGCATGTGCTATTGACTTTTAGGGTAGTTGGGAGGACCAATTAGATTTGATTGAGTTTTCATACAACAATAGTTATCATGCGAGTATTAAGATGACACCTTTTGAGGCATTGTATGGAAGGAAGTGTAGAAGTCCCATTTGCTGGAATGATTTTAGTGAGAATATAGTATTGGGGACATAATCCATTGAGGAGACCGTCAAGAGTGTGAAGTTGATTCAGGCTAGAATTCAAGCTGCTCAAGATAGACAAAAGAGTTATGCCGATTTAAAGCGAATAGAAGATGAGTTCGAAATAGGTGATAAAGTGTTTCTGAGAGTATCACCAACTAAGGGCGTGATGAGATTTGGGAAAAAGGGCAAATTAAGTGCCAAATATGTAGGTCCATATGAGATTCTGCAAAGAATTGGGAAGGTAGCTTATAGGTTGGCTTTGCCAATGGAGTTCGAGAAGATGCACGATGTGTTTCACATTTCCCAACTCAAGCGTTATATCCCGGATGAGCGTCATGTCTTGGAGCCTGAGAGGATCCAGATTGATAGTAGCCTCACATATGAGGAAAGACCTGTGAAAATTCTTGATAAGAAGGTGCGTAGTACACACAATAAGGATGTTAATATCGTGAAAGTGCTTTGGTCGTGGGAAGCCGAAATGAAGAAGTATCCAGATTTATTTCCTGAGGTGAGTTACGAGGGCGTAACTTGTTTTCTATAAGGGGGTAGAATGCGATAGAATTTCGCGCTTTTTACCTATTTTTATGGTATTTTTATGCATTTTTATGCTTATTTTGGCGATTTGCACATGTTGGTGCAAAATAAATAGATTCTTCGCATAAGAAAATGTGTTCATAAGTAACACAAGTGATTTAAAAGTTGGTAAAAGTGCACATGAGTGGCACAAGTATTTCTCAAATGAGAGTTGAGTTAAAAACTTTTGAAAATGTGTGACTTTTCGTGTCATGTTTCGGGACGAAACTTCTTTTAAGAGGGGTAGACTGTAATCCCCCGTAAATTTATGAATTATATAAATATATTTTAATGTATAGTTATTTATATTTAAATATATTTTAGTTTTTTAATGATTTATTTCTTCAAAGGTTGACTATTTGAAAGTCAAAGGAATTATTTTAATGATTTATGGAAGTCAAATATTTTATTAATGTCATGCTTTGAAAAATATTTGAAATGTTTGAAATGCTTTTTGGATTTGGAAAAGGACTCTTACATGGGTGTGACGAACCCAAACACTCTTAGGCTTGGAAAAGATTTTATAATTCAAGCCCAATTACCTTTTCCTAAGCCCACAAGGGGAAATCTATGTAAACCTTATAAACCCCAAAATATCCCACACAAGTTATTTTCTCTCTCCTTCTTTCCTCCCAATTTTCGGCCCTCATTCTTTTTCTATCTCTTTTTCTTTTCTTCTTTCTTCCTCTCCTTCGGTTTTCTCCTCTTCCGGTTCGGCCACCGATTCCGGCCAACCACCGCTGCTCGCCGGCGACTGCCGACACCCAGCTGCTACCGTCGCCGCCGTTTCCTTCCTCCACCGGCGTGTTGTGTGTTGTTCTTCTTCTTGCTTTGGTTTGATTACTTTTCTTCCTCCTCAAGTTTTATTCAAAGTTTATATTTTTAAATTTTTTTTTAATTTATTTATGTTTAAAAGTTATAGTTTGATGATTTAATATTGAATATAAGTTATATAATTTATGTATTGATGAAATAAAATTCAGATTTGCCTAGTTGGGTTTAAACTAGGTTTTTAATTATCAAAGCATGAATTGTTAGGGTTTTGAAAGTTATGAAAATTATTATCTTTATGATTTTAAGTATGTCTGAATATGTTTTGAGGGAGTTTTAACTTATAATATATTGCTAGAAATTTAAAGGGAGTATTTTATGGAGTTTTGTGTTGAATTTTAACCACTAGTGTAGTAAGTATTATGCTAGGGGATTTAATAAGCAAGTTTTAGTATTGGGGAAGGTTTTAAACATGTTTAAGAAGGATTTAAAGTATTTTATTATTGCTGTAAATTCATAAAGGATTGATTGTGAATTTATATTGGTTATTTTAGGCGGAGAATTCTCTTTAGGCGACTTTTAAGATTGTTAAAGTGGCCTCTCAATTCGTCTACACAAGGTACGTACATACCTATGTGTTGATTGGAGTAGTATCATGATTTTAAGAAGGAGAATTATGTAGTATCATGTATAGGAACTATGTTAAGTTCATATGTGATTTCTATTTTGTTGGATTTTGCATGTTTTATGCTGTTGTGTAAACATGTTGATTATGAGATTTATATCATGTTTGTATAGAAGATTGATGCAAGCATGTTGGTTGGGAACTTTATTTTATTAATTCACATGGGGGAATTTACATATATATTAGTTTAGATCATGATTGATCTTTGTTCCCTTTTGATATTTCACTGCTTCATAAGGACTGAGGATCTTATTTGGCAAGTTGATATTTTATACCTATGAAAGGTAGTTTGGTTGTTGGCTAGGTTCAACAAATAAGAAAGATGGAATTAAAGCTGGAATTAATCTTGGGTTGTTAAGTTGTGTGATCACTTATCTAATCATAAGATAAAAAGAAAGTTGTGATTGTTTGTTGATTGTGCTATTTGTGTTACTTGTGAGTCATAACAAATAATAACTGGTAAATCATGTAAAGTGAAACTGGATAGCAATAGCTTTAGACTGGTGCACGTCTGAAGTGTTGGACAAATATGAGTTGGAGTACATGGTGGGAGTGCCATGGCTTTTTCTGGGACCGAATTGATCACCGTGTCCTATTTTATTTAAAAGGTTCATCGATATCGTAGGTCATGGGAATACGGAGTCGCGCCCGTATTTCGTCTTCCAAAGGGAAGGTTGGTTTTAGTTAGACAACTCGGTCCATTGACTATTCCATTTAAATTAATAAGAATGTTGTTAAAGTTTAGTTCAGTAAAAGTTATTTGCAAGTTATTATGTTATTATTTATTCCTGTTTACTATTTAATAGTATCATGTTAGGATTGTTTATTGGTTTAGTATGTAGTACTCAGCTTTGCTGATTACGTGCTTTTGTTTGTGTATGTTGATCATGGACATGCCTTATTGATCTTGTGATGACCCATTTTGGTGAGCAGACTCTAGGGGATCAACAGTGCATTGTCCATCTACAGGTTTGAAGATGATGCATCATTGGGTTCGGGATTAGAGAGCTTGTGTAGTCTATTTATCATACTTTGAGTTTATACTTTTCGTAGTTGGCTTTGGTTTTAAGTTTGACTTTGACTTTTCTTGGTTTGACTTTTGGAGTTGACTTTGTAGTTGACTAAGTTTTATTTATAAAGTTTATTACTATGTTTTCCGCTGCAAAATTCTGAATAAGCTGATACGTTTTCAAACGGGCGATAATACTTTGATGATTCTCTATGTTTTATATTAAAAAGGTATTTTAGAAAAGAGAGAATTGTCGGGGTGTTACAACTGTAGCCTTGTACCTTCCTAACCGAAGGTGCGGCAGTAATGCCTCGACCAAATAGGTGTTCCGTTGCTAAATAGGTCGTCTAAAATAGTGAATTAGTGGTCGGGGCGTTACATTAGTGGTGTCAAAACAGGTTCTCAAACAGGTTCTGGGTATACCCACGGCGAACCAGGTCAGACCCGGACAGGTCAGGATTCTGACAATCAGTGCCCGAGGTCGTGATTGGTAAGGTTTTGTTCATCTGGGTCGATCACATTTGAAACGTGGGATTGCCGGGTGCCGAAGAGGTCTGAGCGTTCCATTTACAAGCCGGTCTATTCCCGGGTATGATCGCCCGAGGACATTTTTTAATTGGGTTTGCGCAGGTCGTATTTGAGTTTCGTTTACGCTTGGGTAGAGTCAAGTGTACTCGGGTTGAATCACTAATGACCTTAGTTCGATCATTGTGCAGCATCAGGTCCATTCGCTATTGAACGTCAATTCAACATCGGTTAACTCCTAGTCGGGTCACTTTGATTTTGTTATGGATTTTGTAAACGAATCATATTATTAAAATATTAAGATCGACATATATATACATATGTGTGTGTGCGATAAATATATGGATGATAACGAACAACTAATAAAAACACTATATTGTTTACCGTGATGTTTAGTACGTGTATTCTCTTAGTCAACTCGTGTTTGTACTAGTCAACTGCATAAAACCACTCTAATATATAAATGAGTAGAACGACTCTTCATATGTTCTAATATTGTAACCAACGACAATAATAACGATTAGACGATCAATTCCAAGGTTTATATTAATGACTTTATTAATATAAGCATTACGATTGATATATAAGTTTGTAGATAGCTATGCTGATAATGATAACAATAATAATAAACATAAAGCGATGATGATGATGATGATGATGATGATGATAATAATAATAATAATAATAATAATAATAATAATAATAATAATAATAATAATAATAATAATAATAATAATAATAACAATAATAATAATAATAATTTAACAGTAATAGTAACAATGCTAATAATAATAATAATAATAATAATAATAATAATAATAATAATAATAATACAAATAACAACAGGAATACTAACAATAACAATAATAATACAAATACTAACAGTAATAGTAGCAACAATGCTAATAATAGGAATAATAATAACAAACATAACGCGGTATATATGTATTATATTGTGACTATATATGATAAAGTGTAAACAATCTATTTTATCAATATATTTATACATTTTAGTACTACATTGGTATCAAAAAAATCGTAAAACTACTCTAATACTCTATTGATTATAAATTAGTATAACGACTCTTGATATGTTATAATATTATAACAAATGACAATTATATGTTTATAACGATGATTCATATGAGGCCTAAGTGATTATAACGAGGGTTCATATGTTTGTACAATTATAATAATAAATATAATACCAGTTTTTATAAATGATAGTAAACATAACAACCATAAGTCAATAAGTTAACAAGCACTTACTAGATAGTAACTTATCAAAACCATATGTTAACTTAGCGTTTAGTTAGTTCTACTAACTCGGTAACTCACTAAATAGTTCCTAGTTTACTGTTACTAAATACATAAATACTAATTAACAAATAACTGATAAAGTAATAAGACATTAAGTCCTAAATACTAATATAAGATCATTTAAGTTAAATCTAGTACGAAACTCAAATTATCTAATTGAATTGAAAAAAAGTTATTACTAGATAAGATTAATGAATGTATCAATATAGATTATAAGCTAATTCAAGATCATAATACACTATTTTAGCTAATAGCCTTCATGTGAAATGCATTTCGAAACTAAAAATATGTATTTGGATTGAAACAAGTTCTTGATTTTCGATTTTTATTTTTGTAGTTCTTTTTGTTAGATCTGTTAAATGTATAATGTTGTGATTTTTCCCATGAATTATTTTTGTAATCACTCATTTTAATTTTTGAATTACTCATATCCATTGTTGCTTTGTAATCTGAAATTGTTTATTTATGGTTAATAGTCGTAGGAAGCAAAATATGATTTAGGAATCAAGAATGGAAGCACCTAGTAGGAAGCATTTATGGGTTTAATTTGTGTAATTGTTTTTATAATTTTTGGTTATTAATCCGTGTAATGTTCTGTTTCATATCTATTTGGATTTATTTGATAAAAAGAAAATAATATTTATTTGGATTTTTAGATCCTTGTATGTGTGTTGGAATTGAGTTGGAATGATTGAGTTAGAATTGCGTTGCGATGTCAATTATTAATATCAAGAGTGAAAGAAACTCACTTGCCTCTCTTTCTTAATATATCAATTATTATATACTACCTCCGTTTCTTAATAAGTGCAATACTTTCTTATTTGGAATAGTCACAATAACTGCAACCAAGCTCAAAATGCTAAAAAAAGTTTAATATTATTACAAATATGCCACTGGAAACGAGGGGACCACAACTTTTTATTTGATCGACTGAATTACTCTACTTTATTGTGGTCCCAACTTTCTCTCTCTACATTCCTTGGTATTTCCCCACTTTCTCTATGTTACACTTATTAAGAAACGAAGGAAGTAGATTTTTATATGTATCAATTGTAACATTTTAAATTATCATATTATCAAAAAAAATAATTTTTAAGTAGTACTAACTTATAAATATTTATAAAGGAATGATATAGTATATAGGAATAATATACCAACTTATAATAATTTTGTGGGTTTAGTTGTCCAAATAGGTTGGTTTGAAAAATTGGATCAAATATGGCAGATACTATTTTATCTGGTTCAACTGAATTATAGTTAAGTTCGAGTCGGTCATAAATAAATCGGGTTGGACCAGGTATTTACGAGTGCAGTCGGATTTTGGGTTTATATCTTGTTAGGTTACGGTCAGGTTCGAGTTTGAATGCAGGTCTGAGTGGTCAGGTCAGAATATGATCTTGTCGGGTGCCCGTCAGGTCTGGGTAATCCCAGATCACGTTTCGATCAGGTCTGGGGACTGATCCTCACAGATCGAACCAGGGTTGAGTCGGAGTCGATATCGGAGTTGGCCCGCGGTCAGATCTGTTTCTGACACCACTACTCCTAGTATTACAACTTACAAGGTTGAGACAAGCTCCTCATTTCTCTAACTATTTGAAGTACAATAATAGGGGGGGAGGACTGAGGAGGGTTTCACTGCTAGAACTGAAAAGGCTCAAAGTCTTATTATAAGAGTACATATAAAGCACACTGTAGTGCTCTGTTACACTTGTACAAAAACGAACTAGCACTTCACTTGAATACATTGAATAAAGCTGCTTCACACACTCTAGTCTCTACACTCTCCAATAAACTAAACTCTCTTCTTTAATTATCGCCGGGGAAAAAAATGCAAAGTTCATGGGTAAAACCCAAGGACCAAGAACATGAAGGAGAAGACTACTGCAATGTTTCTCTCTCTCTTTCTCCACCAGGCCAAACTAACCCAAAAACCCTAAGAAAAACCAGCAAAACTACTTCAAATTCTATCTTTCTATGGTCGGCTTCCTCCTCGACGACGACGACGACTTCTGCAACTTTGAAGCATCAACGGCAAAAGTTTGATTATGTTGATGGGAGTAGTATTAGTGAAGACATTATGAAGGGATCAGTAACAGTAGCTCTTAGTGTTAGTTCTCCTAGTGAGAGTGATTATGCAACTGTAATAGCTGGAAAAGCAGACATGAAAAATATGCATGCATATGATAATGGTCCAGTTGAAGGCCAATATTGGATACCTACACCCACCCAAATTCTTGTTGGACCTACCCAATTTTCTTGCTCTGTCTGCAATAAAACCTTCAACCGCTACAATAACATGCAGGTTCATTGCAATATTTATCTTTTTCTATTATAAAAAAATTGTTTATCTGCTCAGATAAAAAATGAGTTCAACTAAATTGCAAATATATGTTAAATATCTCCTTATATGATTGTTAATTAACACTATCTTTTATACGGTTGCATATGCTTCGTGAAATAGCATCATGCATCAAACCTTTTTCTTCCTTTTGGCCGACTTTTCCATCTAATTTAGTGCTACTGTTTTTAAGTGAAGACAACATAGTTTTCTAACATAATTTTTTAATCGAAACGATATAATTTTCCCTTCATGAAGAGATCTATAACAAACCCGTCAAAAAAAAAAAGAGTTAGTTCACTAGCAAAATAGAAATACTTCTATATTGCAAAGACAACCAAGTTTTCTATTAACAAAGCTCAAAATTCATCTTTTGCTAGTATAGCCACAATCTAGATATATACTCATTTTTTCCGGCAGTCAAAAGTATACACCATTATTAAGTACTACACTATACTGGTCGTAGAGGTTAGTCTAACTTAGCTTAACAGGCGAGGGCCATGACCTCTTTTGGAATTGTGGGAAAAGGGTAAGACCAGAGTTACCGAATTCTTGGTACTAATTTGGGAACACGAACAAAATTCGCTATGTAATTTGTCAATTTGGTCTAAAAGAATACCACTTGCATGTAATAATTCACTTTTTTTTGGATGGCAGTTTGTGGGGACTTTAGGGAATTAGGTAACATTGGATAAGACACCAAAGTGCCCCGATTTGAGTTTGAACCCTAAAATAACTATCTCCCTCTCCACCATCCCCCACCTTTTCCTACACCTTTGCTTGTTGTTCCACTACCCTTAGCACATTGATCTTGGCCTTGAGTTCCTCTGATAATATGGATGTTATCAACAATCCCGAGCTACTAGGCCGATGGTCATTGGTCGCGAGGCAAGATGTTTGCATGAATAATTGCGGTTATTTAGTAAAGGTCCGTATGAACAAAATGTTAGATTGAACTGTACCGGTGTATATTGGGGGTTATACATGCGGTTGTACGTTACTTTTAATCTGTATGGGTAGTAAGGATTACTCATATGCTAATCCTTTAGGAATGTTTACTGCGATCCCCATAACAGTTTCTCCAGAAATTGAAGAATGTTTTATACCCTTAACATAGATCTATATATCCCCAATCGGGGGAAGTCCATTAATTAAACTACACTTTATTATTTGATACATACTCCTATACGTATGATATTTGTTGTTATTAATAAAATTTTGTTATTTTATTTAAAACAAAATGATCATATAAATTTCAAATTTGGTGATGTGTACTGTGACATGAACAGATGCACATGTGGGGACATGGATCGCAGTATAGGGGGGGACCAGAATCCCTAAGAGGAAGCACAAGAACTACCACTTCATCTTATGAGACAACATCATCAATGACAAACACCACCTCAAAA